>JAOWCC010001501.1:33596806-33935970 GCA_030867875.1 Actinernus sp. WN-2022
GCTATGAGCAAAACCACTGGATGAGTTGTTGTTGTGGATAAATCGTTCAATCTTTCATCGTTTTTCTTCATTCGGAATTCTGTGCAATTGATTCTCCTACGGATTGTGACAGCAAGTGATTATAACAGTCGAAAGCTAGCCAGCCAGCCAGACAAGATCCGTGAGTACAAGTACATAAATATTTAATTTTCCGTAAAGAGAAAGCTCGGAAACATTTTATGGAGGTACCTACGTAGGAGCTTTCGATCTGTAGTGATGTTGCGGGATGAAATGAAAGTAACATTCTACAAAAAGCACCTACGAGTTTTCAAGTCTCTAAACACCATGCACCACAAGCCACGACTAAAACGTGAGCGAAGTTTTGTCCCATTCGTAGCCATTATGTTGCTGAATCCGAAGGTTTCTTTGACGGAAATGGAAAAAATGTTGAGTTTTTCTAGGGCTGACTGCAGGAGTTATACGGGCTTTGAATGGAAATTCTCACCTTTTAGAATATATGTTTACGAAAGTGTCTGGCGCTCCCAAACGCACGTGGCTTGGCAGTTAAATAATGTGAACCAACCATGGCGACATTTGTAAATGTAAGTAAAACACATAAACACTTACCAGATTTGCAGTGTTGTTATTTAATATTCGTTTCAGTTAAAAGTATGTTTAAAAAACTGGCACAAGAAATAAAATAAAAAAATAGAATATTTTTTCAAGCAAAAACTATATTCTTACCAAATATACTAAAATTGACTGAAAAATATTTATGAATTTTACAACTTTTCTGACATTTTCTCTAATGACTTCGTTCTATTCACATGATTGCTGCTACTCTTTGTAATAATATTTATTTGCATCAGTTTCAACTTCTCTCTTCTCTTATTCCTAAATTCTAAAGTATACAGTACTACTTAATTACAATGGGGAGTTGGGGTGGCACATGGGGAGCTGGCGTGGCGCAATGGTTAAGTGCCTCGCCTCTCACCTCTGTGGCATGGGTTCGATTGCCGATTGCAGCACCAAATGTGAGTTGAGTTTGTTGGTATCTCCCCTTTGCTCCTAGGGTTTTTCTCTGGTTGTCCTCCCAGGCTCCACAAAAAACAACATTCCCAATTTGATCTGTAGTTTAGCAAGGCCCTGACTTTGATCAGCCCCTATGGTTGTTTCAGGTTTCGTTAGAAATTGAGAGGTTTTATTTTATTTGCAATGTTTTCTATCTGAGGTGGTCCCAATCTCGTACCCAGACCCCATTTGTTTCTTACTGAACTAATGGGGTCTGGGTACGAGATTGAGGTGGTCCTGGCTTAAAGTGCATTCTATGTCTAATTTATGCATAGGGTCCAAAGGGCTCCAGGCATAAAGTGCATAAATTAAGCCTAAATTAGTTATTTGATATTGATTGTACATGAAGTAGGCTCGGTTTCCAGCCGTGGGGGTTTCGGTGAGCCCGCGATCCTCTCCCCACTCACGGCTGGGCGCGCGAGCTGAGACATTGTTGGTTTTAGCCAATCAAAAACTTGCCACTCAAATCCTGTCGCTGAATTGATTTGCATAATTTACATTGTAAACTGACCAAAGACTTTCGATTGCTGTTCCAAAATGCGTTTAAATTTGCTCTGGAAAAGTTTGGTTTCGAAGAATTCAAGGATTCACACAAAGAAGCAGTAAGAGAGTTAGTTTTCGGGTGAAGACACTTTGTCAGTAAACGCACTGGCTCTGGAAGTCACTTGGGAAACCGTCAGCTCAAAGGTTGCAGCTCGTAATGTTGACTCATTTCTCATTTAACTTTACCGTTGCAAGACCAAGGTAGCCCAGCTATTCGTACTTCAAAGAAAATTAGTGCTGCCTTTATCGGCGAAGAAAAGACTGACGACTCCATATTAAAAGAGTTTATAGAAGAGAGGAAATCACGTCTGACGCAGGCCATGTTTTCGCGTTTACTCTGCAATCACCGATTCACTTGAAAATCGCTGCATCAAATGAGTTTTACAATTCTTCAAGTCCTATGTACTAAGTTTGTACAATTTATGTCTCCAAGACATACTCTACACAAGTACTAATCGGGAATACTCGACTCTAGCTCAGAGTTCCGAGATGGCATCTGAACTTAATTTTTATCCCCGTATAAAATTTCGGCTTTTAATTTCTGTCATCTAGAATTCTAGTGTCAACAAATAAAGTAGCCTGGTTTCAACAGCCGGGCTTTCCTTGAAAACTTGGACTGTGAACATGAGGGCTAATAATAACAGGTATTAAATAAAACCTTTACCTACGTCGAATTAATTTCACACTTGGGAGTTTTAGTTTAAAGAATTCCAATGTGTTTTGAAAGTTTACGCGGAATCGAACCTACGCTACACGCAAATAAATGAAAAATTGAAGTTAATAAGATGACGTCACGGACACGGTGTGTTGACTGCGCGCCCAGCCGTTAGTGGGGGGAGGCTTTGGAGAAACGACACTCCAACGGCTGAAACCGAGCCTATACATGAAGTGGATAGTCCAAAATAGTAGAATATTTCTTGATTTGGGTGTTGCATCTACGAGATATAAAGGTTTATATTTCCAGTATGCTAATAGACCCATTCGAAAAATGGCGTCCAATTTAATTAACTATTGTTTAGGACTGACTAGCCTCGCTTACATGGTCAAAAGCTTTCGTGTGGACTGACTAGCCTTGTGTTCACGTTACCAGGACAATAGCTTCTTCATGTATGACAAAATATGCTAGAACTTTATGTATTAATACCTAGGCCTAGATGGCCCGAGTTCAGGCCACTCAGGGCCTCTTGTTTTTACATAAAATGCGAAAATCTTCAAAACGACACGATATTTTTTTTTTAATTGCTAGTTGTTATCAGGACCCGGAGCGTTGATATGTGAGTTGGCGTATTTACACCTTGGACTATTCTCAGCGGTCTTATCCTAGTACGAATAAGAAGCGCAACTACAGAATCACCTCACCATTTGAGCGATATCGCCAAACCTTCGACATCTAGTCGTCCTCTCGTCTGTAGTATGATGGCCGAGCAAGTTCTCCACGCACCATAAATAGCATCCATTTATGAACGTCTTGGCTCCCCAAGTACAAACCGAAGACCCTCCATCGGCTCAAGCTAACCCAGGTGTTAAACTATTTCCGTTCGTGTTTCTTTATTTTGTCGCCGTTCTCGCGTTTCTCGGCTTATTGTGTGTATAAAGTCATGGGATGTGTTTGGCTATTTGTTCCCTCATGGCTGTTATTGGCATGCTTATTGTAATGCACGTGTTATGTGAGCGGTCTCGGCGAAAATGTTTCTACGCCGCTCTTTTCGTATAAGTCATGGGATGTGTTTGGCTATTTGTTCCCTCATGGCTGTTGTTGGCATGCTTTATCGTAATGCATGTGTTTATATGTGAGCGGTCTCGGCGAAAGTTTTCTACGCCGCTCTTCTCGTATAAGTCATGGGATGTGTTTGGCTATTTGTTCCGTCATGGCTGTTATTGGCATGCTTATTGTAATGTAGCCTCCTCCGCAGGCAACTCCCGTAAAACTCTCCTGTGCTAACACTACTACTATGATTGTTACTTACAACGGGCCGGATGATCACGTTACTCCCCAGCCGGACCATCCCTTAGTAGTTTAAAGGTAAATTATTGGCGTAATCCCTGGCCATATGTCCATATCCTGAACATTGGAAACACTGCAAACGTGATCTTTGTCCTGTGGTGGCGGTGTAGAGCCCTGAATCTGCCCTTGTTGGCGCTCCCGGTTAAGGCACTGGCGTTGATAATGTCCAGGAAGACCACACTGGAAACAAACGCCGCGACTCGGTCTTCGAGCTGATGGGATCGGGGATGGGTTGCTCGCCGCCTGCTTCAGGCGCTTGTCTAACGCCTCCTGTTTCTCCGCGATGGTGGGGACCATGGACATAAGTTGTGCGAGCTGCCGTTCCGGTACTGTCGGTGTCTCCGGGGCTGAAATCGCAGCAGTGGTACTGTATGAGTTGTGTGTGTTCCCGGTCTAAAGTAGCCCTCCACAGATTGGTAGCGTTGTGCAAAGTTGACCATTTTGTTTAAGTCCGGAGTAGGGTCATGTTCCAGTAGTTTCATTTTTATGGAGGTGGGCAGCCCTCGCATGAACTGGTGGGTGACAAGGGCCGATTGCGCATCTGCAGAGAGTGTCGGCTCCGCTTTCGTTAGCAGATTTTCCAACTCCCAACGGTAAACTGATGGGTCCTCACCCGGGCGTAATAATCGTGCCTCAAACTCCGTATAAACGTTTTCATGGCTCGCTGCCGGGCACAGGGCTGTCCGAAGCTCGCTTATGGCTCTTTGGTAGCTTGTCTTAGCCTCTGGGATGGCGTAAAAATGACTTGCCGCTCGTCCAGTCAAAAACGCGGGTAACTTTAGTAGTTTGTCGTCTTTTCCTCTGTAACGACCCAGCCATTCGCCGTACTGCAGGCATCGAACTGGCGAAGCCACGCCGCGAAATCACCATTGTCGAACTTTGGCGGAAAAATAGCTGTAGACATTTCACCGCTGCCACCAGATTTGTAACGTGTCGAGAATCAAGTACACTCCGAGACTGCCAGATAGAACTAACTTTATTTCGATTCACGTTGTGTCCATCCCGCTTCCAGGACATTTATTTCCGGTTAGAAGAACTGACTTCCGTTACTAAGAAGCAATGTAATTTTGATTGACAAGTTACGTGCGTTGCTAAGAGGTAGGAGATAACTCGTGTCTGGCGAATGAGTCGAGTCGGATCGAGCATGTAGGGCATTTATAGAGTTGTAAAAGTCCACTAGTTGTGCTGACTTTAGAGGCTTTTCGCGAGTGTTGAGTTATAAATAAAGGGAACCAGCTTCCAAGAGTGTTTTTACCGTCTTCGCCGCGACATTTGGTCCTTCGAGCCGGATGAGAAGTCGAAAAGCCGCTGAGTCAGCGAGAAGTGAAGCTTGTGGTAAGTGAAATTTGAACAACTTCAAAGAATCGTACTACAATTCCAGTCGAAATGAGCGTGAATGGAGAGCATTCTCGAACACCAGAACTGTTTTCACCTGTAAGAGCCGGTTCTGTGTACTCTGCAGCAAAGTCTAGTAGTAGTAGGAGCTCCAAAAGCTCAATTTTAAGAAAGAAACTCAGTCCAAGCCAAAAAGATGGCACTTGAGGTAAAAATGGCAGAACAGCAATGTAGAGATGAGATCGAACTGTTTCGTGCAGAAACACAACGCCGTACAGAATTATATTACGAAACCTGAAGAAAAAAGCTGAAGAATGCAGATTAGAGTATGAATATGAAGACGCCCTCGCCCAGGAGGAGCAAATAGTTAATGGAGATGGGAAAAGAGATAATGAGTTGGGCAGTCTGGTTATGGATAGTTTACAAGATCGCGTAGCGCGTTTGGACTTGAATACTTCGCCAAATACCGCTAACAAAATAACTGCTTGTGACACACAAAGTGAGGGGGCCCCGGCCGTACAACCCTTCTCGTCAGAGAACGCAAATGTTGCAAACCAGGTACGGGATCCCTATGGCACAGGGAGCCCGATGGTGTCGCGGGTTTATTTAGAAGCTGCTGAAAGGCCAAAACCGGGACCTTGTGGCGTTGCAAGCGTTGTTATGTCAGAAAGTAAAAATCAAATGTGGGATACCTGTGCCGCGGGAAAGCCGAACACAGCGAAACCAGAGCCTGAAAGAATACAAGCGGCTCCTTTAGAAAAACTGTTTGAGCAAATGCTCCCAGCGTTTGTCAAAATAGTGAAACCAAACATACCGAAGTTTAACGGCGACCCACTGGAGTACGCTAAATTTAAAGCAGCATTCAACATCGAAGTAGACAAAAAGGGTGTATATATACGACAATACTGAGAAACTCAAGTTTTTACTGGATTCAGCGCGAAATCATGCTTAAGACAATTCATCCCGGGGTCTGAAAAGTACGAAGAAGCATGGAAAGCACTAGGTGAACGTTTTGGTCGAGTTGACATTATCGTAGCCGCAGCAAAAAAGCGAGTGGAACAATTTCCGGTGATTCCCAAAGAAAATAGCGAGCAAATTAGAGAATATCAGGAAACTGTTTCAGAGCTTGTTGGTATCTATAAAGAGTGCAACTTTGTGTATGAATTAAAGGCACAAATACCGGAAGCATACGTTAAAAAGCTTCCCATGCGTCTTTGCGTCAGGTGGGGGGAGTTAGTTGAAGGAAAGCAAAACATGTCAACGTGGGAATCGTTTGCGAAGTGGTTAGAACGAGAAGCGAAGATTTGCGAGAGCAAGCAGCGATGGATGCCAGAGAAGAGGGACTGGAGACGTGCTGATTCAGACAAGAAAGATAATCGGAGAGAAACAAAGGCGAGTGATAAGCAAACATCAGGACTGTTTGCTGGAGCGACGAAAGAATCTCCATCGTATACAAGCAGGATGGCAGAGAAAAAATGTCTTATCCACAATTCCACGAATCATACGCTACAAGAGTGCAAGAGGTTCGAAAGCATGTCAGTGGATGAGAAAGAGAAGGTCGTACAAGATTACAGACTCTGTTTGTCTTGTTTGTTACCAGGCCACCGCCTGAGCAAGTGTCGAAGCAAGGAAAAGTGTAAAGTTGAAGAATGTGGCATGCGCCATCACACAACTGTACACGACGTCGACCTAAGGTTTATCGGAAGATCTAAGGCTAGAAATCCTCAAAGTAATAGTGCTCCAGAAACCGCCTCTCAGAATATCGAAACCACTGCGACGAATCCAGCGGAGGAACCACACGAACAGCATCACGGAGCATCTTATACGGGATGTGAGATAGGCGGACGCGCACTGGTTGAAGTTTTACCCGTAGTCATCTTTGGAGGAAAAGAGAAGTTAACAATAATGGCGATGCGTGATTCCGGCTGCAATACGACGCTAATAGATGAAGAGTTAGCGCAAAAAATTGGGTCTTGAAGGCAGGGAAGTAGACCTAGAGCTACAAGGAGTGAACGCGCAGAAAACAGTTGCGTCAAAACACGTCAAGAAATGCCGAATTGCAAGAGTTGGAAAAGAAGAGACGAAATACTGTTTGCGAGACATCAAGACAATGCCAAATCTGAGCGGACCTGATCAGAAACTTAAATGGACGGAGATAAAACAACGGTATCCCCATTTACGGCACCTTGATTTGCAAGACACGGACACGGGTCCAGTACAGCTAATAATCGGAACGAACAACTCTGACTTAATTTTACCGAAGCAAGTAGTTAAACCGAAACGTGATCCAGGCTCCGAACGTGTCCCATACGCTGTTGAAACTCCTCTGGGATGGGCAGTCACCAACTGGTTGCCAGGTGATAGAGTCAGTAGTATCACAGTACGGCGCGTTCAAGGTGTACGAAAGAAATGTGAGCGAAGATGAAGATCTGAAGCGATTGGTTCAAGCGCAATCCGAAGTAGAAATCATGGGTGTGGTAAAGCTAACAAATCCAACCCGTTCAATTGAGGACAAACGTGCTTTGTCACTGATGGAGACAACAACTGTTAAGATGGAGGGCGAAGACGCTTACGAGTCAGGACTGCTCTGGAGAGAATGTGATCCGTCATTACCAAATAATTATGGCATGGCCAAACAGCGTTTAAAGTCCTTAGAGAAAAGGTTTGAGAGAAACCCCGGAATTAGAGAAAGATATGCTAAGTCAATCAATGATGACGTTGAGAAAGGTTACGTCAAGAACTTGAGAGAGGAAGAAATACAGATAGATAGCAAAGTCACATGGTATCTACCGCACAGATTCGTAAGTAAACCCCAAGAAGCCTGATCGCCTTCGTCGAGTGTACGACGCATCAGCAAAATACATGGGTCAGAGTTTGAATGACAAGATTTACACGGGTCCAGACCTGTTGTCGTCATTGTTTGGCGTTATGCTTAGATTTTGCGAGGGCCGCATCGCGATGGCGGCGGATGTAAAGGAGATGCATCACATGTTACGATTCCCCGAGCGAGACAAACCATCAATGAGGTTTCTGTGGAGCTAGTAATGCACCTGGCGAAGAACCTGATGCATATCAGTTTGAGAGAACGGTGTTTGGAGAAGTGTCTGCTCCTTCTAGGGTGAACTACACGATGCGGCGAAATGCAGATGACAACGGAGACGACCTACCACTAGGAGTCAAAGCAGTTTACAAGCACTTCTATATGGACGATGGTTTACCATCAACAAATTCTCGACAAGAAGCTATCGAGATGCGAAGGCAGATGACTGAATTACTGCGCCGTGGAGGATTTCGCCTGCATAAGTGGCTGACGAATGACCCAGAAGTTCTAGCTACGATCCCTGAGGACGAAAGATCGCCACGGTTCCTAGAATTGAGTGAGAACAAACTGCAAACAGACAGAACGTTAGGTGTCACGTGGGACGCCCAAGAAGACGTGCTCAAGTTCTCTGGGCTTTCAGGAAGTCCAGGTACCACGAAACGGCAAATCTTGAGTCAAGCTTTCTCTATCTGGGATCCAAGAGGGCTACTTTTGCCGTTCTCAATCAGGAGCAAGATTATACTGCAGAAACTGCATCGTACAAGGAGTGGCTGGGAGGAAGAGCTGAAAGAAACTGAACTTCGAGAATGGCGTGACTGGTGTAAGGAAGCAGAGGAGCTGACTGAAGTAAAGATCCCAAGAGCGCTACTCGGTCAAGACAAACCAGTCCGAGAGACTACGCTTCACGTGTTTAGTGATACCAGCCAAGAGGCGTATGGTGCATGTGCGTATTTGAGGCGAGAGTTTGAAGACGACACGGTCGAGTGCAGACTCGTTGCCGGGAAAGGACGTGTCGCACCCCTGAAAGCACAATCTATCTGTAGGCTTGAGCTTATGGGAGCTCTTATAGCGGCAAGGCTCGCCGAGACGTTAACTACAGAATTGATGACGAAGATAGAGAGGATAACGTTTTGGAGCGACTCTACGACTGTCCTGCACTGGATTCACCAGACAAGTTCTAACTACAAAGCGTTCGTTGGTAACCGAGTATCGGAGATTCATACGATAATGAGTGATCTGGAGACCACATTGGGGGCGGATACGGTGAGTTGGAGGTTCGTACCTACGAAGGACAATCCGGCCGATGATATTACACGAGGCTTACACCCCACAGAACTTACCACGGGTTACCGCTATGAAGATGGACCGAAGTTTCTAAGTAAGTCGGAAGAAATTTGGCCAAAGAACAGAGTAGGCGCTCCAAAGGAGGAAGACGACGAGAACGAGAGGAAGAGAGAGAGATGGGCTGGGGCATCTCAAGAAGCAGAGCCTGTGTTAGGATGGAAGAGGTATTCGTCGTTGTCTAAGTTGAGAAGGGTGACAGCGTACGTGTTTCGTTTTGTAAATAATGTACGAGCGAGAAAGGATGAGCGTCTAACAGGACCGCTTACCTCAGCAGAATATAAAGCTGCACAGAATTATCTCGTGAAGAAAGCGCAAGCTGAATCATTTGGGGAAGAGTTAAGGAGTCTGCATAAAGGTCAAGAAATCTCTAAGCAAAGTGGGTTGAGGTCCCTTGATCCAAGAGTTGAAGATGGATTCCTTGTCGTTGGAGGGAGATTGCAAAGGGCACATTCTCTACCGTACAAAGCACGACACCCTAAAGTTATCGATTCAAGACATGAGCTTGCGAAGCTTATAATCGATGAGATGCACCGTGTCTACCACCACCCACCAATTGAACATTTGCTGAATCAGATTCGCCAGGAGTACTGGATAATCCACGGGCGGCAAGCAATACGGAACATGAAGTTCAAGTGTAATTACTGTCGTCGACAGACAGTCAGACCGCAAGAACAGCAAATGGGAAATCTTCCTGAATGCAGAGTCGAACCAGGGGTGGTGTTCAGAAATACTGGAGTTGATTTCTTCGGACCGATGTTAGTCAAAGAGAGACGGTCTGAGGTCAAAATTTACGGTTGCTTATTCGTGTGTATGAGCACAAGAGCGTGTCATCTGGAACTGGTGGATGACTTGTCGACGGATCATTTCATCATGGCACTCAAGAGATTCATTGCGCGGCGCGGAAGGCCGCAGAGGATGTATAGTGATAACGGTACAAATTTTGTAGGAGCCAACAACGAGTTACGGAAGTGCCTCAAACAGCTTGATCAAGAGAGACTGCAGAACTTTTGCGCGCCACGTAAGATAGAATGGAACTACCAGCCTCCAAGTGCACCACACTTTGGAGGTGCGTGGGAGCGTTTAGTGCAGTGTACGAAGAAGACGCTGAAGGCGGTGTTGAAAGACAGAGTCGTCCCCAAAGAAGCACTACGAACTGCTCTAACAGAAGCAGAGGGGATCCTCAACAGTAGACCGATTACTCATGTGTCGGGCGATGCGAATGACATCGAAGCTCTGACGCCAATCTCCGAAGACGCTGTTGTCAGTGACAGAGAAATAAATTCGAAGAAACTTTGGCGACAAGCACAAGCACTAGTGAATTTCTTTTGGAGGCGCTTCATTAGAGAGTACATCCCAAGTTTGACAGAGGGAAGTAAATGGAGGGAAAAAAGACGGAACTTGAGAGAGGGGGACATAGTGCTGGTTGCTGAATCAGCCCAACCACGAGGTGTGTGGCCGGTTGGAAGGATCGTGCGGACCTACCCAGGCCAGGACGGGATGGTTAGAGCGGTTACCGTGCGTATTCAGTACGGAGAGTATAAGAGGCCCGTGACAAAGCTTTGTCTGCTGGAGGAAGCGGAGGACTGATAGCGTCTCGACACATTGTCTCGACTGGGGGCGGGGATGTCCAACCCGCTTCCAGGACATTTATTTCCGGTTAGAAGAACTGACTTCCTTTACTAAGAAACTATGTAATTTTGATTGACAAGTTACGTGCGTTGCTAAGAGGTAGGAGATAACTCATGTCAAGTCATCTCTTATTGTATAAATTATACCATTATGAATATAAAAACCACAACCACTGTTAGAAGTTGATCCATTACATATTTTATTTATTTCCAACAGTGCTATGGGCTATGTTCTCACCAGTTATAACCTTTTATAATATTTTCATTTTTTTATCGTATCCCACAAGTGGAAAGTATTACTAACAATTAAAGGGACCACAGCCGAAATGATAAACAACTGGATCTCATTTAAAATAAGCAAGATTGAAAACGGAAGGAAAGATTTATGTTTTTGCTTTTTTTTTGCCAGTTATAAATAGTGTCTAACTTTGACCTTTGACCGTAGGTATCGCAAGTCTGCCATTATGAATTAGCATATATTTTTATATCAAATATAAAGACTGGACTGTTTTTGAAAATGTCTTGCAGTGGTCCGAATGACTCTCTACGCTTCTCATCTCTGTGAACCTGGTATCTCGCCCTTGCTCCGAGAGTTTTTCTCCGGGTTCTATTCCAAGCTCCGAGAGTTTTTCTCCGGGTTCTATTCCAAGCCGAGTCCTGACTTTGATCAACCCCCATGGTTGTTTTAGGTTTCGTTAGAAATTCAGTGTTTGTTTCACTGTGGCTGTGCGAACATAACGCGAGTGGAATTCACAACCTGAAATGGGCAGGAGGTCCTCTACGTCAAAATCCCACACCGTCATTGATTCTGAATGGAAAATGCTGTAGATTTTCCTTTAAGAACGTTTTTTTAGCTCTAAATTTAGTAAAGTTGAACTTGCAGCGCAGAGGTAGAGCAACATTTCACTGAATTTCAATGCAGGACACGATATCGAATGAAAAATGTTCTCTCGTAGTCAGTCTCTGCAACCAAAAAAAAGGCCGTGCCAAGGGAAATTAGGGACAAAAACCAAATAATCATACAATGCTACGCGGAAACGAAAATGCGGGACATGTTCACAGCCATGCGGGACGTAGCCTGCTTGCAGGCGGTGGAGGGTGTTGAACGGATCATCGAAGCGGCCGCCATATTGGCCGAGCGTGATTGAGACCTGGGATCGAATGACAAATGCAGGGGGGTGGGGGAGAAGAAGCAGATCTGAAAGACCGCGGTCTTTGCGGATCTGCTTGTTCTCCCCCACCCCCTCCCCCCTCCATTTGTCATTCGATCCCAGGTCTCAATCACGCTCGGCCAATATGGCGGCCGCTTCGATGATCCGTTTGCTGCGCGAAAAAACACCCTCCACCGCCTGCAAGCAGGCTATGCGGGACGCGGTACAAATAAATTACTAATAAATAAAAAACGGATTTAATAGGGCGGGCTTGCTGTGGTATTCACTCGTTATACCGCTGATCCTCGCCCGTGATATAGCAATGTAAAAAAAATGGCGGACCTTGCCTGTTGAAATAATATGCTTTCTGAATCAGTTCCAAATTCCCTTCCAAAATGAAGCCCGCTTCTCTGAGATTCATGGCAAAAACCATCATAATTAGAACTCTAGTCTGCACCAATGGCAATTCTGTCGAGCGAGAGCTTTTGGTCGAGCTTTTTGGTGACGATCGGGCAAGTTTTTTGAGTGAAGAAATTTTGTCGACGATCGTCGGGAGCTTTCCTCACGAGCTTAGCGATGGACTGCTAAATGCCCTCGCTCCACATCATATGAAGCATCTGAAGCTCACCAAATGCTCCAGAGTTACGTGTGAAGGACTCGTGCAGCTTATAATAAGCAGGTATGTTTGTTCATCTAGAATTAGAAACCATATATAGCCTTTATATAGGCATAGAAAGGCATTGAAGCGCTTCGTAAATCGATGCCAATCGATAACAATCAATTGATTGATATTGATAATCGATAAACAATCTACGATGAGGGTTTTTGTGAATTATAACTGCCCACAATCCAACATCTTTCCCAGGGGTCTTTATGCCAGCAGGTACATAATGCAGACTGGAAAATGCAACAGGGCGATGCAACAGGGTGACTCTAAAAAGCTCATGTTATGGAATATTGGGGAATGCCCTGCCTAGTCCCAGGTGTTCTGGTTGGTATTGTTTTGTGATTGGGTTATTGGGATCCCTGTGGTTTGTACTGGTTTCCGACATTGCAGCTCATTGTTGTCAATAATATTGACAATATTCATCTACATGAAGGACATACTCGACTATAACCTGTAGCATCTTTAAAATGCATCAACCCTGCTAGCAGAGGTTCTTTTCTCTTACCCTCTCTCCAGTTCCACTAACGAGGGAGAAAGTAACCTCTGCCACTATCCGAACGGTTTTCTGTTGAGCATGCGCCATGGTATCTGGATTTCCATTGGCCGAGAAAAACGAGACAGTAAACATTGTAGATTTCCTATTGTTAACGGCAAGAGAAGGCGTGGGAAAAATAAAATAAATTTCCTTCGTCGAGAGTGATATGTTGCTTTCCTTGAGGTTTGACACAGCTGCTTTTAACGCTACTTCGAACTCGCTCACGCTTATGTCCACTCCAAAAACAGATGACATCTTGAAACTGCAGATTCTAGACTGGGCAGTGTTTTAATAGTATCAGCAGGTCATGTGCGTGTGACGTCGATCTCGAGAAACCGGTTTTTAAACCGGTTAGTCATGTGACTTACCTCCAAAAACTTGGAGCCGGCGAGATCTAAAGAACCGTTCGGATCGTGGCAGAGGTTACTTTCTCCCTCGTTAGTGGAACTGGAGAGAGGGTAAGAGAAAAGAACCTCTGCTAGCAGGGTTAAATGCATCAGACAACAGGAAGACACACAGAGCTGGTAAGTATGATAAGTAAAGTTTATTTTGACACAAGTTTAAATATTTCAACTTTAACGCTATATTCATCCTGCAAAGTTGAGGTAAACAAGGCAAAATGTGTTTGAAAACTGACATACAGTAGTCACATGAAGCCAAAAACCAATTTTGAGGATATAAGCCTTTGATTTGTATGCACAGGGAGCCCAAAGCAGGCTCGATCTCCAGTAATAAAAATTTTGGTTTGCTGTGGCTTAGTACAGTCAACTCTCTCTTAAGCGACCACCCTTGGTGCATGGACAAAGTGGTCGCTTACGGGAGGTGGTCGCTTACGGGAAAAAGCAACACAGGTAGCCCAAGTGATTGCTAAACGGATCAGACTTCTAGCACAGCTCTAGCGAGGTGTCACCATATGTAACAACATACATGTAGCTAAGAACAGGAGTTCTAGCTCAAGTTTTTCCAATCTTTTTTAGTTTCTTATCTGTCAGTGCCATTAAAAATTGAACTTTGTGGTAACTGAGTAATGATTTTCTAAAAATACAGTACAATCTATCGGAAACAAAAAACAATAGAAAATGTCAAGTGTTGAGACTAAAAAGTGGTCACGGTCGCTTAAGAATTTTTGCATTGGTCGCTTACGAGAGAGTTTTTACAACAGAATTTGACTGAGAAAAAAACTGTTCTTTGGTAAAGTGGCTGCTTATGGGAGGTGGTCGCTTTCGGAAAGTGGTCGCAGGAGAGAGTTGACTGTACCATATTTGGAAAAACTGTAAATCTATCAAGCTCTCCTACGACAAAGAAAAAAAATACCATTCCAGGTCCTAAATCAGTTACAATTATTCTGCCATATTTGTTTGTAATTAATCCAGAGGCAACATTCTAAATGTATCTTGGTTGTCCACAAACCACAGGAAACCCAAATTGATATAACTGGATAGCCTGCTTTGGGCTTCCTGTGTATACAAATTAAAAATGAGGCCAACACAATTTTGTGTGATTATCGATTGGTCATTGATAAACAATACCGCAATCAACTAACCAATATCGATTGGTTTTAAAGGGACTGTTTGTTTATCACGGTCTACATACATGTACATCACACCGCGGCAAAATGGTATGCTCCGCTGGCCAAAAGAACGAAGGCTTTGCTATCAAATACAAATTACCGAGGGTTTCAACTTTTTTAGAATTTTTTTATAACTTAGTAAACTCACAGTGAATTACAAATTAAGAAAACTTCAACCTGTTAAAGTCTTAGGCTTAGCTTTTAAGTAGTTTTCTTATTTTTTGAGAAAACTTACAAATGGAAACTTTTAAGCAGAAATTTTAAAATCACGGGTATGTGCCTGTTCTTTCATTTCAGTTTTCGCGGGAAACTGGGGCCGGCCGCGCGTCGACAAGAAATAGCAAATACGCATGCGCGTAACGTTTTGCCTCGGTGTGCATGTACATGTATGTGTCACAGGGGAGCTGGTGGTTTTTCAAGAATAACGTTCAATGAAATTTGTACCCCCAGCAATATTTATTACTCGGGCTGCCTGTGGCAGCACCGAGTCTTAAAATGCAAGTCGTTTTTTTTTTGTTGGGTGTCGCAAAATTTCTGCGCATGTGTTAAAGGTCAAATTCACACCAATCAGATTGCACTGTGCTGGTCACGCAACAATCGCCAGGTTAATTTATTTACATAATTTAATACAGTAAAGCAAGATGGCGGAAGACCCGCGAGGAACTTTCTCTCTAGTTTGGAGTCCCATCTCTCAAATGTAAGCCAGTTTAATGTTTTATTTAACTTCACTCGTGCGAAAGCCTTCCAACAGGCTTAGGATATTTCAACTGGCGCTATTGACGGAGCCGAAGGACCGCGTTTTTTACCCAGATGGCCAGTGATACGACACGTACGACGACCTGAAGCCAGTGAACTGGGGCCAGGATCCGAAAAGCTAAAATTCGAAGAAATAGATATTGGAATCTATAAGCCATCGGCTCGCTGTGCTGCATTTAAAACATCCGAGGAAAACATATTATTTTGGGTAAAGGTACTTCAAGACCAATATTACGAACTGTCAGAGATTTAAATTTACCGTAAGTTGGATCAGAGAGTATTGAGATCAAGTTATTTTGTTCCAGCGAGGATATTGACCTAGCGGAAACGGTACAAGCTGTCGAAGGATTTTACTTATAATCATCCACGTCTACTTAACAACAAGAATAGTTATGTGCCAAGGCATGGGCAAAGATTGAGTTTCCCAGAATACAGATGAAAGTAGAGAACTTAATGAATGAAGAAACAGAGGTCACGCGCGACATGCTTGAGAACATGAACATGTTCAACACTTTATATTATACTAAGAAAACAAAACAAATTACAGAGCCTGCAAGTTCACAAGTCAATGAAAAACCCCAAGTGCCTGTAGTTTTGGATCAACATATCCTTGAAACTCCAAAAGCAACATACACATGAGTCAAATTCAAACCGGAAGAGACGGAATTCTTTAGATTATTCACGAGGATAAATTTGTTAGCCCGCAATAAGGACCAAGGTCTCCAATGTTCCGAGACTCTACCCAACCTACTGAAGCTTATCAGTTTGTTCAAGAGCCACGAGAGTTTACAATCACCTGACCGACAACTCACTACTAAAGAAAGGGACCATGAAGTACGGTTAATTCTCGGGTTCAAAACAATGAATATATGCCTACTCAAATGCAATGTGTTAAACGAATAAGTAATGTTCAACATACGAGAAAAACAAAACTATTAAATTACATATACAATGTATACTAGAGGAGCAGAGAATGAAAGTCACCGCGCTACCGGCCACTAAAGACTGCTAAATTCAGCTAATAATTCTTCCCTTTGGTTATTACTAAGAGGATTTCAAATGAAAGTGTATTACATCTTCAATCTCATGTGGCCCGAGTGAAAGCCCA
Organism: Actinernus sp. WN-2022; assembly: GCA_030867875.1. NCBI lineage: Eukaryota > Metazoa > Cnidaria > Anthozoa > Actiniaria > Actinernidae > Actinernus > Actinernus sp. WN-2022. Next base: position 33,613,320 of record JAOWCC010001501.1, read on the forward strand.
GATGGGCTCTTGTTTTCATTAAAACATCAACCCCTATAATTTTAGAAGTACATGAGCCATAAAAGGAAAAAGAGGGGGTGGCTAAATTGCGAGCATGAGAGTCTCACTATATATGCTCAGGGTGCGCAGGCTGAAAAAAAACAATTTTCCCTCAAACCTGGATGTTATAATATTGTAATTGCAGATGTAGTCATCTACAGCTCCTGGACTTCAGTGAGTGTAATCATCTTCTTCACCCAACTGTGTTTTGCTGTCTCAAGGACAATGCACCAAACCTCACTCACTTGAATTTTGAGGACTGTGAAGTCATCACTGATGATGTTGTTCAGGTGGGGTTAATATATTGTAGTTACATTGGTGTTTGCTTGAGCTTGGCAAGAGCGGGAGACAATTTTGTGATTAACAATATAATTATAATAACAAATAGAGTATTTTTGTCTCTAGAATTATCATCTGATAGTTTCCCTTGGAGGTTTGATGTTCTTAAAACTAGCTAGCATATATTACCATATTCACTCATGGATAAGCCGCACTCGCGGATAACCCAAGAAATTTGATGTTCTTAAAACAAATATAAGCCCGAGAACAAAGTTTGAGGGCTTATATGCTAGTTTTAAGAACATCCAATTTCCAAGGGAAACTATCAGGCGATAGTTCCGAGACAAACACAAACACCACATTATTGTTCATCACAAAATTGTCTTCCGCTCTCAGCAGGCACTGTCGCCTGATAGTTTGCCTCTGTGGACGACAACTTAATCACGTCACATGATCTATTTTAGCCAATGGACGCACACCAAAATTTTGTGGTAAACTATAACACCTGATAGTTTGTATCTGCAGAATGATGACAAATATCATGTCACATGATCACTTTTGGCCAATGACTGGATTTTGTGGTGGACTATAATGCCTGATAGTTTGTATCCATGGATGACAACTATCATGTCATGATCAATTTTATCCAGTCAGAATCAGAGTGAATTTTGTGGTGAACTATAATGCCTGACGGTCCCAAGTGGCAGAGGAAGACTTGATTGCTTTTGTTCAATGGGAGTGCACAAAATTTTGGGGTGAACTTGCTATTATGACACCTGATAGTTTGCATCTGCTGATGACAACTATAATGTCATATGATCAATTTCATCCAATTAGAATCCAGAATCAAAGATAATTTTGTAGTGAACTATATCACCTGCTAGTTGCAGACGAGCACTGTACTTACATGTACATGTATTGCTTTTTGCCAATGAGGGTGCACCAAAGTTTTGTGGTGAACTTTATAATGCCTGATAGCTGTTTCCATCCACTGATGAGCACTACATCTGATAGTTTGCATCTGTGGATGAGAACTACATGTATCATGTCATGTGACCATTTGAAGGGTTGTGTGCAAAAAGGGTGTAATAAGTGACTCTTGGTCACATTCTAAATTCTTCCTTAGAAAATAAAGAAATTGAAGGAGAATTTAGAATGTGATCAAGAGACCCTTATGCCCTTTTTGCACACAGCCCTTCAATTTCATCAAATCAGAATAAGAGAGAATTAACGCTGAACTATAATTACTGCTGATACATGTGGTATTCTTCCATGGAAAACAACTACATTATCACATCACATGATCAATTTCATCCAATCATAATCTGAGATAATTTGTTTAGTCTGAGAGAACTGTTAGTAATGCCTGGTACATGTATGTAGTTTGCATCTGTGGATGATCACTATCCTGTCACTTACATGTACTGTCATGATCAGATGTGAATAGCTGAATATAGTAGAAAGTTGATGTGTCTGAGTGGTGTACAGTGGAACCCCATTATAACAAAGTGCAAGGGACCAGATAAATAGGTTCATTACATCAGGGACTTTAATTGTTATAACCACTGGTTCGTTAAAACAGGGTTCCACTGTATTTCCAAAAAGTTAATGTTGTGAATGTCAATCCAGGAGTTTAATGTCTTTTTTTCTCCTTGTGAATGAAAGTTTTCTGATGTAGTCAAAATATTTGGTAAAATCACTGAAACATAGGAGTGTAGATGCTTATAAAAAAAGTCATTTATCTCTACCAGCACGTTTTTACATTACAGCGCTTCTCGTTCACACATGCAGGTTGGGAAGTAATTTCCTGTGTTCAGGGTGGTTTTTCATGGATGTCAATCATGTTCTTCTATGGCAGCAGTCTGCACATTATGATGTTCGAAAATTTTCTAAGAGACTAGTCAATATGTCTTTAAAGAATTTGGAATCGCTCTACCAGACCTGGATGAAAGGCAAATCGCACAGAGTGAGAACAAAGTTTTAAATACAAACTGCTCAACACTCACTGTAAAGACGAAAGGCCCGAAGCAGCCGTCAATAAACTTCAATATAGCTTGAATTCATGTACAATATTGCATACTGTTCCCCTGTCGGCAGAAACATGTAATAAGATCGTAGAAGTCAAATAAGTACAGGAAATCACATAAATGTGAGTGCTACATGTATACAGGATTTATAGGCACTGAGTGATATTTTGAAAGTTTGTATAATTGCACGAGCCTTTAGCTGAGTGCAATTTGAGAACTTTCAAAATATCACTCGGTGCCTATAAATCAAGTATAGCATGAACAGTTCATTCAATATTTTGTTTATAATATACTGGGTACCCATTTCCTGAGAGCATGCAACTGTGCACTCAATAAACATTTTATGCACTCATTATTGGCCAAACAGAATCCATATATTTTGTTTAGTATATTATAAATACTGATAAGATGCTGCACTTTTTCACCAGATTGTGCTAATGTGCATACCAAGACTTGAGCATCTCAATCTGTCAAGCTGTAAGAACATTACCGATGCAGCATTTGCATTAAGAAATACAAACTACACATCCAAAAATGACAACATCACAGACAAACCATCCCATAGGGCAATGCAAGCTGGAAGAAACCTTTCAAGTGTTGACATCTCTGGCTGTCAATCACTGACGAGTTCAGCAGTAAGGCATCTGGTTGGGTTATGTGGGCCTAACCTGAAATCGGTTAATATTGCCTGGACGGGGGTTGGGTGTACAGCACTGTTACACATTGCTGGGCTAAGCCTTGAAGCTGCACTCCATTTTGTGCGAAAGACAGATAATATTTGTGCTGGGTTGTTAGGAATGGGACCAAATGATGGACAAGTCTATGGTGCTGGTATTTTGGGAAAAGAAACGCTAGATAACGAAAATAAACAATTGTTGGATGGTTATCAAGAAAATAAAAAAGGATTACCTACAGGTAGCCCAGTAGAATGCCATAATGAAAACGAAAAAGAGCTCAATTTGATTGGTCTTCAAACTGAGAACACATTTTTGGTGGACAAAAATATGGGAAGCCACCAAGTATTGGATAACACTCATCATAAATCTGGTAACATTTGCATTAGTGAAGAAGGAGAAATACATGTTACTCAGGAGTCAGCAAAGCAGTTTAGTGACAAAAACATGACAAGTCAGCAAGGATTTCCTACAATTGTAAAAAAACATTTGGCTGCAGATAGTACTTTAGACAGTTGCAGAAATAAAGAGGGACATATTTGTGCATTCGAGGAATCAGAAAGGTCCGGTCAAAAAGAATGTTTCAGTTTGGATAGTTTTGTTGTGAAAGACGAGCATAATATCGAGGATGGTAGTGAAGAGTTTTCTTGTAGCATGCATGTACATCCATGTGATGCTGATTGTACCAGTAATTCTGACGTGGATTCTATTGCTAAAGGGGTTACATCTAATCAATTTGCGAGTTCTTCATGGATGTTTCCATCTCTGGATGATACAGAAGAAAGCGACTCCGACAAAGAATTTTTGGTTCAAGTATCAGGCTTTGGTGATTGGACAGATGATTATACGAATGCTACCAGTTCAACGTGTGTTTTTGGTGATGCGATTGCATGTCTCACAAGTGCGTTACAAAACGTAGAAGACTTTGTTTCAAGTGAAGATGAATACACTGCTGAGGAGGAATGTAGTGTTGGTGAAATTGTTGTGAGTGAGGAAAATTCAAGTTGTGTTGGTAGTGTTAATGGTAAGAGGAAAGGTAAAAGTGTGTATAGTACGTATAATGAAAGACAAGGCGAGAATGATGTTGATGATGCCAGTGATGACGGAAGTGGAAACCATTGCAATGCTGATGATTATGATACCATTGGTGATAACAGTGCCAATGCATTTTCGTGTCATGTTGATGAAAGTCTCAGTATTGTTGATGATAGCAGTAATAGTGACCAAGAGGGAGAGAGTGAAATTACTCTTAATGAACAGATCTGTGTTACTAGTAATAACACAGTTATAGCCCTAAATACTGAGGGTGATAAAGGCACATGTCCATGTAGTCATGAACTTGCTTGTATCGACAAGACCCCCGATACTACTGACATTAACATCAAAAACATTTCCGATGATCATGGCAAATGGAAAAGTGATGATGTCATTACCAAGAGTGACATGACAGGTGTCACTCAATATCAACACCAAGCAGTGGAAGAAGAGACTGAAGAACTGTGCTCAGAAATCCTCAACCTAAATGAGTGGTGGACTGAAGACGGAGGTACAACACTGTCAGAATTTAGTGGAGCAATTGCCAATCTTACAAGTGCTTTAGTGGACTTGATAATGACAGATGGTAACAACGAGGAAGAAGGAGAAGAAGATGATGAAGAAAGTGAAAATGATGGGGACAGTGTTAAGTGTGGTAGTAGTAATGCAAGTACTATTGAAGGTCATGTTTGTGATTCTGGTGATATCAGTACTGGTGTTAGTGATGTCGTTGATGGAACTGATGCAAGTTGTAACGGTAATGACGTTTTATGTGTTGGTAATGTACATGCAAGTAACAGTGATACTGGTACAATCAGTACTGGTGTTAGTGATGTCGTTGATGGAACTGATGCAAGTTGTAACAGTAATGACGTTTTATGTGTTGGTAATGTACATGCAAGTAACAGTGATACTGGTACAAGTAACACCGGCATTACTGAAGGAGATAACATCAACGTATATAATGTAGATGGAACTGAACATCATGGCCAGGATCAAACTATTGGGGGAGATACATGTAGGTGTAACAATATGAACGGTGTTGGAGATGACCACGTAAGTACTGATGATACTGCTGATAATGCTGCTGCTTCTGGAGAGGATAACATCAACATAATAGAACATCCTTTGCAAGATTTAACTGTCAGAAATGATATGTGTAGCGATATAGATATTCAGGATGATAATTTCTTCGTTCTCGACACTGTGAACACAGAACATGTTCACTTAATGATAATTACAGAGAATGATAACGAAATATCGGACCATACATGTGGTTGTGGAGTGGCTCTACCAGGAGTGCATGATGGTGACGTCTTAAGGAATGCCTGGGTTGCTAGTGTGACTCCCAGTACGTGTACATCAGATGGAGTTACATTGAATGTGTGTCCTAGATGTATGGAAAATAATCTTAAATCCAAAGATAGGGAGCAAAATAATACGTTTAAAGATCATGTTCTTTTGAGTTCACAAGAGACAGAGAAAAGTTGTTTTAATGTTCCGAGGAATTTAACAAAAGAAGAAGAGGAAGGAACAGAGTTTGAGGAATCCAAAGATCCTCCCACTGAATACAAAAAAGCTCAAAGTTTACATTTCTCGGATATTGTTTTGCAGGGCAATACACAAACGACTGTTCCACAACATAATGTCAACAACGTTAGTGTCGATTTGTCAAATCTACAGAGCTCTTCACGTGAAACATGTAACACTGAACGAGACAAAGATGGAAATGGTTCACATAGTGCAGCAACCAAAGAAAGCTCAGAAGAGTGTAGTCTTCAACTACGGTATAATGCAATTGATACATGTATCTTAGATTCACTGACTCCAAAAGATGGAAGCTCTGATACTAGACAGCCTCACAATACAGCAGATAGTCCAGACAGTTTGATGCTTCAGTTCAAGTCGCAATTGACTTCACTGGATATTAGGAGCATCGATTTTCATAGCAAAGCTCTAGGATCGGCATGTCTTAAACTGTTTGCACAGATGACTACGACCTTGAAGAGCTTTGCTGCCTCTTGGTCCCAGCTTGATGATGACACCCTATTGGAGATACTCAGGAACGAACCAGATTTAAGATCCTTAACACTGGTGAGCATTTTTCGTTTATCTAGCCTTTATCTAGCCTTTATCTAGCCTTTATCTAGCCTTTATCTAGCCTTTATCTAGCCTTTATCTAGCTCTTATAGTAGGCCACAGTGAACTGAAAATCGAGTTATATAACACGTATATCTCATCCTTAATCAAAACAGTTTGCAAAGCATACCAGGACGTTCACAAGACATTCATTTTATATCCCAGGGTAGATTTTTGTAGTTTTGTTTTATTGGAACATTCAACAGGTATTATTCAATTGACAGTTCCTCTTTGAGCAGCTTGTCTTTCCTTTCCGTGTTCAGATTGACTGTGAAAACCTCAGTAACAAGTGTATCCAGGCCATACCTACCCTCTGTCCACTGCTGGTCAGTTTAGACCTGAAGGGAGAGTCGTATGTTGTACCATCTTTTACATCTCCCGAGTATGAGGTCATACCCCTGACACACATGCCGTGCCTACAAACACTCTCATTGGCTGAAGTGGCTATTACTGATGCTACTCTTTTGACCCTTGCAGAATCGTGCAGCAATAGGGTAAGGCTTTAGATATCGGTTAGGGCTTGATTCCATCCGCCAGAAGGACGCAATCCCAAAATGCACTGTACTAAAATACTTCATTGAGAGCAGGAACTGGTGTCTAATGAAGTAACGGCTGCTAATCAAACAGCATGCAGTATAAAAGTTCTAAAAAAGCAGTTTTTGACAGCAAATCCCTCGTGGCATAAGGGATAGTGACGGTTAGGGTTTTGGTTAATAGATGGGTTAGGGTTTTTGGTTTGAGTCTTCGTGGAGCCGATATTTTTTTATATAGTTGAGGGAAGCGTACTTGTTCGGCTAAATTTCTATGTGCCGCTTTAGCTTGTACCCTAGAAATATAACATCAAGAAAATTGAAATTCGACCTTCTGGTGGATGAAATCTAGCCGCGACCTTATATCATCATGATGATAATGGCCAAGCCCATAATCTTCATTCCCATTCTTCCCTATCCCTTGACGATTTGCTCCACGAAATTGTGAGGTCATTGTGATACCTTAGAGCTCTACTAAAAAATTATGTTCTGATTTAACAGTTGCTAGACCTTGATCTTTCCTGGTGTGAGGACGTCACCGACTGCGGTCTCTCTGCTGTCGCCAGTTCCTGTACGAACATGAGAAGTCTCAACTTACGATGTTGTGGTGTGACAGATATTACCATGGATTCCTTGGCAACTTATTGCCATGCTATGACATCACTGAATGTGTGCGGTATAAGTCTTCTGACAGGTGAGAGGTGGAGAAGATATGTTTTATGGTACATGTTGTACTTTGAGTGGTCCAGTTTTCTCTTACAAGTTCTTGAAAATCCTTTTTCCCCTGCCATGTCTTATCTTTTCATCTTGTTCTCGAATGATGCTCCCTCTAACATGCATATGCCTGCTTTCAAAATCCACGAGTTATATGTACCCATTGGGTATTTGGGTTTTCGTACATGTATCAAGGTTGTAGATAAGAGCATGCAGCTACCAGCTGGCGAACTTCACCTGCTACAATATACTTTGTCAAGTTTTGCTGCCTGTTTTGTTTATGAAACCCTTCACCTACTAGGTGAAGCGCTTACTCCTTTCCCTGCCAACTATTCAGAATTACATGTACCAATTTACTTCAATTCTTAATATCTACAATTCTGATGTATACCTATCAATCTATTCCTTCTCATCTGTCGTTTTATCTTAAAGAAGTAGGAGGGACAAACTAGGATGTTTGCTTTACTATCAAATCATTATTTTAAGGTTATCAAAACCAATCGGTAGGAAACGTTTTCTTATTGTGATGAAAGTTTATAAGTCTGATATGTCATCCGTAACAACATTTTTTTACTAATAATGTCATACGTTATAGACTTTATAAATGATATAATAGACCCTATTCGTAACAATATTCCTTACTAATGATGCCATGCTTGATGGTATACATGTAGACCCTATGGTAGTTGCGATAGCGACCAACATGCCTCTTCTAGTGGATATCGACCTCAGTTGGAACTATAATATATCAGATGTGGGTGTTACTGCGCTGCTTACTCATTGTAGCCATCTACAGAAGGCTGTGTTATCGGGTCTCAAGGTCTTGACGTCAAAGCCCTTTCTATCCATCATTGGAGATTTGTCAAAATGGAGACTGAAACAGGAGCTACTCTTGTACAGAAGAAAGAGAGATCAACGCAGTGGTAATGTACAGATGAATTATGTGAAAGAATGTGACACGGTAGGTTGGTCAAATTTTACCACTCTTTTCTATACAAATCTCAACTGCCTCCAAGTTAGCTCAGTGGGTAAATGTTGGTCTGACATGCGGAAGGATGCGAGTTCAAACACTGGCCGGACCACCACTCATGATCGTTGTAGTGTAACTGAGTAGAAGGTGCTGCCTTTGTGAAATAATCATGTCTTCTCATATAAGTACTTTAAAATCACAGTTTTCTCATCGGCCTCGAGTCTTTCAATGCTTGTTTTGCAGTTTAAACCACGATGCAATGATACATGTACCTCTGTGTCCTGCGTCTTTGACGATTAAATTGCCCAAAAACACAAGTCATAACGTGATAACATGATTTTATCTCCCTTCCTAATATTATAATTATTGTACTGAGGTATGTTTTACATAGAATTTGGGTAGTTTTTCTTCTGAATAATCATATTTAAATTCCGTATTGGAATGCCAAATCAGCAATATCGTTCGCTGTGTCGCTCCTGTGCATTTACAGAACAGGTGGGCAGCAGACACTGACAAAAACAAAATGGCAGCGACTCGTTTTCATGCCGAGCAGCAGTCGTTTTTGCTTCCCATGAGGTAATGGACGGGACTCGCTGATTTTGGTCTGGGACTCACACTTTGATAGCCTTGTGAGTCCCAGGACTCACTGCTCTAAATTTCTAGATGGATCATGATCACTGGTGAACAGCCGCTGCCCGCCCTCAAAAATCGGGACAGAGCGTCTGTGAGTTACGTTCGTTGTTCGTGTTCCAGGCCATGTGGATTTTCTCGAATTCTGGGAAACACGGAATACGATTGGTTGGTATTTTCTTACGTATCACACCTCGGTCTTTGATTGGCTAAACGAACGTGTCACTGTTTACTCGCCAACCGCGGATTTTCCTGACATGTGAGTTAACGTTTAGATTGAGTTCTAGCCTGTGTACAGCCGCTGTTGTTTTGTGCTTCGGTTTCCTTGGTTGTTAAAAATACGGGCATCAATCTTGTATCAGAACATGCAGACCTTAAAACGTTAGAGGAACTGATGATTATAAGACTTCCTGGCCCTGTGATTAGAGCGGATTTCAATTGAGTGTCGGAAGTGTTTTGGTTTTGCGTTTACTAAGCTCTCCTATTGGCTGAGAAAGTAAACCAACCAATCAGAATCCAAAGTAAAACCAAACGCAAATTGGTTTTGGTTTTGCTTTGGTTTGTCATTGGCTCACAGGGAAGCCATTTATGAGTTACTTGTGATTACTCGCTCCTGTTATTGGCTGGCTGTGGGTAATTTGCGTTTGGTTTTACTATACTCAACTGAAAACCGCTCTATTAAATCGGGTACAATTGCATTGGAATATTGTGAGAGGAACATTCGGAAACAACATACGTATATACGAGACACAAACTCGGCGCCCAAATTAACGGATCTTGTAAACAGTCTATGTTTTTGAAGTTTTTGAAGTCAAAGACAAGTTTGTTCCCTCAATTTTCCGGAACAATTTCAGAAGCACTGTGCTCAACATTTTTTTTTTTCAAGAGATGTGAGATTTTGAGTAGAAATCCTACCGGAGTTTATATTTCTTACTCGCACAGTGACTCAATTTATCTTATCGTCTCGTAGTGTCGCCTTGTCCCCGGCGCCTAACAATGTAGCTAGCCACGATGTTCTAATAAAACAAATATTTTAGAGCTGAAATATCAAGCAATACAGGGCATAAAAGAAACCGTGTAAAAAATATTTTTAAGGCGATATGCTGGTGATTTTATTGATATCTCTGAATGAACACCGTAATGCATTATGGGTAATTGAACATGGGAATGTGTGTGCAAAAATTACTCGGAACACGATTAACGAACGTAACCCCCCGAGGGTCTTTTCTAACCCTAATTTCTGAGGGTGAGCAGCTGCTGTACACAGGCTATGACTGGTCCTGCCAGTTTGGTTGTTGTGAATCAACCGTGCATGATTCTAATGGCGGCTTTGGTGCCTAAACCATACGCATTTTGTATTATCTCGATTCACATTTTATCCAATGAGAATCAAGGTAAAGTATTATTGATCGACAAAGACACTCTAATTGAAGAAAATCTGGTAGTCGCACTAGATCCAGTCTACTGGTTACGTTGTACGTGTCTTGTCACACACTTCCCTTGCTAGAACCTCTTGTAAATGATGTACCTTTTGTATGCAGATTTTAAGTGAGTTTCCAACCGTTTCCTTACACACTTGCCATGGTAGTTATCTTTGATATGCTCATTCCAACGATATTTTTTGTTTATCACGTGATCCCTAATAGGGTAATACGTCAGATTATCATTAATGTAAGTGACTATTCCATATTTCCATTGAATAGGAAATTGCCAAATTCCCAGGCACCGATTTGCCATTCAGGTCAATGATGTACTGCCCTTTGCTGAGGCACATTATGTTGGAATACAGTGACAAGGTTAATGATGACCACCTTGGACAGATTGTCGCGGTGTGTAGAGGCACTTTGAGTATTCAGGACTACTATGGCCAACCTATTGAACCAAATTGGATCTTCTTGTGAAATTATTTATTGGAACACAGTGACAAGGTTAAAGTGCCTATCACCCTTTTGCAATTTTGATAGCTTATGAACCTCCGAAAAGTTTTGAGTACTTCTGTGAAGAACGTTTTGGTTTAAAGTGAATACTTTATGTTCTACGCTTGTTTGAAATCGTGTAAATGTGACCTTTCCTGACCCATGACCGCGTAAGTAAAAGCCTGGGTCGAAACCTGGGTAGACGTCATCTCATTAATGCATTATTCTCCATGGCGCCTTTTTCTCACAACAACATCGATGCATAGAAAATATACACAGTTTTTTAGTTGTTAGTAAAGAAAAAAGTCATTTTAGTCAACATGTTAAGTATTTCTTCAAATGATTGCAAAGCCGAATTAATTATATGACGTCAAGATGACGTCTACCCAGGTTTCGACCCAGGCTTTTACTTACACGGTCATGGGTCAGGAAAGGTCACATTTACACGATTTCAAACAAGCGTAGAACATAAAGTATTCACTTTAAACCAAAACTTTCTTCACAGAAGTGCTCAAAACTTTTCGGAGGTTCATAAGCTATCAAAATTGCAAAAGGGTGATAGGCACTTTAATGATGATCATCTTGGACAGAACGTTGCGGTGTATAGGGGCATTCTGAGTATCCGGGAGTACTGTAGACAACCTATTGAACCTAAACGGAACTTCTTCTGACACACATAACGACTGGATGATATCTCGAGGATTGGACACATAGCAGTACAACAATTCTGAATTTGTTGGGGTGCCATTTGGATGACTTCAATGAATAAGTGGAAAGAACTCTGATTACGAAATTGAATCAAAAGGGTGTCATTGTAAATATGTATCTTTACTTCTCTTCCATTGACGTGGATGAAGAGACGGTGAAACCGATATCCTGAAATGGTTAGGATAGCAGATGTAATACTGGATTGGACAAATTGAGGATTGGACAAATTGCAGCTGAAGAAAGATGCATGCAAGAACTCGTTATGAGGGATAATACTACGAATCTCCCTCTTTACTTCCCGCTCCATTGACGTGAATAGTTAACATAGCAGATGCAAAACTGGCTTTGAGGATTGGACAAATTTCAGCTAAAGAGAGAGGCAAGAACTTTGAATCTGATGGCGTATCATTGTAAAAGCGTACATGTATCTTTACTAGCCGTCCCCCTTGACGTGGATGAAGAAAAACTGAACTGGTCAGGATAGCAGATCTCATATTAGTATAAGGTTTGCTTCTTTAATGTATGTGTATGTCGAAAAATGTTTCAGCTACATATATAAGGGAGAGACATTAGTAACAATACATACTAGGACAACCTATTTACCTGCATTAATTTAGGACAAATTCGTAATCCCCTTTAGCTATAACAATAGCCACAAAGCTGTGTGTTCGCTTCATCGGGTTTTGATGTTGTCATCATGAAGGTCATAAGATATTTTCTTTGATTAGCTTTTCCTTTTCTCCTAGTCAACTACATTGTATACCGATAGTCTGAAGCCTACATATTTGCCATAATTGTATCTTGATGTTATCCTAATAACTTAAGTTCTTCCCTTTCATTGATGTTGCACATTGTGTGAAAAACTGGCAACTTCTCGTGGTGTGCTACACTGTATATAGAAACTGATATTCCTGTGAGTTTACTTTCTTCAGGTTTCATTGTTATGATCATAAGAGCCATATGATGTTTCCTCTGATTAGCTTTGCGCATAATGTACATGTAATGAGGAAAACCGGCATCTTCTCTTAATAGTTAACTATGCTTAACTGCCTGTATGTATTTTATCGGATCTTGATGTTATCCTAATAACTTGTGTGAAAACTTGGCATCTTCTCATGGTCTGCTACACTGTATATAGGAACTGATATTGCTGTGAGTTTACTTTCTTCAGGTTTTATTGTTATGATCATAAGAGCCATATGATGTTTCCTCTGATTAGCTTTGCACATACTGTACATGTAATGAGGAAAACCGGCATCTTCTCTTAATAGTTAACTATGCTTAACTGCCTGTATGTATTTTATCGGATCTTGATGTTGTCATAGTAAGTTTTTAAAAAAGATCTTCCCATTTTTATGGCTTCGTCAGGTATTGATGTTATCATAATAAGAGTCAATATTTTTCCTTGCATTACTTTGGCACAGAGACCCATTGATAATGATCAGTAGTTACAGTCTTCCTCGTCGTTTGTAACGATGGTTTCGTGTGAGTACTTGTCGGATAAACCTACTCGGAGTGATTTAGAATGTATCCCAGAGATAATTTGTCAACATTCGAGCATAAGGTTTCTTTATTTGAATGTGAACTGTAGGCTTCCCATGATTGCTGCACGTCTTTGGAAAAAGGAATAATATTTTGCTTAAATATCATATTTAACAGGGTAGGATTATTGCCTTATGAAAAAAAACGAAAGTTATTGATACCTATTAAAATGGAAATTAGAAGTAATTTTCGCTTCAAAAGAAAAAACTAGGAAAGGAAATATTACGAGTAAGTAAGTGAATTACAACAAAGTGTGATTTTTTGTCAGATTGCATGCAGTAGACCTAAAACTGCCTTTCAGGACTGGTGCAATTGTAGCTAAAGAAAGAAAGAAAGAAAGAGAAAGGAACTATAAAACTGTGTGGGTATTGTTATAAATCTGTCTTGGCTTCCCGTCCATTGACATGGATAAGGAGAAGGTGAATCAGTAAACGGGCTAAAATAACAGATGTGAAACTGGCTTTCAGGGTTGGAAATGAAATTGAAACTGAAGGAGGAGGGGAGAACTTGGAAACAGTTGGGTATCATAATGAATCTTCCTTTACTTCACGTCCCATTGATGTGAATAAAGAAAGAGTGAACCAGAATATCTTGTGAGTAAAAAGAACAGGGATGTTCTCGTCTGTAAATAGGAATTAAACAAGTGGTCAAATTGTATCTGAAGAAAGAAGCAAGAGCTTTGAAACTGTTTGGTATTATCGTAAATGTTTGTTAACTTCCCGACCCAAGTGCAGTATCTGAAATGTTCTCTTTGTTCAGCTATGTTTAAGAGATATTCCAATAGTCTCAAATGAAATCTATGTACAATGTATATTTATTGGATCTTCATTCTTGGTGCTAGTATAATAACTTCCGTTCTTTCCATTTCTTTGGCTTCTTCTGGCCTCGATGTTATCATAATCACAGCCAAGAACTGTATAAGGTAAAGAACAGCGAACAACCGAACAGGAATGGCTAGGAACGGAATTCTTTTATTGGAGGAAAATGGAGGGAAACTAAACAGATATTGTGAACTTCCTTAGTTAGGAGATGAAACACTGGCTTTCAGGATCGGAAAAGTTGAAATTGGACAAAGAGTTAAGATCATGATATATCTTTCCTTCCTTCTCATCCCATTGATGTGGGAGAGAGGGTAACTGAATCAGATATTGTAAACGTCCTTCGTTCGGAGATGAAATACTGGCTTCCAGGATTGGAACAAGAGAGGCAATATCATGATACATCTTTCTTTAATTCCCGACTCATTGGCGTTCATGAACAGAAAGTTCATGAACAGAGTTTTTGCGATGCCTGCAATCGTCTGCAGTGCTTTAGATGCGACACAATCTGTTTCCACTGCGCCTTCGCACATTTTTAAGACAAGGTTCCTGTCATCGTCATAGGACAAGGTACTGAACGAGCTCAGATTCTGACTACACTACCAAGATACATTCGTATATAGAAATAGTTTATTTAGGATTGTGTCAGTCAGTCGTACTGCTGAATAATATATGCTGGGCTTCTGACAATGTCCATGTGTGGTATAATATGATACAGCATATTATACTAACTCAAAATGTGCTACGCCAGATACGAAAAACCACTCATTAGATGTGGCCAAAAAATATGTGGAAACGTATTCCCCGACTAATGCAGTGGCACAGACCTCCGGGGCCGGGACGAGGTAAACAGTCCTTAAAACGATATATCAAATCGAAACGAAAAGTAAAAAGTACATAGATATTTGGAACCAATCACGAAATTTTAGTGCGACCGGGCTTGAAGACTAACTGCACGTAGAATGAGCAATATTTCCCGCCAAGCACTTAAATAGTATGTTTGGTGGGTACGCAGTGTGGAAAGTCTGGCGTATTCATCCTCTTTCTTACTGCAAGGAATGCTTAGTTTTCGATGTCCATGTTGCCTCGGTTACAGTAATCCAACAGTAAGAGATGTTTGTCATTCGGCTTGAAGTTCATCGGATCTTGATGTTATCTTAACGACTTAAGGTCTTTCCTTTCATGATTTTAGCAAATAGTGCTGGAACAGGCACTTCCTCTCTTCTTCATCGCTTGTAACAATATTATCGTGTGAATACTTTGGAAAATATGTTCGAATTAAAGATAAAGTTGGTTGAAGTACATATACCTCAGGGTAATTTTCGATGTATTCATGTGAATATTTGAGTTCTTAAGATATGCACGTCTTCAAAAAGGGATCAATAAAGATCTTGAATCCTATATACTAAATAGCACATGACTAGAACATAGTTCAATTCTCCAGAGGAGATGTTTATTTATTCAGCAAATGTCAAAACAAAATTAAAAGGAACGCGATATGAAGAAGAAGAAGGGAAAAACGTGAAGTACTTATAATCTAGGAGAGCATGCATCAACACAACAATGTATTACAAACATCAAGTTTGAAAACAAGAATGTTTGTATAAGAATCTTTGGGGTTCATCGAACTGCAACCACAAAGGAGAAGAATGTGATATCCTGCTGCGACATTTCACAGCATTGAGAATTATTGAAAATTATTTTATATTTCTTCCTTTAAATCTGGCTTCCTGGTTCTTTAACCCTATATGGTTATTTCAGGAAGCCAGCACCCCCCTTAGTATTTCTATTTCTTCTTCTTTATTGTATTAACTTTAGTCATAAGGGTAAATAAAAATTGTTGTTATGTGAAACGGAAAGAAAATGCGTTTAACAATAAACGACTGCTTACGAAAATTGACTTAAAAATTATGACAAAAAGTGGACGAACATTTCAAACATTCAGCTCTACAACCTAAAGTGGAACTTAAAATATTAGGTAATTGTCCAAACAAAAAGAACGATATGGTAATAAGAAAACAATTTAGAAAACAGTGTTCGTTCATAAGGAAAATGGAGAAAGAAGGGTTAGGTATGTAGAATGAACAAAATTTCTTACATATCCCAATTAACTGATTCAATGTGTCATTACTGTAGTCTCGTATCGATAACATAGATACATATCGGCCTCCTCAACTCTTGATATTATCCTCTTTGAAGATGTTCCCTGTCATTGGTGTTGTACACAGTGCAGACTTCTCTTATTCAACTGTGCTTCATAGATATTCCTTTAGTCTCATAGCTAACATAGATATATATCTTCAGCCTCTTCAGGACTTGATGTTATCCTCTTTGAAGGTGTTCCCTGTCATTGGTGTTGTACACAGTGCAGACTCCTTAGCTTATTCAACTGTTCTTAATATATATATTCCTGTAGTCTCAGATTAGTAACAGAGATATATGTTATCCTCAACTGTTGGTTAACTGAGTAATAAGAATTGGTTAACTGAGTAATAAGAATTATTTCAGATGAAAATCCAGGTTGGCAAATTAGGGGACTTTTACGATGATGGTACACGCGGCGATTTTCGTGCAACTGTAACTTGGTACGCAGGACATTTTGTAACTTAATTTTCGTTGCAAGTTTTTGAATTACCTAAAAAGCGTACATTGTTGATCAACAAATGTTGTGCCGACTGTTTAACAGATATATTCCATTCTGCCATGCGTTTGTCATCTTACAGATGAGGTCACAACGTGAAGAGAACAAAGAAGTGTGCCACGAGACGCAGCCGAGTAACTGATGTTCCCTTCACGTATTGGCGTCATTCGTGCATATACATGTATAAGAGGATAGACGCACGGCAGAATGGAATCTATTTGTTTTATATAATAATCGCATACTAAAAACTATGAAAACATCCAATCAAAACGACTTGAGAAATTGGTTGCGCGCGCTCATGACGTCATCCATGTATGTCCTCCAGTGACACACGTCTCTTGACCAATCAGAGTGCGCGTTTCGGACTGATTATTATATAATTAACAAATAAAGAAGCCTTAGCCATGTTTTATACTATCATAGAACACGATGGGCATTTGAGAACATGAGAGAAATGTTAACATTTCTAGAGTGTTTTCAAATGACCAGAGTGTTTTATGATAGTATAAAACATGGATTTAAGGCTTCTTTATCTGTTTTATAATATAGATTTACGCGCGCGATGAAAGGAAACCGCCAGTTGAAAACTATATAACACGGCTAACCATGTTATATACTCTGATAAAACATGGCTTCTTAGCCAATCAGAGCGCGCGTACTATCGTATCTATATTATAAATAATAATAAATGTTGAACCGTGTAGCACAGGCTTGAAGGTATTAAGTTCGGCACACGAGTGAAGCTGTTTGTGAAATGGTTTAACATGATACACGGTTTAACATTGATTTAGAGCGGTTTTCAGTTGAGTGTAGTAAAACCAAACGCAAATTACCCACAGCCAGCCAGTCATAGGAGCGAGTAATCACAAGTAACTCATAAATGGCTTCCCTGTGAGCCAATGACAAACCAAAGCAAAACCAAAACCAATTTGCGTTTGGTTTTACTTTGGATTCTGATTGGTTGGTTTACTTTCTCAGCCAATAGGAGAGCTTAGTAAACGCAAAACCAAAACACTTACGACACTCAATTGAAATCCGCTCTATTAGAGCGTTTGCGATCGAGTGTTTAAGGTGGCTCGCCTGGATTATCCAGGGACGCACCATACGACTGATACTCCACTGTCAGAGCTCGGTCGGGCTAGCCACTTCACCCATTTACTAGAAATAGAATAAACGTTCCAAAAATGTAGGTTTGTTTGACATCGGTATTACCATAGCAACACAGCGTTGACGTCATATATTTTACATATCATAAATTTTCTCGAAATCCAGACCTAAACTTTTAAAACGACCTAGTGTCCCTTGTAGTCTAAATGTAGGTCTTCAAGACTGCAAAGTTTAAAAAAATTGTATGAGAGCGTTTTCGAAAGAAATTGGGTTGAATATTTTCTTTTAAAAAATAAACAATTCGCCTTACTTCCTGTTTAGTCGTGGAGAACTGTGTTTTTCGGACCGATTCAGGCGATGTTTTTAGCATATTTCATACCTGTGGCATAGGACTACTTCCCATGAAAATTTCATTCTATTTGCTTTATTCGATTTCGGTTTATGGAATCATAAGTAATGTCATAAATATGCTCATTTTACTCAAAATAGGAACGTATTTGCTAAGGAAGCTGTAATTCGAAAACTAGTCTATAAATATTTTGTTTTATCTTTTCACCTGAAATTCAACATGTACTACCCTGGCCCTGTAAATTTCAAGAGCACTGAATCATTTTAAGTGCGCGAAATTAAAACAAAAACATAGGGAACTTTTACATTCATCCATACAATCTTCTGATTGCTGTATCATTTCGTTGATAGCTTGTATCTTTCCGAAATTTCTCTTTTGTCTAGATTCTACATACTTGTGTGCTTTTGAACTAACAAGTTTACCATGCACGCTTGCTACGCTTCGCTACTGCCGGAACGCTCGTGCAAATTCTGTTCTTAGTATAATGACATGCAAATTCGTTAAACCTTGAAGCAAGGCAGTGCGGGATGATAATGTTGAATATTAAGTGTGTTTTTAGTGACGTGAAATCTAGACCACATTTTCTAAATATTAATTAAAAACGAGATTTTGTATTAGTGATATAATAAAACGTGTTGTAAATAAATATTATAAGTTATATTATAACAGCTTTTCAACTGGCAGCGTGACTATGATACTTGCACGTCATTGTACTAAGAACGGAATTTGCACGAGCGTTCCGGCAGTAGCGAAGCGTAGCAATTGTGCATGGTAAACTTGTTAGTTCAAAAGCACAGAAGTATGTAGAATCTAGACAAAAGAGAAACTTCCGAAAGACACAAGCTATCAACAAAATGATACAGCAATGAAGCTTGTGTGGATGGATGTAAAAATTCCCTATGTTTTTGTTTTTATTCCGCGCCCTTAAAATGATTCGATGCTCTTGAAATTTACAGGGCAAGGGTAGTACATGTTGAATTTCAGGTGAAATGATTTAAAAAATATTTATCGACTAGTTTTCGAATTACAGCTTCCTTAGCAAATACGTTACTATTTTGAGTAAAACAAGAGGCCCTGAGTGGCCTTAACTCGGGCCACCCAGGAATATGTGAATACATTTAGTTTATGGAGTTCTAGCTTTTTTTTGACAGTGTTATACATGGTTTGTGCTTGCCTGTTTGTTGCCCCATTTCAGACCATGTGATAGTTCTCCAGAGGATTCAGTGCTTTGTTTTCCAATATAGAAATTGGTACATTTCCTCTTGGGTTATTTCAGCATTACTCAAGGGACAAGAAACAGGATAAATTAAGATGCGCAAACATTCAAAATGCTGCTGAAATAATATCTTAGCAAACATATTTTCACTCCTGTCATAGCTTTGTATACAATATCGAATATTTTTTCAACCATGAAAACTCAGTAAAACCATTTCAAAATCTTGGCACTTTTATATAGCCGCCTAGGCACTTGAAGTGCAATTGCATCGAACAACAAAGCCAGTACCAGTGTGAGATCTAACAGCACATTAGACACAAGCTCCTGTGCATGTAACCAATGTGAGCTTTTACCCCTGACCGACGGGCAACAAACATCTGACAAACGCCCCTGGGTTCCCAGGGGTCGACCCCTGGGGAAGCCACAGATACATGCAATATTTACCCACCTATTTACAACAACAAAATATTTTAAGGTAGCGGTCATTATTATATTTTATGTAGTATGTATGCTACCATCTACTAGATTTAGCCTGCATATTAATATAATATATGTACATTGTAGCAGCACCAAGGGATGAGAGGAAAAGAAAGACTACCACTAGGTATTGCTAATTGGGGAGGGACATTGTTTTAATAAACTCTCTCTATGTAAGACTATATCCACTCCACTCGAGGGTGGTCACTGCCAGAGATTTGTTTGTGCTGTGTTGGCCTACGATTTAACATCCTGATCCAAGGAGACACGAAGGTCTAATCCATCTATTAACCATTTGCAGATGTCAGCTAGAGCATTTAGGCAGTACCTTCTCCCAGCTCTTTTAAGGTCCCATCAGGGGAATGTGGGGAGGGAAGGGACCAACACTAAGAGTGGATGCAAAGGTGGCTACACCAGGGTTTGAACCCACTACCACTATGGTTGGCGAAATGGTGCAAAAATTCAACGAACGTAATGCATTGACATTCAACATTGATATGCATTCACGTTCAACGATGTTATTCTTGTTCAAGAATATATTCGTTGGCAACAAAAATATTCATTCACATTCAACGATATTTTTCTTGTTCAACGATATAGTCATTCAACGAAAAATATATTCATTCAACAATTCGTGCGCACCCAGCTCTACGCATCATTGTGCCCAGTCTCTCACGGCACTATAAATCGTGACGAGGACATCACGGTTTCACTCTATTTCACACGATTTCATATTTCACAAGATGGCGTCGAATTTAATATTCGGCGGTGTGTCCGCGAAGAGATGAGAACATTTCGGGGTGGAAGTACGCAAAGCCTTTTAACACCGAATTATGGTGGGAAACGGTGTGTGCCCGGCCATCCATTTCGGCCCCTGTCATTGTCAGGCAAACGAAAAAAAACGTGCAACCCCCGATACCGAAAAGTGTGTATCTAATCGACTGTGTAGCACAAGATAGCGACGATGAGGAGATGGCAGATTCATTTGCATTTCGCGAACAGTAATTCAGCCTTGGGAACTTTCAGTTTCACATACAAGCGGCCCTAGCCACAAAGGTTTTTCACATGGACAAAGTCCCACTTATGGCCAGGCGACAACATTCTTTTCCCTTTTAAGAAAATCAAAATCTGATTTCGTTATGCTTGGATTTTTTGTCTGAAACACCTCCACAAGCTCATTTCGTATTTCATCTTCAGAGTGTTCAGGTGTCAGATCAAACTCTCCTTTTATGACTACATACTGTTTGCGAAATGCAAACGAATCTGCCATCTCCGCCATCTCCTAGTACTCAACCCACATGACGTCGCAGTAACGCTCAAGGCTGGTACGGTTGTTAGTACAGCCGAAGAAGTAACAATGCCAACTGACTTGACGCTACCGGCAGCAGCTAGTGTTAGTGTACGTGGCCATACCCCCGAAGCAACCAAGGAACGCACAGAGCAGATAGCGGCATTGATAGGCGTGAAAGGAGCTCCCCAAGGCTGAACAGAGTAAAGCAAGGAAACTTATCTCACAGTTCCAAAACGTGTTCGCGCTGGATTCCGCAGACCTGGGGTTGACGCACCTAAAACCACGGAGACGCACACCGTACTCCTTAAGGAGTGAAGTTGAACGACAGGTTAAAGCTGGTCTTGAGTCTGGAAGAATGAAAGAAATTTCCAGCCCATGGTCGGCTCCAATCCTCTTGGTCCCGAAGGCAGATGGTACATGGCGGCTGTGTGTAGATTACCGAGGTCTGAACAGTGTAACAACTTCAGATCCTTACCCCCTTCCGAACATGAGTGACTGTTTGGAAAACCTCCGCCAAGCCAAAATCTTCTCAACACTTAATTTAGTTGCAGCTACTGGCAAATCCCAGCATCTGATGACGCTGCAGACAAGCTAGCATTCTCGACGAATTTTGGCCAGTTCACGTGGACAGCGATGCCCTTCGGTGCCAAAATAGCACCAGCCGTCTTCCAAAGGCTCATGGATATGGTGCTTCGTGGGTTGCAATGGGATCGAGTAGTCTGTTACTTTGACGACATCTTAGTCGGTACAAGCACCTGGGAGGAACACTGGGTGCAGCTACAAGCAGTCTTGGAGCGCTTGGAGAGTGCCGGACTGAAGGACCCTTAAGGACTCACTACTCTCTCCCAAGTGCATGCTATCCCTACCGGATACAGGACCTGATGCACTTCCATTGATTGTAGAGACAGATGCATCCGACGTCCAGGTAGGAGCCGTCCTCATACAAACCCAGGAGGACCGGTCGGAAAGGGCCAATTGCGTTCCGTTCACGTACCCTTTCGGCGAGACAGAGGAACTACCAAACTAGAGATAAAGAGATGCTCAGTGCGGTGGAAGCCTTCGACGATTGGCGCGTGTATCTTGTGGGACGGCAATTCATCTGGCGCACTGACCACGAAGCTCTCAAGTGGGCACGCATATTACAGTACAAGAGCAGGAAGATCCAACGTTGGCTTACTGAGATTGCTGATATGGACTTCGTTCCTCAGCTGCGGCCTGTGCACCAGTTACCCGTATGAGACGCCCTCTCGCGGCTCTCAACCGCCACTACGGTAAACGCGGTAACAGGGCAATACAGCAGCTCAAGAGTGAACAAGAACGAGATGAGTCAGTCGGCTACGCGCCTAACAACCTCACCTCTGGACGATGGGAGACGAAAGCATGTTGATGCTTTTGGGGCTAAAAACTCGAACAGTTGTCTCCGATAGAGGTAGAGTTTGTCAGCACAGCCCAGCGATTGTCTGACAGAAACAAGCATCCCTTCCAGGAATTGCTCAATCGCCACCACATACGTCACTCGCAAACCGCATCATTCCACCCACAAGCGAACGGTGCTACTGAAAGAGCTAACCAGACACTGAAAGCCAAACTTCAGGCAACATTAGTCGAGCATGGCACAGACTGGGATGATCACCTGCCATCCGTCCTCCATGGACGAAAGTGACACCATTCAAGGCCGCTTTCGGTTACGACGCTAGCAATCCATTTGATCTAATCGACACGACACAAGCAGATGTGCCTACCCACCCTACAACCACTAGCGATGAGGGTCTACACAATTTGATTCGAGAGCGCATCGTCCATGAGAAGGAAAAGCGTGTTGGCCAGGCGAACGATGGACGAACACAGCCGGCCTTCATCCCGTACAAGGTTGGTCAGTACGTGTACGCTCGCAAACCCCCTAGAGAGAAAGGATACGCTGGGCCTTGGGTTATCACCCATGTCCGTGGGCAAGGAACCAGCTACAAACTGAAGCATGTGACCCATCGACGCTGGATATCTCGACGAGCGGAGCACCTCAAAGAAGCCTTCATCAGGCCACCGCGCCTACGATCTTAATTTATCCTGTTCTTGTCCCTTGAGTAATGCTGAAATAACCCAAGAGGAAATGTACCAATTTCTATATTGGAAAACTATCACATGGTCTGAAATGGGGCAACAAACAGGCAAGCACAAACCATGTATAACACTGTCAAAAAAAGCTAGAACTCAATAAACTAAATGTATTCACATATTCCTGGGTGGCCCGAGTTAAGGCCACTCAGGGCCTCTTGTTTAGTAAATAATTTTATAAAGTGAATTACAAATTAAGAAAACCCGTGAAAGTCGTCGGCTTAGCTTGTATGTAGTGGTCTTGTTTTTCGCGAAACATTTCACATACGTACTTAATATTAGAAACAGGGGCGAGTGCCTTTACTTTCGGCGGGAAACTGGGGAGACGCCCGTTCATCAAAAGCGCATGCGCGTGACGTTTTGCGCAGTTTGTAAACATTGTTGAAATCAGCAGTATCGGTCCATGTCCGAACGTTCATACCTGGGCTTTGCTCTGTTTCAATTTTAGACAGTAAAAATGAATCATAATAAATGGAAATTCTTTTTCCCAAAAATGGCTTACCTGCAGACTACCCTGCCACTTCAGGAATGTGGTTAGGGTTTGTTAAAATGGTTGGGTAAGCTTTGTATGGAAACGATGAAAAACAATAGAAAATGAATTATTAATAAGTACGTTCTTGGGAGTGGCACGATATTATCCAGTTACTCCCCAAAAATATAAAGTTTGGAAGAAAAATGGGTTCCCTTTCACAAAAATCCCAAATTTAAAAAGCGATGACACATGTCACTCAGTTTAATTCTGTAATAAATACTGCACTACTGTATATCATAAGGCTTGAGAAATTGTTTATTCTTGAATTCAAATTTAGCAAATTAAGCAATAGTACGGTCGCTGACATCTATACTAAACTATGACGTCATTAGCCCTGGAAGCTTGTTAAGATTTGTATATTTGGCATGACTACAAAATATCTATGCTAAATACCCCCCAGCCCCACCCCCAGCCCCACCCCCAGCCCCACCTCTACCCCCACCCCCCCCAAAAAAAAACTGCTCCCATATATCTTTTTCTGATTGACTTGGTTCACCCATGAGCCAGCTCTCCAGGTATTTTTATCGAGATTGGAATACCTGTTGCGCTATCACGAAGGAAATATGGGGCGAGTTCCAACTATTAAACTACTATGACAGGAACAATTAATACGTTGAATTTTCTTGCTATTAAACTTGCTTGTTAGTGCTAACTAATTATGCATCATGTCACATTTACTTTGTACATTGTTGTGATGGTGAATATGCCACATATTAATTTGTTAGCATCAATGAGAATAATACATTAACAGCAATTAACCATGCTATCCAATCGCATTCCTCTCCCCCATATAATTCTCATCAGTCTTGTCCAGAAATTGTCTCTGATGTTCTCCCACAAAGAAAGTATGAAGACTGGTACGATAGATTATCCTTTAGGCGTCTACAGTAATTTCGAATTTTCAGCAGTTATACTATTTGAGCATGCGTCGTATCATGTAGTTCAGAATGCCGCCATGTTTGAAGTACGTCAGTTCAACATCAGTATCAAAACGAATCTTGGCCTGGAACGAGCAGCCATCACCATACTGTAGAGAAATAGTAAATGTTTTATTACTTTAATACAGATACACACAATCTTTATTGAACTTATCGCTTCAAAAACGGCTCATAGAGAATTACTAATTTCATTTTTTAGTTCTTATATCCATCTTCTCTTCTAAATCTTGTATTTGCATCCCCCCACCTCCCTCCCCAAGATACCTGTGTAGTTTCATCGTCATTTAGTGTTTAGTGTTATTGATATCAAGTGTGATAATATACAATTGTCGTATGTTATATATATTTTTTCATGTTTTCTTTCTTTTTTTCGTTATTTAGTTTGACCCATATTATACTGTCTATAAAAATATATTTCGCGATACCAGACTCGATTAGTTTTTTCTTTTAAGCTACTTCTGGTATCCCAATACTCTAACTATGGCAATTACATTTATTAATTACACTCCATGTAAATACAAGACAGAGTATGAATAAAGACTTGTTGTTGTTGTTGTTGGACAGAATCGCTAACAACAATAAACAAACTTTATTGAAAAGAAAATAATGAAAATGCAAACAAGAAACTCTAACTTCAAGTTCCCCTTAAGGGCCCATTGACATATTTAAATCGGCCGTTGCTAGGGAAAGTTTGAAGCCTCGTAAAACCCGGAAAATTAAAGAGTGGGCAATAATTATTGTCAAGGTGACAGGGTAAAGTCTTGTAGTCTGATGACGTCATCAAAATCAGTAAATTCCTAAACTCTCCAAGGATATTTGATCTACTTGTGATCTATGAATATTTTCCGAACCTACGAATAAAGGCCCATAATACCGAGCATGCGTTTGCCATTACGACAAAAAAATGAAGATTTTACAACACTTTTCAGTCATGAAAAGCCATAACTTTGGCATTTATTGTCTGTTTTCAAAATCCATGCTCGAATTTGTGGAGAACGTGGTCAACAACATTTTAAGGGAAAAAGTTTGGTGTTTAGTGAAAACGCGCAAAATGTTTAGGATTTTTAGAAGTTAAGTTAAGAAATTTAACGCATGCGCAAAAGTGCCTGTTTTGTGGTTGTGAAATAGTCGCAGAACTATTGTTGCAGTAAAGTCTACAATAATTGGTCGAACAGGATGTGCATTTTCTCCTATTGCCTCCGACAATGGCCAGTTTTGGGGATTGGCTGAATACTCCAGTCTGCAATGAGCTTCGGACTGTGGGCACATGCCAGGAATCCATTTCGCGGCAAACCGAAGAGCCAATAGGAATCAAGCTAAAATTAGACCGAGATTCGACAACTTTCACTTGAAGTTGATCTCGTGGCGCTCACAACAGTTTGTTTTCCGACATCAAAAATACTTTTTAAGGATGAAAACTGACCTGTATTTTAATTAGTGGCACTAAGGTTCAATCACAACTTTACCAAGAACCCGGAAGCATTATCTGGAGACAAAAGTGTGCATGTTTGTGGACGATTTGAGTTGAAAACCTGCCGGTCGAAAGTGGCCGTACTTTTCTTCGTGTTTTTAGAGGCCATGTTCTCGCTGGAAGCAGCCATTTCAGCTTCTATATCTTTGACAACTATAGATACTATTTACTAGATGTTCTTTCAATCTATCAACAGCGGGAAGAGCTCGGCTACATCTGAGAGTCCAATACAATTTTGCTTTCCCATTCATCGGCTTTCACTCATCACTGTCTTGGCGCCGCCGTACGCTTGCCGTTACTTTTTTGCTCGGTACAAATTATTAATTATTTCCCTTTCTCTAGGTTCAAGTACAGTTAGGCGCCTTTCGAGTCCTGAACGATTCCTTCAAAATTATCGGATTGCGTTTGTTGTCAAGTATTATTTTCTTTCACACGATAAACAAAGCTTTTCATTTTCCAGCGACAAAAGGCTTGTTCCGACTTTTGAACACTTTACTTCATTCATTCATGAAAACCTTACAGGTATGTGTAAGTATTAAAACTATCGGGTGACCGGTGGACACGCATAAAACTAACCTGAGAAAACAGCCGACTCATATCGCCCGAGTCGGCTGTTGTCTCAGGCTAGCATAAACCGGAAGTCAAAATCGCATCTGCTCCTGCGAGCATAGCAACGGTGTTGCGTAGCAACGGAATATGTCAATGGACTTTTTTAGTTTGGCGGTTGATAAGGGTTTCCAAGTGCCATGAATACGATTTGTTTAACTGTATAGTTCTAACAGGGTTCTCACACATTTGCAGGAAAAATTCCCTGACATTTCACTGACCAAGAAGCATTTTTCACTGACCTCCAGCGCACGCTCGTATTTTTCTAAATGTCCAATCGCTATTTTGGGACAGCAACATTGAACAAACATCCCAACAAATATGTGAAGCCTGAAAATAAAAACTCCCCAACTTTTCATTGAAATTTGGGATTTCCCTGACCAAATCCTAAATTACCTGACAATTCCCTGACCTTAACAAAAACGCTTTCCCCTGACGTTTCCCTGACTTTGGGAACCCTGTAGAAGAGGTGCCTGTACTAAGATGTTGACACGTTTTACAATTTATAAAAAAGTGCATTCCATCTTCAACTTCCTCTGGATATAAAGGACTATATTCTATCATTTGTTTGTAAAAGTACCTGAGTACCAGACTCTCCAAGAGGGAAGAGGGGGTAGAGAAACGCCTAAAAGAGTTCTGCTGCTCCTTGAAGGATAATAAGCCTGCAAATATCTCGAAGCTTTCGAGTTAAAGTTAAGTTGCCGTGGGAAATGTTTTGTCAAAGTGGTTGTGTTTACGAGGAATTTGCAAAATTTCGCAGCATTCAAGCGACACAGCTTTGATACTATTCGCTGCAAGCCGAGAAACTTGCTGTGTTCTTATCAGCTCCAGTAACGTCCCTGTCGGAGAGCCTGGTACCCAGGTTACAGCTCCAGTTGACTGGCTACAACGACGGTGAAGATCTTTGTTTCTCCTGTTGTTTATTTCAAGAACTGTGAGAAGATCTTGGGAACGGCAACCAGTAAACTAAACGTTTCCTTACCAGCCGGCAACCTTTCTTTCGAGAAGCAAGCCTTCGAGTTTTTGTGCAGGCTAAATAAGACTAATACTTGGGAAGAACTGTAAAGCGCCTTCCGTTACTTTTATAAAATCCATTTCATTCGTTACAACAGACATTTTAGATACCTAATCGCTGTTCGCTAGTGTATGTTCAATTAATGGCTACCGTGAAATGTAAGCTCGCGAGGAGCTGGCATTTTCACATTCGATTTTTAGTCTTGTTTTTTTATACAATCAGCGCATGCAACGTCCAGAATTTGGATGTTTGATACAAGTCCTCGAATGGTTTTATGTCAGGCCCTCCTCTCTTCTTCCCCTCTCTCCAGTCTCCCTATCCTTCTTCCCTCCCCCAGTGGACCTGATACTCAGGTTAATAGCGCCCTCTTTCAATTTCTAGTTCAAGGTCACTTATCATAAGATGGTATCCATAGTTAATCACTGAAGCACTGTTGTTGAAACGAGGCCCAAAGGGGAGGGGAGTGGGGGAATGGTCTCACCTTCACATCAACCACCTGACCAGTCTTGATGTCATTAGGGACGTCAATAGTGTAGGATTCCTTGCCAGTCAGTCCTAAACTCTCGGCGTTCTGCCCATCCATGTACACTAATGGTATTATTCCCATACCCACCAGGTTACTACGGTGTATTCTCTCAAAACTCTGTGCTATTACCGCCCTAATACCCTGTGGAAACAGATCAGCAGAGACATTAGGATATGAAACACGGTATGGATCATGGAGGAGATGGCGAGAAGGTGGGAGTAGGTAGGAGGAGGGAGGAGGAGGGAGGAGGAGGGAGGAGGAGGGAGGAGGAGGAGGAAGAAGGAGGGAGAGGAGGGAGGAGGAGGGAGGAGGGAGGAGGAGGGAGAAGGAGGAGGAAGAGGGAGAAGGAGGAGGGAGAAGGAGGGGGGAGAAGGAAGAGGAGGAGGAGGGAGAAGGAGGGAGAAGAAGGAGGCCCTTCTCCTACAACCCACACAGGCTCTACAGTGCTCTAAGCTCAGATTAGTTTTAGTGGCCAGTTGACGACCAGAGATGTCAGTTAGCTCGCCAGGTTTGGTAGCCTGTGTGGGTTGAAAAATGACAGTAATGTATTTCCCAAGACCTTACTTTATGAAACTGAAAGACCCAACTGCTTTGCACACCTCTGTTCTTTTTTTTTTTCATGAAACTTAGCCTTCTATTGTTTTCGCCTCACGCGCGATTCCCTCGGTGCCGATCAATCAAATGAAACTGTACATTTTTCGACTCACATAAAAGATGGCAGCCGGCTTAAAGCGCGTCCGTCGTGGGTCTTTAAAATTTCATGCAACGTGGTACTTTTGCTTTCCTGATTAGAGCAACTGCAGTCGCCAGATTAGCGAGAGCACTGCTCTATTGTACATACATTAAAGTTCCCATCCCTCTGAACATCACGGTGCCATCTGTATTAAGTAACCTCTCACCTGCATCCATGGTCCCTTGGCCGCCCAGTCACGTGACGAGCCTGACCCATAATCCTTTCCGGCCAGGATAATCAGGGGTCTACTCTCTTTCCTGTAGCGCTCGGCAGCATCAAAAATATCCATCTGGAGATAGAGATTGCTTGATTGGTTAGATGTGCACTGTCGAGTTTCTCTCATACAAAATTACAAAACGTAGTGTACCGTAGCATAGAAGAGGACTGACTTGTGAATCTTCTGTTACGCCATAAAAAGTATCAAACGTGATTGGTCCCTAGACAGTGATGTGCTATTAGAGTAAAGGCACAGTTGATGTCACGCTTTGCGTGATGTCGTTATTATTTTGTGCCTGTCCTCTGAATTTCTAACGAGAACTGAAACAACCATAGGGGCTGATCAAAGTCATCCACAGATCGAACTAGAATTTAGCGCATTGGTTTTTCGTATACCAACAAACTCAACTTTTCCCTGACTCAACTTCAATTTTCCCTGTCCAAATACACGAAGAAATCACACATAACAACGGCCTCCAACCACCCCTTACAGCCATCCTTTCCACCCATTTATTACCACGTTGATCTTTGATTCTTCTCTTCAGCCTTTCCTTCTAACAATACTCTCAAAATTTCAATTTTCCCTGACTTTTAGTCAGATACCAGTTTTCCCTGACCGAGATCAAAATTCCCTGACTTTTCCCTGACCTTGAAAAAACATTTTCCTGCCCTGTGGCAACCCTGTGAACACAACATGAATCGCACCGGCTGACGGGCCAACTTAGTCAACCGTGAAATGAATCGAAAACTCTTCTCGGGCTGTTTCTCGGCTCTTCTTTTCGGCCAAAAACAGAACTTTGTTGAAGTCCAGCCTTTTCGCGTTTTGTCAAATTTTCCTAAAATTTGCAAGAGTAGTAAAAAACAGTCGTTTCTCAAATACTGGTTTGTATAAAAATGGGATGAAAAACTACTTTTTCAACTTTGAAAAGGGATAAAATCTGTAATACGCAACATATCAAAAATCCCCGACACAGTAATTTAGACAATTTAGTTGGGATTCGAAAGGGATAATTAAGAAAAAATTGAAGGGCTGAACTCCTTCTGGTGGACGGAGTCATTTCGCGTTGAAAAATATGCAGCATCTACGCTTTTAACTTTTGTTCAAAACGGATTATATATATACTTTCTTCAAGTCAAGACCTTTACAACGGTATATAATACGTATATGTGGATTTAATTGCGACGCTGCAAGAGCGTTTTTTCCGAAATGACACATCGAACCTTTATCGAGAGCTAAACAAAATGCTAGGGGGACCAAATTCACTTAAGGGAACCATAAAGGTAGACCAAATCCACTTAGCGAAATTGGTCAGGGGGACCATATCCACGGGGGACCAAATCCCCTAGGACACAGGTATTTGTTAAATAACGTGCTTTAAAAAAACTGAGTCTGTCCATGAGAGGACCAGGCAGGAGTGATACATACACGACTTTCATAATGGCCGCCTCCTAATTTGCATATGTGATTTTCCGTTTCGGTTGTTTACCCACATTTATAGAAAATATGAACATTGCCATGTGAAAGAGCATGTCGACATTAGTGAACTTGTGAAAGTTGAGTGCTGTAGCTTAAAAAGCAATGAAGTTACAGCCAGTTGAAATTAGAGAGATTTGTATGAGAAAAACAACGGACGCCTTACTAGCCTCGCTTTCATGTTTTTCTGCATTAGAAATGCTCATAGCTCAACAGCAATTATCCACATTGCTCTAAAACTCAACAATATTACTAGTTTTAATGTGATCTTTCATGTGGTAGCATTGGTTTCCCTCTACAGATTTATCTTCCAAATTATGCAAATTAGGAGGCGGCCATTATGAAAGTCGTGTATGCCATCTCATCACTTTCAATGAAACTTTGCTAGATAGTATTAAAATAATAGGTTCATCTAAAATTCAAGAATCCAAAATGGTTACTGTGGTCTAACTTGCCAGGAAAAAGTCAAAAACACAAACCGTTTTGGATTCTCGAGTTTTTAGATTTTTAGAACCTATTATTATCTGGCGAAGTTTAAACGGAGAGATGGCATGTACATGTATTTGCCCTGCTTGGCAATCTCGTGACTCTTAATATTTCAACAGCAAGGCTTGAAGCTTGGGCCGAATAGCTCAGATGGTAGAGCCTCGGTCATGAATACGGGAGGTCTGGGTTCGAATTCAGCTCCGGCCGCGTCATTGGGCAGGGACGAAAAGCCGTTGGCCTTATTCCCAAACTCTTTCTTTCTAATGATTGGGGGCATTAAAGAACCTGCTGTACTCCTTGAATAAGAGTAGGGGATTGTCACTACCACTATAGTGACATCGATTGTAAAGCAATGAAGCATTACCGATCAAATATAGCTACAGAAATAAGTTAACTGACCGTGTCTCCAGATGGGAAGTGGATAGTTTTGGGTGCTGCCTTGCCGATAAACTTGTTCACCAGGCGCATGTTAGCAAAGGTACCGCGCGCCATTACGGCATCGTTACCACGACGTGACCCGTAGGAATTAAACTCACGAGGAGTCAGCCTGAGAGGAATAAAAACAATCAATGTTCATAAATCAGTACAGCAATAAACCAAATATAGTTATGTTCTTTGTACCTGGGCTTGAAGTAAAGCTGTTAGATCGCTACTTCATTCAAAATAAATGTGATTTGCAGGGCGAGAAGAAAATAACTGTTGGTGCTTGGCCTTTGGGAAGCTTCAACTTTACTTCACTAGCCCATGTGTCTATCAAGATAGGCCTAATTTTAATATTAATTAAATTTTATTTAAAGGAGTATATTTCTGTTCTTTGGCTACAGGGCAAGTTGTCAAACCGATCTACTAGCCTAGCAGGAAAAAAAACACTAGCCCCGGGCTATCGGACATGACTTTTGCTGCGCCCTGTTTTGATTTCTTAATGAAGCTACATTGTATGATGATTTACTTGGTACTGGCTTCCTAATGAAAACCCTGTGTAACTAACGCTACGAGAACCTTTTCCAATTCTTTCTCATATTTCATATTTTAAACTCCTGACAAGACAAATTGATCTAAATTAGAGGAACAAAAATGGACCCTTTACACGTGACGTCATAGCCGCCATGTTGGTGTACAGGTAGCTTCTTTTGTTCTGTACACCAACATGGCCGCCATGCCCTTTCTCATTTGAATCTCTGGGGAATGAGTGTAAACCATCTATGGACTCTTTGCATGTGACGTCATAGCCGCCATGTTGGTGTACAGGTAGCTTCTTTTATTCTGTACACCAACATGGCCGCCATGCCCTTTGTCATTTGAATCTCTGGGGAATGAGTGTAAACCATCTATGGACTCTTTGCATGTGACGTCATAGCCGCCATGTTGGTGTACAGGTAACAATAGATTCCTCGTTAGCTTCTTTTGTTCTGTACACCAACATAGCCGCCATGCCCTTTGTCATTTGAATCTCTGGGGATTGAGTGCAAACCATCTACATTGTATACCAGTGGCTTGTACAATCCAACAATGTTCAATAGTTTGACCAAAGCTTTAGTCCAGGCTTTGTCAATCATTCTCAAACTCATAAATAATTAATGAGTCAACAGCCAACAGGTAATTCCATTTTGGTCAGGTGCATAACTAACCCTCTAGAGGCCAGGTAGCGTGCGGCAGCACTTGTCCTAGATATACTGCCAGCTGGTGATATGTGATCAGTAGTTACTGAGTCTCCCAGGTTAAGCAACACTGCAGCATTCTCAATGCTCGTGATTTCAGGAAGATCTTTGCCCTGTGAAACAAAACCAACATTCAAGAGGCTTTAATCGCTAAAAGTGGAAGACAATGAAGTATCCACTATTCGATTATATCACATTAGTGGTCGTGTTTGCTGGAAACAAAAGATGTTAAACGGGCTAAATTACAGAATACAGGGCCATTTCTCTTTATGTCCTGAAGAGCCACTGGCTCGGTGGCTCGGCAGTGACTTCCGAGCTCGCTCGGAAGTCACTACCGAGCCACCGAGCCACTAAAATATAGACCCCAAGATACATTGAATATTCATATGGAGATGCTTCGTTCTTTAAAGAGGCAGATACTAGGCATATTCTAGGCATATTCATACGTGAACGCGACTTCCAAGCCACCGAGCCACTAAAATATAGAATTTAGTATAACCAAGCCACTGTTCTATATCAACTTAAACTTGCGAACAAAACAGTTTTCTAAGTGATTTTTGTCTTTAGCGCGCACGCTCGACTATCAGATGGTGCCTGGCTAGCCAACTCCAATATTCTCAGGAAATGCCTGCATCACTTTGTTCTGATATCTTAAAGAGAAGTTAGGTATGGATCACTTACCATGGATTCAAAGAATGGAGGGCTCTTGATGTAAGTAGATTTCTCATCCCAGGGATACAACAGGCTGTCTGGTGCATCAAGAGAATTCCACTGTGGATTACCACTCTGTGAAGGACACGGCATTACTTAAAATGTAGAATCATTGTCGGTAATTAATTCCCCTGATCTTTCCCTAGTGATCAGCTTTTCTGGTATCACGCGAGTTTAACAAATGTATTGGCTCTACCGCTCATTACAGCTAGTGACTTAACTCAAATTTTTACCACTGTTATAAACATTGTTGCTCTTCGTAACTTCAGTGCAAACTTCTGGTCGCTTCAAGTCATACAACAACAACTGTCTAGAAGTCTAGTCAGTATAAACTAACTGCTTAGTTTTTTTAAAATATTATATATTAGTATTATTTTATAGTTAGTGTGATGCCTCACGGCTTTACTGACTTAATAAATGATGATGCATGGGCACGTGAACACCGCAATGTGTTCACCTGACATCATCTTATCACCTAATCCTTAATGTTCTAATCGTCACTGTCTGACTATTTGTAGAAGAAATCACATGAACGCGAATGCTATACGGGATTTATAGACACTGAGTGATATTTTTAAAGTTCTAATAATTGCACGAGCCTTTAGGCGAGTGCAATTAGAGAACTTTCACAATATCACTCAGTGCCAAAAATCAAGTATAGCACGAGCAGTTGATGTGATTTTTTGTTTATAATATACTGAGCAAACATTTACTGAGAGCGTGCAACTGTGCACTCAATAACCTTTTTATGCACTCTTCATTGACCAATCAGAATCCATATATTTTGTTGAGTATGTTGAATCTCTCACCTCAATCTTGGAGTACACTTCCTTGAACATAGAAGGGATTACATACTGCCGCTCCACCTCCTGTTACAGCACAACAAACAACAAATACATAAATAGCTGCTACAATAAAACGTCATGTCGCTACATACGACTGTAGGTAACTTTATGACCTATGATTGGGTCAACATTGAAATAAAGAGTTGATTTTGCTCGACTGCTTGGTGAATACTGCAGGTTATGGGTGAACCTCATTTCCCCCATTTTTATGGCCTTTGCATTTGGGCCAAAGTTAGGGAGGGGGAGCACCTTGGTCTGCAACAGAGGACAGTATGAACCTCATGCTTGTTTAGAGCACATAATGTACAAGTGGGACAAAATATGGCATTTAGAGCAGATTCTGTTTGAGTGGGACAAAATATGGCATTTAGAGCAGAATCTGTACAAGTGGAACAAAAATATAGCATTTAGAGCAGATTCTGTTTGAGTGGAAACAAATATGGCATTTAGAGCAGATTCTGTATAAGTGGTATTTAGAGCAGATTCTGTACAAGTGGAACAAAATATGGCATTTAGAGCAGAATCTGTACAAGTGGAACAAAAATATGGCATTTAGAGCAGATTCTGTTTGAGTGGAAAAAATATGGCATTTAGTGGTATTGAGTGGTATTTACAGCAGAATCTGTTGAGTGGTACAAAATATGGCATTTAGAGCAGAATCTGTTGAATGGAACAAAAATATGGCATTTAGAGCAGAATCTGTTGAATGGAACAAAAATATGGCATTTAGAGCAGAATCTGTTGAATGGAACAAAAATATGGCATTTAGAGCAGAATCTGTTGAATGGAACAAAAATATGGCATTTAGAGCAGAATCTGTTGAATGGAACGAAAATATGGCATTTAGAGCAGAATCTGTTGAATGGAACGAAAATATGGCATTTAGAGCAGAATCTGTTGAATGGAACAAAAATATGGCATTCAGAGCAGAATCTGTACAAGTGGAACGAAAATATGGCATTTAGAGCAGAATCTGTACAAGTGGAACGAAAATATGGCATTTAGAGCAGAATCTGTACAAGTGGAACGAAAATATGGCATTTAGAGCAGAATCTGTACAAGTGGAACGAAAATATGGCATTTAGAGCAGAATCTGTTGAATGGAACAAAAATATGGCATTTAGAGCAGAATCTGTTGAATGGAACGAAAATATGGCATTTAGAGCAGAATCTGTTGAATGGAACAAAATATGGCATTTAGAGCAGAATCTGTACAAGTGGAACGAAAATATGGCATTTAGAGCAGAATCTGTACAAGTGGAACGAAAATATGGCATTTAGAGCAGAATCTGTTGAATGGAACAAAAATATGGCCATATTTTCGTTCCATCTGTTGAATGGAACGAAAATATGGCATTTTGAGCAGAATCTGTTGAATGGAACAAAAATATGGCATTTAGAGCAGAATCTGTTGAATGGAACGAAAATATGGCATTTAGAGCAGAATCTGTTGAATGGAACAAAAATATGGCATTTAGAGCAGAATCTGTACAAGTGGAACGAAAATATGGCATTTAGAGCAGAATCTGTACAAGTGGAACGAAAATATGGCATTTAGAGCAGAATCTGTACAAGTGGAACGAAAATATGGCATTTAGAGCAGAATCTGTACAAGTGGAACGAAAATATGGCATTTAGAGCAGAATCTGAATAGTATGAGTGGGACACAAGTATGGCATGTCCGTAGCCTTACCGTAACCATACTGTAACATATTGTACCACAACTCTCTAATGTGATTGGATGAGAAAGGAAAAAAACAATGGGAAACTATTTCAACGTCTCATTACTGTAACTTGGCCACTCATATGAAATCCACTCTAATAGGAGGTATTTAGTGACATGATGATGATACCAATGATGACAACCACAATACTAAATATTCATAATTCACAACAATCTCCTACAGCAAAGAGGGAAGGTTTTTGTACATTTTACTTGTGCAAGTACAGAGTGGCATACTTTACATAAAATTATGGTAAACCTTGAAATACAAAGCCGTTTTCAGGTCTTCATTGCAATTTTTGTGACATGGATGTTTTACTTTACCTGGATTTCATCTCTTGTAGGCCAGATATCGCTAAGAAAGACCTCCTTGCCATCCTTGGAAATCCCTGATGCAAAACCAATAAATAGCACATAATTTTTATTTGGAAAGCTAATGAAGCATTGTACTGAAATGGTGAGCTGGTTGGTGCAGCATGAAATCGCTCACCTCCCACCACTATGGCCCAGGTTCGACTCCCTGATTTGGGGTCATATGCGAGTTGTTTGTTGATTCTCATCCATGCTCCAAGGCTTTTTCTCTGGGTTCTCTGGTTTCCCTCTCTCCGTAAAAATGAACATGTGAGTTGAGCACTAAGTGCACATAAAATATATTTAAATGTCTTAATATCCGAGGGTAAACAAAAACTTGATTTTTTAAATGCTTCATTGAACCTTTAGATGTTTTGCCCTCTGTGCATCCCATAATTATTATTTTCAACATGGCGCATTATTGTCAAACAGGTTAATTTGCCATGTGAACTAAGAGTTCAACCAAATAACCTACCTAATGGCTCATTTTCAAAGTCAATAGCCACTGTACCGGCAATGGCATAGGCAATGACTAGCGGGGGTGACGCCAGGTAGTTTGCTCTTGTTAATGGATGAATACGACCTTCAAAATTACGATTACCAGACAGCACTCCACATGCTACAAGATCACCCTGCAAAGTAACAAGAGCCCTTGATTAGATTTATGTACCTGTCAGTCAAAATCAATGATCGACCATTGATGATGCATGGCCCATTTCCTGGTTGATACTATTGTGATGGTTACCCTGTGGATAAACATGGGTGTGGGGCAATTTAGGGCAATGCACAGCTTTCGTTACAATACAGAACAAAACAAGCCCGCTTTGCCTGAAAACGCCTCACTCCCGTGTTTATCCACTTGATAATTGTTGCATGGTAACAAGAGCGAAATGGGTCATTACATAAACTGCAAATCAATCACTCCTTCTTAATTGTCATCCTATACTTCAACCAAGTGCTGCTTACAGTTGCCAGCCAAGGCGACTGGAGACAAAGTTGACTGCAAGGCATGCTAAGCTAATGACTATTTTTATTATCTTAATTTCTTTGCTGCTACCGGTAATTTATTGACCTAATTTGCTTCCCTCAATGTTGCCCATACAGATCGCCTTCTTTTGGGACATACAGTATTATGGCTATTCCTAAATCGGAATACCTCGAAATCTTGCAGATATTGATATCCCGAAATGTAGAAAACACTCACCACTTTTAGTACATCATTTGGGAATTATTATTTTGTTTGATAATATAAGCAACATGATTGTTAGCCTGCAAAATTGGTGTTTTGTTTGAGATTTGTGAGCAGAAAACGAAAGAGGAGGTTGAGGGAATGAATGGTGTATGCCCTTGGCTGTTTAAAATCTACTGTCAGTAGTTCA
Source organism: Actinernus sp. WN-2022 (assembly GCA_030867875.1). NCBI lineage: Eukaryota > Metazoa > Cnidaria > Anthozoa > Actiniaria > Actinernidae > Actinernus > Actinernus sp. WN-2022. The sequence continues at coordinate 33,651,198 of JAOWCC010001501.1, forward strand.
GTTTGCATTCAGCCCTTGCACACACATATCTTCTGTAAGTAAGCATTGTATAAAAAAATAGATGAATATCTCTGTACCTTTTCAATAGCTTCTGCTACAGGTTCAGGAAGAGGTCCTGAATTGCCTATACATGTCATACACCCATAGCCTACTACAGAAAACCTACAAGAAATAAAACATGTACACATAAATTGTAGATAATACACAAATCAAAGGTTTATAGCCTACATAATTACATTAGCCAGGGTACTTCAAGGGTCATGTATCATATAATTATTGCACACACCCTAATTGTTCCAGATAAGGTAATACACCACTTTCTTGTAGATAGTAAGTGACCACGCCCGAGCCAGGTGACAGACTTGTCTTTATGTAAGGTGAGACCGTAAGTCCCAGCTCAACAGCTTTCTTGGCCAGTAGACCTGAGCCCAGCATGACTGATGGATTACTTGTGTTAGTGCAGCTAGTAATTGCTGCAATCACCACAGAACCTGAAAACAAATTAATAAGCAATTATTGGATGAGGCTGAGCAAAAAAAGTCTCATGATTTGTTTGTGACAAGCTGTCAGTTATTTGTTGATGCCGAAGGCAGAGGCAAATAACTCACAGTGAGACTCAAATTACATTGTAATCATATGTTGTGCTAGTCAAGTTCAATAATTGTTATAAAATATTATCATTCGACAAAATATAACTTTATGTACAGAATTTCGAAACTTGAACTTTGAGTTACCAACTTTTTTGCTCTGACGAAGGGCTAGCGCTCGAAACGTCAGCTGCTACTCGCTTTCCACGGCAGTTAGCATACCTCAATCGACTTTAGTTGATTACATACCAGTGTTTATCTTCCCCGCCGACACAGACCAACACTAGTTTTTACAGGAACTAGTTGCCTATTGAGTCACCAACAGTTCTGCAAATAGATCTGCCTCGTTTAACAAATGGAGTGGTCAACAGTGCGCATGCTCAGACTGTTTTTGCGGCAAATATTGGTTTATCACAACTGCGCATGCTCAGATCATTATTTGCAAGTGAATCAGCCAACTAAAATTCGGGATGGGAGAGTCGAATGATACTTTAAAATAGTCATTAGTATTAGAAGCTTACACACTGTAACCAGTTACATGTACTATAAATAATTAGTATAGACTTAGGAGTTTCAATAGAAGCCAGCTAACTCCAGTGGCTACTCATCCTCGCCCCACTACCTCCTCTGTCTCACTACCAATAGGCCATTTGCACGTTGGCATCATTAGACTACAACTACTAGAAATGACTCATTGCCTGGCTATAATGAATCTCAACTCTGCAGTCAGCTAATTACCGTGGCTCAACTTGTAATCAGCATCTTCAAACTTGAATGCAACCTCGTCAGCCTGTTTCTCTGCAGGTATCCCAAAACCCTTGAACCCAATCTTGTTATTTATACACTGCTTGAAGTCCTCCTTCATTGTAGACACAGATACTCTGTCGTGAGGTCGTTTTGGACCAGATAGTGATGGCACTACGGTAGATAGATCGAGTTCGACATACTATAGTGTGAAAAACACAGAGAATTAAGCCAAGGATAAACATTCGAACATTGTTGTACAACATGGGCCTAACACTGCACCCCATGTTGGACCAACAATGTTAGACTGTTTAGCAACCCATATTGGACCAACAATGTTAGACTGTTTAGCACCCCATGTTGGACCAACAAGATTAGACTGTTTAGCATCCCATGTTGGATCAACAATGTTAGACTGTTTAGCATCCCATGTTGGACCAACAATGTTAGACTGTTTAGCACCCCATGTTGGCTGATGCAGGGCTAAAAATAACGGCCGGTCATCGGACACTGTACGGCCAGAATTGGAACTTGTCCGGTCAAATCTTTGCCTTGCCGGTCATTTTGACCAGTCAATGTTACTACAGTTTCAACCAAATACTGATCTTGACCGGCGACTGAACAGCCATTATTTTTAGCCCTGCTGATGTGAGACAAACATGTTTTGTTGGGTGAAATGTTTGATCGAAAACAAACTTTCATCCAACACCAATGTTGGCCAACCAAAAATTGAATGACTCGCTTTGCTCTCCTAGTCAATGGATTTCTGGTTGGCACATGAATCACAATGGCTTATGCCAGAGTGTGCTCTCCTAGACACTCCATTGTCGTGGAATATGCTTTGTGAGAGCCAATCAAATGGCTTATTTTTGTACACCTCGATCTAAGCATAATCAAAGTGGTCCTTGCAAGAACAGCATATTAAATGACTACTGATCACAATTCTGGGAAGGACCCAGGATTCTGAGAGAGGGGTTCAATATACACGAGCACCAAAACTATTTGGCAATTTATTTGTTGTCTTTTGTAAGTGAGTGAGAGAAAGGAGGGGTCAATAAAACCCCCTCTGGATCTGCCACAGGAATTGAAGTGCAGTGTGCAAAAAGGGTGTAAGTGACTCTTGATCACATTCTAAATTCTCCCTTAGAAAACAAAGAAATTGCAGAAGAATTTAGAATGTGATCAGGAGTCACAAACACCCTTTTTGCACAGAGCCCTTCAATTATAACTATCCTTTTATAATTCTTTGTTTTCTAAGGGAGAATTTGGAACTTGATCGCAAGTCAATTTATACACTGTTCTTGCATTGTGTTTATTACCTTCATTAATTGCATTATGACTAATTATTTATGCCAAGCACGTCTTTTTGCCGTCTCGTTTACTGGACTGGCTAGAATGCTGAAGATGCTGCAGTTCTAAACACACTTACCTCAGAGAAAACAGGGTCGCTGTCAGCATTATTGAAGTCCCTGTACATCTTGGAAGCCTTTAGATATGCCTCTATTATGGCAATGTTCTCCTCATCCCGACCTAGGAGGGTTGAGTAGAGTAATGTGTTTGTTGACAGAGATTTAGCGAACTACACATTCAACCATGTCTGATTTTGTGTTCATTGCAATGGTTGATCACTCACGTTTCTAAACAAAGCTAACAAAAAATGTATACATTCTCAGTTTTCCATGCTGTGTGTTTCTTCATTTAATCAAATTTCACGGAAAACACTTTTCTACATGTATGTCCCATTGTTTCTGCCATCACAGTCCTGGTTTCTTAAAGGGAACCTCGGCTGAAAAACAATGTTTGCTCTCAAGTGTTTGTTATGGATGCCTAAGTCTGTTTCTGTGTTTGTGTCCAGTAAATTGTACACAAGATGTCATTTATGCAACAATTTTCCTCTCGATAAAACTAATTTGAATTTCCTGCGTGCCGCCATCTTGGATATCACGACGTCACAGTGTTGCCCTATTGTTGCATAACAAAAGAGCTATTGTTTTCTAACAATAAGGCAACACTGTAACGTCATAAAATTCAAGATGGAAGCGCGCAGGAAATTCAAATGAGTTTTATCAATAGGAAAATTGTTGCATAAATGACATCTAGCGTACAATTTACTGGAGACAAACACAGAAACAGACTTAGACATCCATAACAAACACTTAAGAGGAAACATTGTTTTTCAGCCGAGGTTCCCTTTAAAGTCCCTATTAAAGTGTATATGACATGAAATTATTATTTTTGCATTTTTCCTATCATTGATATGTACAATGTATAAGAAAAGGATACCTACATGTAATTAAAAATAAAGAAAAAACAAATTACGTATGTTTTTTAGTGCCCAAAATACACCGCACTGCAGCCTTAGAATTGGTCGGGAGACTGGGTTGAGAATTCGCGTTGTGATGTCACGTTGTTTGCAACTCGCTCGTAGATTCCTTTTGTTTGGTTGAATCCAGGAATAAAGAACCCAAAAATGTCCAGCGATTCAGAAATGAGTATGTCAAATGATAATATCTACCTTCTCTTTGTGCTACTTTTCTGTTGTTGTCCACCATATTGGCAATACTGCAAACAACATGACGTCACACATGACATTTTGAGCGCACGCTCCTTGAGACACTTTTGAATCCAAAGAGCACATGTTTTGAACGGAAAAAAACGCTTCCGTAAGATTTTAATCAGATTTTAATTTTAAAACCGTTCTTTATACATAATTATCAAACTAGAAAAATCAGAAGAAAAAAATTTGTGTCATATACACTTTAAGTGATTCAAGTGTCCTCGATCAGCCTTGTTTCGTGTATTTGCAGTAGAGTGTCTCTAGCTATGAATTTAACCCTTTCGAACCCAACCAGCCAAAACTGGCCAATATGTCAAGCATGTAACTGGAAAAAAATTATTGCATCAAAATAATCTAGACATGCTAGAAGTACGATGTTGCGGTTTTACTTCAAGAGATGAATTACTTAAAAGCCAGAGCTATAAACAGCGCTCAGTTGACTCCCCACTTTGGAGAAAAGTCATTTGTTTTGGAGATCTTGTCTTGTTTCTTCGATTTTCACGAATTTTGAGGAGCTGAAAATCGGCTCAAAAAACCTTTCCCATTCGCAATTGAAATCAAAAGCAAACACAAAGTCAGCACTCAGTTGTTACAGTACCTTCTTTAATCTCTCCAACCACCAGGTTTTTTTGGCACAAAACACACAAAGCGACTGTGAAGCACGCTATTCTTAATGCTGCATTTCTCTCCATGTTTTCCTGCACCCACCTCCAATTGCATGCTGGGTAATGGACAAAAATCGACAAGGTGTCTCCCCCTCTGGGACTCCTGTAGGATTTTTTTTACAAGTCTTTTACCCCTACAACCAAGAGCGGTGATTTGGACTCAAGCCGTTGCTTTAAAGTGACAAAAACACATCCTAATAGGTTGAGCAGGGGGAAAAGACAACCAACTGCAGAATTTCAAGGGTTTCAGTGAAGAATTATTTCATTTGTCTCAAAGCAGAAACACAACAGAAAAACCCTGTGAAACCCCTCACAAGGCCTACTAAAAGCAAACCAAGTACTTTTCAGCCGTCATCAGACTTATTGATGTCCTCTAGCTCTCCTACAGTGGCTTATTTGTACACAATTAGAGCACATTTGGTTGGAAATCCTATGTCCTATACATGTATGTTCCATTATGTCCCCTGTCACAGAAGAAAGCATACTTACCGCCGACGAGTGCGTAGAGTTCTGCCGAATGGCATCATGGGGAAAGTTTGAGCCTTTGGTTTAAAAAGTCAGCAGTATTTAACTACCCCGGGCTAGCCAAACTCGAACTGAGGGGGGAGGGTTGAGTTAGCACTCTGGATTTCACCAATTGAGTCAAATGCGTCTGATTCCAAAGGTTTAATACATCATTATAACTATAGTTTCTGTACTGTAAATGCACCATTAAACATTACCTGTCTGTCTAAGATACAACAGGCTTTGGTCATCAATGGGAAAGAAGCCAACAGTAGCACCATACTCTGGACACATGTTGGCTATGGTGGCCCTATCGGCAATGGATAGCTGGGCAACACCTGGACCATAGAACTCTACAAACTTGCCAACCACACCCCTTTGCCGTAGATCCTACAACATGAAAAAATTTAAGCCCATAATTTATGACTAATTATCTGTAAAAAGTAAAGAAAAGTCCCTTTATTTGTAGAGGGTAACATGTTTACTGCTGACATACATGTACATGATTGTATGCTTATAGCTCAGTAATCTACGGTTTTACAACCTTATACGAGAACACATGCCAAACCGATTAACTGTTGGGTTATGTAAAGGCAGCACCTTCTTAGCATTGGTCTGGCCAGAGCTTCCTGCATGAGCCTACAGTTTAACCGTACCACTGAGCGAGGAAACTGGAGCAGTGCAAGTGGCAAGTACTAAAATGCCTCTTGCCATTGTGGCCAGGGTTCGATCTCTGGTAACATGTGAGTTGGGTTTGTTGGTACAGATATCGCCCTTGCTCTATCAAAAAAGATTGTCTCAGGTCTAGGAGCTCTAAAGAGAATCAGACCATTTGTGTCCCAAGATACACAAATCAAGGTATACGACTCTTTAATTCAAACGCACATGGATTATTGTTGCGAAGTATGGGATACCTGCGGCAAAGTTCTTGCAGATAAACTTCAGAAATTTCAAAATAGAGCCACTTGACTTATTCTCAGGGCAGATTATGATACAAGTACAAACACACTTATAAGTGTCTTGGAATGGGGCAAACTACATGTACATGTAGATGAACGCAGAGCAAAACATAAAGCCGGCTAAAGTGAACAATCTGCACCGAAAAAAAGTGGTCGGCCGACCACTTACCGACCACTTACCGACAACACTTGAGAACTGCAGTCTCGATGGTTTCCCGTCATTTATGCATTGAAACATACGCTTACTATGTTGTAGAGAGTTGGATATTGTTGAAAATAGTGTACTCATTATATTTGTCTGTTCTTCTTTGCAGCATTTTCTCAGTATAAATGCCAAAAATGGTCACACTCAACTCCGTGAATTAGCGAACCCGACAATACTTGAGAACTGCAGTTTAGATGGTTTCCCTTACCAACCACTTACCAACCACTTACCGACCACTTACCGACCACTTACCGACCACAGTTTTACCGACCACTTACCAACCACTTTTTTTCGGTGCAGATTGTTCACTTTAGCCCATAAAGCCATCGTACGCGTAATGCTTAAGACCCAAAATAGCCTGGTGCCAGCAAGGCTATGTGATTTATTCACTACTGTTGGAAGCTCTACCCACTATGGTCTAAGGGGCCGTGATACAAGACTTTGTCTTCCACAACCAAAAACAGAATTTATGAAGAAAAGTTTCTTGTATCACGGCGCCAAGACATGGAATGAGCTTCCAACAGAATTACGTGAAATTAAATCACTAGGCTCTTTTAAAAACAAAATCAAAACAGTTGCCGTCCTAAATGACTAATGATGCTTAATTGATAATAGTATAAATTATAGTAGTTTTCATAATTTTAGGATATCATATTATTAGTATAGTATATAATTTTTTATATTATTATTATTACATTGACAGTTCTGTATTTTTATATATTTAATAGTAGTTAACACGGCTTCTACATGTATGTACATGTAAATCAGTTTTTCTTATCTGTTAGAATTCCGTGTATAAATTTTAATAAAGTTGAAGTTGATTGAAATACAGTACATTAACATGGTGTCAAATTACACCCCTACCTCTACACAACAGCCACAAGATGTTGTCCCCATGGCGGCCATTGTGTAGAGGTTTGACTGTATATATATAATTTTTATACATAAATACAAGAGAAAATATAAGAGAGAAAGGTAGACAAACCTTGGTGATTGTGAGAACAATGTCTGTTGATGTCACAAGTTCATTGACCCTTCCAACTAACTTGTACCCAACAACCTTTGGAAGTACCATACTAATTGCCTGGCCCAACATGACAGCCTCTCCCTCAATGCCGCCAACACCTATATATGCCATTTAAAATAATATGTTCTGTTAATTAAAGTGCCTACGAAATAATGTTATTTCCAATTTGCCAAACTACATTGTATCTTCAACCAAGGTGAAAAAATAGTTCCTATTATTCCCTTGAGTCCCTGAAACACAAAATATAAAAAAACATAATAGAAATATTTATAGTGGTGTGCTCCACCGACCTCTTATGTACGTTGTCTTCTTTTTATTGTTTTTATTTCAATATACATGTATATGTTTATGCTTCGCATGTCAAACACAGGTTTCAAAATGAGGCAAATTAAAGGTATTATATTCTCAGAAAACTAGCCTCCAAAAGCAGACCCCCGCGGCGACTTCCGTTTCACTTCTCCGCCACAAGCATCTGCTCAGAAGAGCAATACATTCCTTTCTCTATTGTAACGGCTAACCAATCAAATCTATTGAAATGTAAACACATAGTTTGACGTAAATTTGACACCCGTCTTTTCCCCCGCCAACTTTGATCGCTTGATTTAAGATCCCTGCTTTAAACCCTCATTGACCCAAATCAAACTCTCATCATACTATGATTATACCTCAATGAATGCTCTCTAAATGAACTTGGATATTAAATAAAACACTCCAAAGAAAGTCAACAAACAAGTTTGTTTTATTTGTTCCAAAATTGAGTCAATAGCAGAGAGGAGAATTCGCATATTTGGAATTTGGCAGCCAAGTTAGTTAGGGCCAAACTAGATATACCTTTACTGCTGTGCCACACAGTCAATGCAAATATCGAAGAGCAATCTGCATACGGTGCTTCATTGTTTTTATGCAAAAACTGTTTTAACAAGTTGAAGCGCTTTTCCGAAGCAGTAGAAACTGTTTTAACAAGTTGAATCGCTTCTCCAAAGCAGAAAGACTTTGGCTGAGATATCAAGAGAGCTCAAGGAGACATTTCATGCATCCAACAAGACAAAACGAGAACGAAAATCCGAGGATTGCGTGAGTGGCGCTTGCAGCAGCAACAAAATACCGTAAACTGAACTACTCAGGATTCTATTCAGGAAACTCCTCTGTTGATTGTTTAATTATCAGAGTAACACCGATTCATCCTGCAATATTTTTTCTTTCTGCAATTGCAGCAGGGAGATTGGAAAATAAGAGATTTACCATAACCTGTCGGTAAAGTTCACGAAAATATCCTTTGTATTGGGAACGATCGCCTTAATGATTGCTTTTGATGTTCACTCAAGTTCTGGGAATCTTGAATCTGTCACAAACTGCCTCGAAACAGTCTTCGAATGCCATTTCAACAATGAATTTCGAGAGAAAACGACAAGTCGATCAAAAGATGAACTCACATGAAAGGTCAAAGTTCTCACAACCACGGATATCAGAAGCTCACTCTGATTGGCTAATCGCAGAGAAAGGAATATATTGCTCTTCTGAGCAGATGCTTGTGGCAGGGAAGTGAAACGGAAGTCGCCATGGGGGTCTGCTTTAGGAGGCTACAGAAAACAGAATGAACTTAATTTACCTAGGAACCTCATACAGCAGATTCTGCATGAGTGTGACAAACTACAGCACTGTCTACAGCACGGTTACCATACGGCATGCCATGACATTGAAATGGTTTCCAATTGTTTTTGTCCTACTCATCCAATCAAATTACATAAATATGGTTACAGCACGGTTACAGACATGCCGTAGTTTGTCCCACTCATATGAAATCTGCTCTATTGAAAACTGTGTCTGTGACAAGTGAAGCATATAATTAAGCCTATTACAATATAGGTAAAAGTTTCTACAATCACATGTCACTCACCCCATCCCACAATCCCTAGTCCATTGATCATGGTAGTGTGCGAGTCAGTACCCACTACACTGTCTGGGTACAGGATGCCACTGCTCTCAAAAACAATACGAGCCAGGTATTCCAGATTTACCTAAACAACAAATCAACAACCAAGTTAGTTCACAAATTCCAATTCAACCAAGGAACTGTTGACGTACGCTTTAAACAATGACCCTGGCTATTAATGTAGGTACATGTAGATCCAACAGAGCAGGGTTCTCAACTGAAGGTAACTGGTCTGTTCTCCACCAGCTATTAACAATTGAAGGGCTGTGTGAAACAAGGGTGTAAGCAACTCCTGATCATGCTCTAAACTCTCCTTTAATAGAAAACAAAGAATCTGAAGAAGAATTTAGAATGTGATCATGAGTCACTTACGCCCTTGTTGCACACAGCCCATCAATTTATAGTTCATTTATAGTTGTCATCTATGGAATGATGCAAACAATAGCCCACTTCCGCGATATGCTTTACTTGTCGCGGAAGTGGGCTATTCACATGTACCATAGTTGATCACTTATAAGCTGCACTCACTTATAAGCCACACCCCTAACTTTGACAACCTCACTAACTCAAATTTGAAGTCTGAAACTGTTTTGGAAAAGTCTCACTTATATTAAAGCTGCATCATGATTTTACATGTAGCAAACAAAATGAAGTTTCAAGCAACTTTTTCTCGCTTTTCGGAAGTTTTTGATCTCAAATCCCCTCAGATTAACTATAAATAGCTTGAGGATGTCTTACATTCCAGTTCTAAGATATTTAAAGTTCATAAACCTGACAAAAATACTGAAAACTTGACGCTAAACACGTGGAAGTCCTTCTCTGTCTGGATTTGGCCACCATCTTGAAAGTAGACTGTTGACCACAAGATTGAAGGCTCCAATAAGGTGGACAATGCTGCAAAGGTCCAATGATGTTTTTGCAAGTTTTGGAGTACATTTTGAAAAGTTCTTGGAAAGTGCTCAACGGCCATAAGCCGCACCCCTAACTTTGGGAACGTTTTCAAACAGTTTTCAAAATGTTGAAGCTTATAAGTGATCAACTACGGTAGTAATGAACAATAACAACAAATAGTGTTTTTGTCTCATGACTACGGTCTGATACTTTTCCTGGCTTGGAAATTTGATGTTCTTACTAGCATATAAGCCCTTGAAACTTTGTTTCTTAGACTAATATTTCTTTAAGAACATCAAATTTTCACAGGCAACTACAGGCAGACTGTTATTATTTTCAATTGTTAAATTGTCCCCCAATTTGTTAAATAGTGCCCAACGCAAGCAGGAGAAAACTTTGTGGTTGAACAATAATGAACAGTGGCCAAAGACAATATGGAGCGGTCAATCCATTAGTAGATCACCTTTGACCGGCAAGTAATCTTTACCCATCAACAGCCAATTGCAGATCTCACTAAGGGTAACATTTACTCCTTCCGGTAAATATTACTGCTACTTTCAACACATGTTTGCAAAATATCATTTCTATCTCTGATAAAAAGATCATGTAGCCATCCTTCCGTCCTACCTATTCAAATGCAAATTCTAGCAATAATTATTATGAACGTACAGTGTAAGACATAAAAAACTCACACTCACCAAATACTATTTCACGCTTTGAAAAGCAAGCAGTGTCATGGATCAGTTCCAGTGTGAGTGATAAATGCCAGTTTCAACAATTAACGGAAATGACATCCAATATCTGATAATGTTGAACATCTACATGTATATTCAAACAGTCTTTGTGCCCAAGGTTTCAGTTTGGACTGGTAATAATATATCAACTCTACTTGATGAATATGAAAAAGCATTGATATGTCAAAATTTGATCATAGTGGCACTTTAACCACCTACAATGTAGTAGGAGAGTATAGAGTATAGGCAGCCTACCTGATGGACAATGCCTGACCCAGGAGGCACAATTGTCATGTTCTGGAGAGCTTTAGATCCCCACTGAAGGAAAACAAAAGCAGCCATAAACAATATTACACCTTCATAATCAATGTTATAAGCTTCCTTCAAAAGAAAAGCATCAACGTACAATCAAATGAATTATAGTACATTATAATATAAAATAATTACGGGAATTTCATTCACAGGATGGCTGCTCAGTGTTCTTGATTTTCTTATAATGGTTATAATGGTGCTCAAGAATTTTTGTCATGTAGATATAATTTCGTTATAAAACAAAATATATTTTATACTTCTATAACAAAAAAAATATTCTGGGTCTTGGAAAGCTGCTAAATGTAATCGCTTTCAAGAATGCATCCACAGTTTTTCAAGACCTTGAGCGACGGTGCATTATTTGCTATAGAACATGGAGAACCAAATTCTATAATATTTATAATAATTATTCAAATCAAATCAAATCATGAGAATAATAAATAATAACAAAACTTCTGTTTATCCCAGCCTGTTAACGTTCGGTACATGTACATGTGATTATTGTACTGTAATAAGGGGTTAAGCATTCAGTTCAGCCAATAAAGTGGCCATAATCATATAGTTTTACAACAACTGCCCAGTTTCTCATTTTCTGATTGCGATTGGAAATAAGTCGACATACCACGTAAGGTAGATTACGTGATCGCTCAGGCACAATTGATTGTGTAATAGTGGACACTAGAATCATTTTTTCCTCACAATTTTCCTTGTCTACTCAGCCCTACTTGCTTCACTATTTCGAGTTTGTTGTTGTAAAAAAACTTTACAATAGTTTCCGATGGTACATTGTACGTCCTCTTACTTACCACGTTTTCGTCATCATGGTTACAATTTGTTGTGGATTCACTCGGCTAGCGCTTCGTGAAATCCACAAAAATGTTGACAGTACGATCATGCAAAACATGTTTAATAAGTAGACATACAAGTGTACCATGGTAATCTATCGTACATTTGTTAAATAATAGCACAGCGGTGGTAGTCTAGTTGCACTTTACAATAATCCTGTTACAGTAATGGGAGCTGCAAATTACTAAATTCAAGCCCCGGTTCTCCAAAGGGCTAACACTATCCACTGTATAATCCACTGGAGAAAACCATATCCAGTAGATAAGTATTAACCAAACTAGTTTACTTTATCCACTTGATTAGCATTATCCACCTTTGAATAACCAGGGCCACCTATAAAATGCAGCTGACAAACAGTACGGAAATCCAGTCGAGCTCTTCCTAAGCACCAGTGACCAGCGATTTTCTCTGTGTACTCTACTTGACCACACCAGCTACAAGTTTCCTACATTACTCTTTTTACTTGCCATAGAAGCCTGGATTTTAAACAAAGTTAATTTATTAATGTCCCCTGCTCAATTTTTTTCTCCCCTTACTATGCCTGTATTGGGAGAACTGTGAAATCAATTTCTCACCCTTAGAAACAAGAATCGTTCCTTATTCCTTTTGAATTCCATCTCCTGATTCTTTTGGAGGGCTTCAGAACTGAAAAATAACAATAGTTAATGCAATTTCATTAATTCACATATAATTATGTATATCTTGTTAAAAAAAAAAATTTTTTATGATTTTTTTTGGGGGAAATTTTTCAACATCTGTACTTGTGACCAATGCAGGTTAACTTTAATTAAGTCTGTACTGTCAGTGGTTTTAACCTGATTCTGATTCTTTTAATTGCTGTTACACTTTTAATATTGAGTTTGATTTTCTTTAGTGTGAAATTCAAATGGTTATGCAGCACATAACATTACTGTTAAACCTTGTTATAAATCCCTCTCCCCCCAAACCCTGTCCGGATCACGCTAGAATACCAGCAATGCCTATGGCACTTAGATGCAGCAGTACAGGCATTTTCATTCAGTTTCCGTGGATCATTCGGCCAGACTAGCACTAGACTAGTGACTAGCAGCTGACTATGCGACTATCGCCACACTCCTTTCATAAATGTAAGAATTTTCCATAGAAAGCACCTAAAAGTCCTGCTAGCCCTAGAATAACTGAACATCTTGGTATTTCAGTCGAAGAGACCTTTGGTTTGAGCAAAATAATGGGTAAGAATGGCTCCAATCTTCGCTCCCGTCCAACTTTGCCTCTAAAAATATCTTTGGGAAGTGTCCCCGAGCGGTGTCGAATCTGATTGGTTAATCTTGTCACGTGTTGAGTTGTTCATCGAACAATGGCTCCTGTGTAATCTGATTGGTTAACGGCGACTTCCGGAGCGACACAAAAAATAAAAATTTAATTAAAAATAAACACGTGCGAAACTTATAGGCTGGCCCGAGTAAAAAGTGGGTAATATTCACTGTCATGATAACTAACCCAGAAATAAGAAGTGCTGATTGGCTGAGACTGATTTTAACACTACAGGGATGTAGGTAATAGCAGGCCATTTTCCCAGCTGAATTAACTTGTTTTCAAGAATGGTCTGGCTTTGAGCAGAAAATAAGCAAAGAACATCATGATATCATTATAAAATGGCCCCTCTAACTACATTGTATGTTTGGCCTGGTTATCTCTGAAATTATCTACATACCTGCTGTACTTCATGTATGACAACACAGATTGGCTAAGCCACTGATTGTACAATGATGTACATGAATGGACAACAAATTTATGTTTCAATATTCCAAGTAAACAAAAGAAAGTAATGTTGTTTTCACCATTTTAAAGTGCCTATCGCCCTTTTGCAATTTTGATAGCTTATGAACCTCAGAAAAGTTTTGAGTACATTGTACTTCTGTGAAGAAAGTTTTGGTTTAAAGTGAATACTTTATGTTCTACGCTTGTTTGAAATCATGGAAATGTGACCTTTCCAGCTGACCCATGACCGCGTAAGTAAAAGCCTGGGTCGAAACCTGGGTAGACGTCATCTTGACGTCATATAATTAATTCGGCTTTGCAATCATTTGAAGAAATACTTAACATGTTGACTAAAATGACTTTTTACTTTACTAACAACTAAAAAACTGTGTATATTTTCTATGCATCGTTGTTGTTGTGATAAAAAGGCGCCACGGAGAATAATGCATTAATTAGATGACGTCTACCCAGGTTTCGACCCAGGCTTTTACTAACGCGGTTATGGGTCAGGAAAGGTCACATTTACACGTTTTCAAACAAGCGTAGAACATAAAGTATTCACTTTAAACCAAAACTTTCTTCACAGAAGTACTCAAAACTTTTCGGAGGTTCATAAGCTATCCTACACTTTCACAGTGACTCAACAATTAACAAAAATGTACATGATTACAAGTATTACCAAAAGCCACTATGTTCCATGGTCAGTCTGTGAAAGAAGTACAGTGGTATACAAGTGATCACATTCTATATTCTCACTGACAAATGTACATGTACATGCATGTTATTTGCTTCATTATGGAGAATTTAGAACTTGATCACAAGTCACTTAGGCTTGCATGGACCCAGTTTAAAACAGAAACACCTCGTTTTATTGAAATGTACAATAAGATACAGTCAAAATAAGGTAGGTATGCTGTAGGTAAGTACATGTATTTACCCCTTCAAGCCATTAAAGGGGTAATTAATCATTCATTGTTCAGAAATAAAATTATATTCTTCATCTTAGAGTATCCAAATTTCAAATTCAATTTTCTATAAATTTGCACACCACTAAACAACTCACTTTCTAGAGACGTCCACTTGTACAGAATGGTCAATAACAAGATCAGCAGGACATAGGGGATTGATCTGGGAGGGGTCACCACCAAGTCTCTTGATGGCATCTCGCATAGCTGCAAAGTCCACAACTGCTGGGACACCTCTGTAAAATAATACAAAACTGATCAACTGTGGTACACATAGTTTACCACTGAAGAAATGGTAAATGCACAGAACAAGTCCATCAAGTTATGGATGAAATGAAGTAGCTGCTAAGAATGGAGGAATTTATACAAGTCATGTAATATACATGTACATGTAATATTGAATCTTGGATCAATTTATAGTCCAAACATGAATGAAATAATTATAATTATCATGGCGTTGATGTACCAGTGTATAGAAGTATTCATGTTCAATAAGTTTTAATTTAACTAATAGTACAGGTGGGTAGATGAGCAATCACAAGTGGGTTATTTGTGGCTGCGACCTAGTGAATCAGACCATTAATATTTATAGGTACATGTAGGTATAGTTTAATAACACTTTACAACCAGAAAAAAAGTACAACTCCCACTACACAGTTTTTATTGGACTCAATCCCAATTTCTGGGAAACTACACACCCACCCCTCCTTTGGATATGCATCGTTCTATTGGTGGGGGTTACCGTATTCACTCACGGATAAGCCGCACTCGTGGATAAGCTGCACCCCAAGTTTAGAAGCTTGATTCAGGGAAAAAAAGTTTTTTGGAAGAATATCAAACGTACATGTACATTGTATAAACCTTCATCGGACTTTCAAACTGGAGAAAACTTCAAAGTTGTACCTGTAATTATACAGCTCTGAAATAGTATAAACTTCATGTCTACATACTTAGATATACATGTACATGCATGTACATGTATGATTTATCTTTCCATAGTGTTTGTTTACCGGGATCTGTTCATTCAGGTCACCTTTTAGATCAAATTTTACATGTCAACAAAGCCAACAACGTGCTCACTTTCGTCCGTAGCTTAGCAACCATGCACCTGCTGGAAGAGAGAGAACTGGACACTAAAAGTTTTGTTTTCACTGAACGAAGTCAAAACAACATGGAGTAGTTTGCTTTTTCATCAGCTGTCTGTTGCTAACATGCCTAAAAGGATATCCTGAAGCCATCTATTGGAGAAAAAACTTGTTCATCAAAGAGAGGTAGAAGATCTGTTCGACAAATTTGCTGTTAAAGTGCAAAGCTGCAAAGAAACATTGTGCCATTTAGTGTGGTATTTAATTGCTTGGGGAGGAACAAATATACACAACATAAAGGGATCTGTAAGGAGCCTCCAAACTTGCAAAATCAATGGCCAGTGCTTACTTTCTTTTGGTTTGGTGTAGTATTTATTAGTATAGCTTAGTATTTCTTTTAAATGTAAATTTATTGAAATTTCCAGACCTTACATGTATGTTCGGTAGATGTTCTTGCAGATAAGCAGGCCACTCCCGATTTTAAACAAAGATTTCGGGTAAAAAGGTGCAGCTTATCTGTGAGTGAATACGGTAATTCCCAGAAACCGTGATTGATCCTTTTATTGTAGCACCTTTCTTCAATAAGGACATTGACTCATAGGCCTTTAATGTCGTTGTATGTAAATTTCAATAGCCTAATTACCAGTGACAGGAGAAATGGCAGAGGCATGGACAAGTAGCTCTGTCAGAAGCCTGCTTCTTTATAGGAAACCTGAAACTAATAACATATCGACTTACGTGAAGTCTTGAAGGAGGACTCTCGATGGTCTGAAAGGGATTTCCACATTCTTCTCTTGGTTTTGCTCCCAGTTCAATATGTTATCCACATCCTTGGGGTGAACTTGAAAGTTGTCACAATTACGGACTGCTGACTCAAGCAATACACGAATGGAAAACGGCAAGCGCCCTGAAGAAAAAACGTTTTTAATTACTTCTATCTATCCCTCAGTGGTATCTATTTGTACAATCAGTATTAGTATATACATGTACCATACCAGTGAATATCACTTTTTGCGCGCTCTGATTGGCTACTCAAACAGTGAATATGATTTCATATTCACCTCCGAGCAAAGCAGTGATCACCTCGCGCAAGTTTTTGTCCATATGACAGAAAATAAAATAAGTATATATTTTGATGCTGACTATACACTGGCAGTGTGGTATATACTAAAACAATTATTCACCTCAGTGTCGGTGAATAGTGGTGGATATTTACCTCACCGAAACGGCTCTGTAAATATCCGCCACTATTCACCTCCACTTCGGTGAATAATTGTTAAATATTGTAAATGTACAGTACAGCCATTTAATAATGCATGTGCAAGAACTTCTTTGTGCATCTGCAAGCCAACGGGTTCTTGTGTGCAGCTTGTGCTTGCAGAAATTGCTGAACTAATGCAAGAACTTCAGACCCACAATAAGTTCTTTCCACAAGAAGATCAACCCACAAGAAGGCCGCAAGAAGGTAAAAGAACACCCACAAGAATGCACAAGATGTGTGGCATATGAGAACATGTTTGGCAGTGTTTTATGTGAGCTTGCTAATAAGAAATGGAATGTTTGAGAACCATGAAAGTTTTCTTTTATATTTTATTTAACTGAAATAGAGATTAGCTGGATACCTGCAGACTTGATGTTTATTCACTTAATTGTCACAAAGTGATGAAGTAAAAATGATGAAATCAAAACTCCAGAAGATGTGGTGCTATCTCACAGCAAATTATTAAACAGATAACAAAATTAATTAAAATATTCAAAACTTATTCATCAGTGTTTTGATTTGACATCAAGTGGAAACTGTTCAGATCCGTAAATAAAATGAAAACTTTCAAAATATTTGATTTGGTAGAGAATTTTTGGTGCAATCGCAAAGCAAAACAAACACAGTGGAGCTCATTGATAATTCAAATCAGTTTGAAATGTCACACTTCTGTGTTGCAGAATTTGAGACTCAGATTTTCCTTGCCTTTCAAAATGGATGCACTTTAAAGTGCCTATCACCCTTTTGCAATTGTGATAGCTTATGAACCTCCAAAAAGTTTTGAGTACTTCTGTGAAGAAAGTTTTGGTTTAAAGTGAATACTTTACATTGTATGTTCTACGCTTGTTTGAAATCGTGGAAATGTGACCTTTCCTGACCCATGACCACATAAGTAAAAGCCTGGGTCAAAACCTGGGTAGACGTCATCTTGACGTCATATAATTAATTCGGCTTTGCAATCATTTGAAGAAATACTTAACATGTTGACTAAAATGACTTTTTTCTTTACTAACAACTCAAAAACTGTGTATATTTCCTATGCATCGATGTTGTTGTGATAAAAAAGTGCCATGGAGAATAATGCAATAATGAGAGACGTCTACCCAAGTTTCGACCCAGGCTTTTACTTATGCGGTCATGGGTCAGGAAAGGTCACATTTACACGTTTTCAAACAAGCGTAGAACAAAGTATTCACTTTAAACCAAAACTTTCTTCACAGAAGTACTCAAAACTTTTCGGAGGTTCATAAGCTATCAAAATTGCAAAAGGGTGATAGGCACTTTAAATAAAAACAACTCCAGAACATGTCAGAACATCAGTCTCCACGGCTGAAAGGACACGTAAACTCGGAGAATCGTTGTTTCACCAAAAATCTAGCTTCTTGGCTTGAAAACATACATGTATATGCAATGGCTTTTTAAAATATTGAAGGATTGACGCCGGACCTATTAAGGTGGCTCGCCTGGATTTTCCAGGGACGCACCATATCCACTTTGAACGGCTGCTACTCCACTGTCAGAGCACGGTCGGGCTAGCCACTTCACCCATTTACTAGAAATAGAATAAACTTTCCAAAAATGTAGGTTTGTTTGACATCGGTGTTACCATAGCAACACAGCGTTGACGTCATGTGTTTTACATATCAGCAATTTTCTCGAAATCTAGACCTAAACTTTTAAAACGACCTAGTGTCCCTTGTAGTCTAAATGTAGGCCTTCAAGACTGCAAAGTTTAAAAAAATTGTATGAGAGCGTTTTCGAAAAAAAATGGGTTGAATATTTTCATTCAAAAAATAAACAGTTCGCCTTACTTCCTGTTTAGTCGTCGAGAACTGTGTTAGCCGGACCGATTCAAACGCTGTATTTAGCATATTTCATACCTGTGGCATAGGACTACTTCCCATGAAAATTTCATTCCATTTGCTTTATTCGATTTCGGTTTATGGAATAATAAGTAATGCAATAAATATGCTCATTTTACTCAAAATAGTAACGTATTTGCTAAGGAAGCTGTAATTCGAAAACTAGTCGATAAAATTTTTTTTTAATCCATTCACCTGAAATTCAACATGTACTACCCTTGTCCTGTAAATTTCAAGAGCATTGAATCATTTTAAGGGCGCGAAATAAAAACAAAAACATAGGGAACTTTTAGATTCATCCACGCAAGCTTCATTGCTGTATCATTTTGTTTATAGCTTGTGTCTTTCCGAAATTTCTCTTTTGTCTAGATTCTACATACTTGTGTGCTTTTGAACTAACAAGTTTACCATGCACGCTTGAGCAAGCTACACTTCGCTACTGCCGGAACGCTCGTGCAAATTCTGTTCTTAGGACAATGACATGCAAATTAGTTAAACCATGAAGCTTGGCAGTGTGGGATGATAATGTTGAATAAGTGTGTTTTTAGTAACCAGATCGGGAAAAAGTGCCCGTGACGTATAGACCACATTTTCTAAATCTAAATTAAAAACGAGATTTTGTATTAGTGATATTATAAAACCTTTTGTAAATAAATATTATAAGTTATATTATAACAGCGTTACAACTGGCAGCGTGACTATTGTACTAAAAACAGAATTTGCACGAGCGTTCCGGCATTAGCGAAGTGTAGCAAGCGTGCATGCTAAACTTGTTAGTTCAAAAGCACACAAGTATGTAGAATCTAGACAAAAGAGAAATTTCGGAAAGACACAAGCTATAAACAAAATGATACAGCAATGAAGCTTGCGTGGATGAATGTAAAAGTTCCCTGTGTTTTTGTTTTTATTTCGCGCCCTTAAAATGATTCAATGCTCTTGAAATTTACAGGGCAAGGGTAGTACATGTTGAATTTTAGGTGAAAAGATTTAAAAAAAATTGTATCGACTAGTTTTCGAATTACAGCTTCCTTAGCAAATACATTACTATTCTGAGTAAAATGAGCATATTTATTACATTACTTATTATTCCATAAACCGGAATCGAATATAGCAAATGGAATGAAATTTTCATGGCAAGTAGTCCTATGTCACAGGTATGAAATGTGCTAAAAACAGCGTTTGAATCGGTCCGGAACACACAGTTCTCGACGACTAAACAGGAAGTAAAGCGAATTGTTAATTTTTTGAATGAAAATATTCAACCCATTTTTTTTCGAAAACGCTCTCATACAATTTTTTTAAACTTTGCAGTCTTGAAGGCCTACATTTAGACTACAAGGGACACTAGGTCCTTTTAAAAGTTTAGGTCTAGATTTCAAGAAAATTGTTGATATGTAAAACACATGACGTCAACGCTGTGTTGCTATGGTAACACCGATGTCAAACAAACCTACATGTTTGGAAAGTTTATTCTATTTCTAGTAAATGGGTGAAGTGGCTAGCTCGACCGTGCTCTGACAGTGGAGCAGCAGCCGTTCAAATTGGGAATGGTGCGTCCCTGGAAAATCCAGGCGAGCCACCTTAAAGTATGAATCTACAAAAGGTAAAGTTTATCAGATGAAATAAAAACACTGAACTAACGATAGGACAGTGTTTAGTAATGCAATCCCATGCAACCTTTTTTTTGGTGACCCTTCAATAATTATTATTAATTTTCTCAATGGTGAGCCAAAACATTCTATCGTCATCTTAGAGAGTCGATCAAGACCATCTGTTATAACATTTTAACATTAGATGGATTTGAAGACTGATAGCTTCAAAAGCTTAGTTTAATACCACCTTTTTCATTGGTACACAATGGCATGAGACACACTCTTGCTGGGCCAGTTTTTTGCTGCTCATCATGATTTGCAGTAGAATGATAATGATCTTACTATCTCGAACTAATACCCGATTCCCCTGCACTGGATTTAGGATCTTGGATTTACACTCATTCACTATTAGCACCTCAAACTCACGGTAACAGTAACTCAAACAATGTTTTGTTTAATTCCCTTTAGTGTTGGAGATAGTGGGATAAAAAAATGTATTTTACTTTGCCTGCTAAAACAGCCGTGTGCTGGGATTTATACATATGTATTCGCTTTTTGATTATCTTAATCTAGAAAACTTCTAGATCCAACAGGAAATAAAAAGGTTCACTAAAGTCCAACGTCGATATTTGAAGTTGGAATTTGAATTTCTAAACATAAATCTTAGCCTGCGAAAACAGCCATATCCTTCCCAAGCTCACAGAAGCGACCAGTTCTTGCGTTAAGATTCATCTTCTTGCATTTCAACTTCTTGCAGATAAGCTAAAAATATTTAAAGTTCTTGCACTTCAGTCTGAACTTCTTGCCATTCAGTAGTGTGCAAAAAGTTGTGCAAAAAGTGCAAAAAGTTGGTTTATGCCTTCTTGCAGCAGCTTGCATGTTCTTGCACTGTAAGAAGTTACTTGTGCCACTTCTTGCACATGCATTATTGAATGGCTGTACTGTACATACTGTTTTCAGTTGAGTGCGCCACATGCCACTTTTGGGACATTCCAGGCATAATGCGATTAGTCTGTTCTCAGCTGTTAATTAATGGTTTCACAGCACATGAACTTGCCATTGAGAACACAACATTCTGTACCGAATTTACTGAAAATCCTTCACCAATGAGAGGTGAGCATAAAGCAATCAAATTGAAGTTCTTATTTGTCTGGTAAGTATTCCACCTTCATTGTGCTCTGTACAAAATAGACTTAACTGTACAGGAACATGAAGTACATGTGTTGTCAACAACTACAGTTCATGTGCTGTGAAACCATTAATTGACAGCTGAGAACAGACTGATCACTTCATGTCTCAAAGGCTCCTAGTGGCAATTGTGGCATACTCAACTGAAAATAGCAGTAATAATATTGTTTCATAGATATGAGCCCCATTACATCAACTGCTACAATGTTATGGAATATCCTACAATAAATAATTATTACCGTAATGTCATGTACATACATGATGTACATGTATTTGCAGATGTAAGCAAGAGTAATACAGTACATGTACCACTCGAACCCTGTATTCTGATTGGACCCATTATACTGTAGCTCTATTGTTTTTGTATGTTCTAAAGGTTAGGGTGTTTTGTATTGTTGGGTAAGCCAATGCTGTGGCTCATTTCAAGAGATACAGGCCAGCTCATAAGATAGGATTATAATAACTCTATTGTGGAAACTAAATTATATTATTCACAAGAATTTCAGGACTTGGAATTAATGCTTGCAAAGTGCTTGCAGATTTTTAAATTTGCAAGTGAAAAAAATCTTCACTAGCAATTATTTGCAAGACGATCTTCCTTTAAGGTACAACTTGGAGTCTGAAAATCTCAAACAAACATCAGTGATGGTAAATGTATATTAACAAGAGTTTATGAGCTTAATTCTTACCGAATGGATGATTAAATTGTTATAACTCATTTACATGTACAGTAGTTTACTTGTGGTAGTGGTCAACTTGAAAGCCTTGGCTCCTTTGACCACTACGCACTTTTATAAAAATGTAGAACTCCATTTCCTTGTGCCCTTTTATTTCTTGTTTTAAGTATGCAATTGTAAATAATGAAATTAAAGTGCAAAATTAAAACAAATCTGATTCTGAATCTAAGTCTGCCATAAATAATTATAATATAAAGTGATACAGTGAACAATTACAATGTACATGTAATAAACTACATTTTTGTATTTTAGTAGAAACCAACTAGCAGTCTATCACCAATCCTGCAATCTGATTGGCTAACCTACTCACTATCTATTCTGTAATAGATAGTGAGTAGCAAAGTGATATATAGTGAGCAGTGAAAAAAAAACATTTTCAAAAGCAAAATAATGGCTGTGAAGTCGTCAAAATGTTAAAAAATATATTGCTTCAGTTATGATTGAACTACTAGTTGGTTTCTACTAACACAATATTAATTAGACTACTCGTTCTCAGTTTCTATGGCTGATAGTGGACTTGGAGCAGCCTATGCTCCTCATCAGCTATCAGTCGATAGAAACTTCGAGCTCATAGCATAATTGTTAACTAGAATACAAGTGTGTGCCATTTTTTTATATTACCAGTACCCTCCAGATTTATTGCTAGTAGAAAAAGATCCCACAAGCAGACATTTGCCATAGTGGTTTGAATCCTGCATTTGACTGATTAATATAATTTGCATTTGCATATTTTTCATATCTATAGATTTAAAAATTATGTTTATATCAACATTATTAATAATTATTAGTAGTATTACTTTAACATGCATGTAACACTGAGCAGTTCTTATAAATAAGTGACATATAGTATTGCATGTAATGTATAATGCAATATGCCACACCCTTGATCAATATTCACAGGTACATGTAAATGTTGCCATCAAGCCTTTTTACATTAAGGGGAAAAAACATTTATTTTCTTCATCCTCCCAGTCTTCTGAATGTCTCTCATAATGTTGTCTTCATCATATTTTTGTTCTAGTAGGAAATGGCTTTGCCATATCAATGAAAATCTACTTTAATTCTGAGCGTGTGCAAATTCTACAAATAAAACAAGTCGCCATAAGTTAGCCAAGAGACTCCGGTAGGACGAAGTGACGTAAAAAACGTCACTTCCGTAAATGCAAACAAGGTGGTGGCACCCAGGTCTTCGCAGGGCCAACTTTGAGGGGCTTGTTCTCAACGCTGAAAACGATTTCTCACATTTTAATACATTTTCTGAACAAAGTACATCTGAAAGATGCTTTTGAGCTCCAATGTGTTTTTCACTCAGGTTCCCCCTTTAATATTTGGGTTTATTTTACAGCTTGTTGTATTGGCAGTGAATCATTAATAAAGTCAAGAAAACAATGATGTAGATAATTTTAGATATAAACCAGATCACACATAGTTATAGCGATACTTTGTGTTTATAAACATTACAATTGTTATGCTAATGTAACAATTATTTCAAAAGGCTGCTTTGTGTCAGGAACCAATGGATCTCTGGTTGGCACATTAACGACAATGGATGACGTGGCAGTAACAGAGGGGCCATTTTATTTTGTTTTTTTCTTATTTTCTGCTCAAAGCCAGGCCATTCTTGAAAACAAGTTTATAATTCAGCCAGGAAATTGGCCCATTCCCCCAGCACATCCCTGAAGAAAAGGTCACTCCAGTTTTTTTTCATAAACACTAATTTGAACTTTGGCCTACAATCATCATGTGATGTAGTTGAGAACATATAAACATACATACATGTATAAACACAACTCATAAGTACATGTATTCAAGTTTATGAATCCAGTTTAAACTGATGAACAAGCTATCAAAACGTTGGGAAATTTCGAGGTAAAAAAGCAGAAGCCATAAGGGCGGGATTCATTTAAGATTAAATGTTCATAAGGAAGTTTGTGGTCAAAAACTGGAATTTTGACCCGTACTGGTTAATGTGTGATTACTGTAAAACAGATGATTTTACGAATAAAATACTAATGTAAGTAACAAATGAAATAATGCAGAGGATGCAAGTGTTGTACAGATTAACTTATTAAAAGAAAATATCTACTGTAACCAAACAAGAATATGTCGATCGCATGAAAGTCCAGGGTAGTCACTATGCCTATGGCCCCCCTACGCTATAGTATAAATTCAGAAACATTAGACATTACGTAATACAACTGGCACATCTTAAGTCCTTGTGAATTTCAGCTTATAACATATTTACACTCATAGTAAAATATTACAATTGTCTCGTGGATAAAGTAACACATTTCATTGAGAAATAGAATTTGAGAACCACTGCACTCAACCAGTCAGTGCCGTGCCAAAGTCTGAGCTGAGTAAAAGTCTACTCACCAAAAACCTCCTCGTTCAACGTCGAAATATCATAGTACTTCAGTTCTTTTGAGTTGATGTTGAGGGTACGTACACAGTCTTTGTATGGGCTGTTTTCTGTGAAGAAATGAGGATATTTAGTTAGTATTTTGTTGTTACGTGACAAACCGCACGGTTTTTACTTACCCATCGCCATCTTGAAAAATTCTGCTCCACGACTCGCATCACGTGACATGAACCCACCGCTGACCTTTACTTCTTGTGTCCTCGCATTTTTATCTTCTAATTGCTTAGCAACATAAAGTAGGAATGTAAACTATTTCGGAGGAGGCGGTTGGCAATTTTACCATAGCTATTGAAAATCTGTAAATGGTTCGATTTTTCAACCAAAATATGACGTGTATTAACTAATGGTTACTAGCACTGTTCAAGTTGCTGATAATAGAACACGCTCGTTCGGTATATTCCAGCTAACATAAATGCGTATAAGTTTTCTTTTTTTTCCGCGAGTTATTCCAATGTGGAATAATTTTCCATTAAGCGCAGTTAAGGCAGGTTCAGTAGATATATTCCATTGAGATGTTAAACTTTATTTAATCACGGAAAATCTCTTCATACATAATGCTCTTCCAGAGAGCCGTGAGCCTACATTAAAACTAATTACAAAATGTATAATATGAATTAAATACAATATATTTTATAATTGATCAATAAAATTTCTAAAATTTGTGATTGAACATTGATTATTTGAAAGGTTGTTCCACAGGTAAGCCCCTCTATAGGAAAAACTTTTCCTTAGGGCTTCCGTGTTTGGTCTAGGGAGAAGCAGACTATGATCAGAGCGACGCAGGTTATATGCATGTACATCCCTCGTTTTTTTTTTAAAGATCAAAGAGGTAGGCTGGAGTATGGCCATTTAAAGATTTGAACATGAGACCAGCAAGCTGGTTTTGACGTCTTTCATTAAGGGTACAAATTATATATATTTCCCAGTATAAACCGTACAATCAGCCTTTCATCTTGTCTTGGTATTCGTATATATTTGCTGATTAGATCCCATCCAAGGTGACCGGTTCCTGCACTTCGTCCGAATTGGTCCTTGCATCCAGTACATTATAGTACAAATGTATTTCCCCCACTAGCCAGTTAAATAGCACAATGCTGTGAAGTGTGTAATTAGGTTTTGTTTCGGTTTATTGTTATTATTGATCATCGTATTTACTTAGATTGGTTATAATTATTATCAAATTTATGTTCCTTTTTCCCGCCACTATGGCCGTTTGACCCTTTTGTAACATCTTAATAAATATGAGATGAGATTGTCATTTTGCCGCGCGTCAGTCTATTATCGAATCTGGCACGGATGACGTCAATCGTGACGATATGTACGGCATTTGCGCTTTCCGCCAGTACGCTTGGGTCATACCTGTGTTCGAATATCCGGGATGAAATTTGGTGTTATGGTGTCCTGGTAAATATTTGGAAATAAAAGCTAATTGGTCAGATGACAGAGATGTTAGTAGTGGTAGTAGTATTTTTTTAATCACGTAGTCACCCTATTCCAGACCAGCAGTAGCGTCTGATATGATACGTGCGAGACGTTGCGCTCCCCTCGCCACTCGAATCATAAACAGATAAACGGACTCTGCGTTTGCAACGGCAAGGGACCGTGAATAACTCAAACCGTCCTGTGGCCCTTCCCAAAAAATACGACCCTGTTCCAGACCAAAACAGCGCTGGCGAGTTTAACATTATCTCAATTTTCCCTGTTGCAGGCTAAGAATTGTTAAAAACCATACCCTGTCGAGCGGCACGTACCCGTATAGCCTATGTATGAGAGTATATAGCAGACTTACATTGCAGTTAAACATTCATAAATACCAGCAATAAGGTGGTCTATCTTGTTGTAGTTTCGCGTTTTGTACCTTCTCGCTGGTATTTATACATGTTTAACTTCAGAATGAGGCTAACCCTGCGTACATGAGTCTGTAGTCATCGCATTCAGCGGTAATTATTGAATACGAAACTGGACTATTGCATTCGTAGTTTATAATACGGTACATGGAAAGTATGGCGTATGAATCAAAAACCGGGGGGGGGGGGTTTTTTCAAGGTAAAGAGGGTAGGGATGACAGTCGGAAAACCTCGAAAAATACCCTAAAAATACCAAAGTACCTCATGGTCTAAAAACCACCCTGAAAATGGATTTCGCTTGGACAACCCCTAAAAAATACTAAATCGCCGATTTCAAACCCTAAAAAATACGACGATCACTCCTACCAGACGAATACTTCACGGCTGAACAACTCACGGATAACATTTGAATATCATTATAATAACTTGTGCATTTGGTAACGTACGGCCAATATGGATAGGCACGGCGTAATTTTCGGCTGACCCTGGCGTGCAGAACGCGCCTGAGCTAGCCGTTCCAAATCAAATAGACCGTTCCAATTCGATTCAGACGCCGTTCTTTTCGTGTACCTAAAGAACAGCTATGAAAAGTACGGCGCGTTTTAGCCCCCTCGCAGTATATTTCGTGTTTAGTGGCTCTGAATTTCTAACGAGGCTTGACGTCACGCGCAAATACAAAGACAAAAGAGGCTAGACAAAACATGCCTCGTCAATGAGACAAAAATGTGAATGTTTGTGAAAGATTCCGGCGGCCTGTTTAAAATGGTCCAGATAATAACTGTAGTGTCTACGGCAAGGAATGTTAAAAGTGTTAATTTTCTATTATTCTTTCTCGTAATTTCATTGGTTGATACTTATAAATTCAATAGAAACCCATCGAAATAATGCATTTTCATTCGATATTTTTTGTGGTTTGAATATATTTTTGATCAAACTATGGTTTAATTTCGAAGAATATCGTGTGTGGGGAAAGTTCTCAAATTTGCGATTGAAAAATCTTTTGTTTTCTCTATATCCGATTGGCTGGATGGTGGCTTCTCTGCGTTTTAACAGAAAAGAGCCAATAGCATAAAAAAATACTTTATTTTCGAGATGTAGTTTGGACTGTAGACACCTCCTAAAACACTTAAGGCATATTCAAGCAAAATCGTATGTGGGGGAGGCTCATTGCCGCAGAACAATATAATGGATTCTACTACAGTTCTTATCTGGCCATTACTTAAATCACTTGTGATGACGATATTAAGTGAAATGTAAAACCTGGCAAAAAGAGCTCCAACAAGTATACGAGCAAACTTGTAAGTATCAAGTGTTCCTTACTTTAAAAGCAAATTACCAAATGTTAATGTTGAATTTCTTAGTCTCAATAAATAAGCTTGTTTTTAAATTACAGTATTGAATACGTTGCGTTCCGTTCACTCGTATACGGCCGTCTCGCATCGGGAGCCTGAAGGCCCGTGCAGTTAACAGAACTTTCCAAATCTCACTCAGTGCCCATAAATAATAATAATAATAATAATGGTTTATTAGACAGCATATGAATGAATGGCTCTTCGTTTGTCTTGAGCTAAATACATTACAATTTATTTGTTGAGAGCTAAATGATATACAATATGGATATATTGTATAATTGATATTGTTAGGAACTAATATTTTTTACCATGCAGCACAACCATGTGATTGCATTCCTGAAAAGGGCCCCAACGTAAAATAAATATACATGTTTGTACAAAAGTTCACGTTCATGCGATTCCCTATATATTCAAGCCTTCGTTAGCCAATCAGCGCGCGAGTTTGCGTCGTAGTAGAATGTACACTGTACTACAATGAATTTGTAGTGAGGATTCTGTATTTAATGTATTAATATAGTCTATTAAAAATATATTTATTCTGATATAAACACATGGAACACAAACAAAACTTACAAACTGTGATTTCCCAATTTATAACAATAGGTTTATTCTGTGCTCGCGCAAGCAATGCTTTGATGGTGAAACTGATCCACACGCGCGATCAGCTCGCGCACGCGTGATGTCACGTTGCGTCACAGACGCAACCAAGTATAGATATCAAGAAATTCTAAAAATCTTGATTAGAGCTCGAGAGAGTTTGTTTACTACAGTGAAAATAAATTAATCATGATTATCATTTTGGTAATATAGATTGCTGATCTAGCCTTGTTCGGCATGCAGACAGGAATTGAACACCATCAACATATGGTAAGCTTCAAAACATTATTGAATTCAGTCGAGTTGTTTTCTACTTTTGATTTTTAAACGTAGCCGGATACCTTTGGTTCATTTACAATTAAAATTGTTTTCCAATTAACAGATGACCTTCGCAACATCACAGGTGGATCGACCTGCCGACTATAGACTATGGTATAGTTTGCAATAAATGTACCTCGAGTGTCCTTTTCTTATGTCCTTGGCTATTCTCTGCTATTTTGGGCTAGTTTGGATAGGTTTTAGAGTTTTTGAGATCTCTCTATTATGAAATAACGTCAACTTGTCATTTCCATAACAGTATGTACGTATGCATTTCTTTTCCGCTATAATATATATTTGTTCTCTTATATACACTATCGTTTTACAAGCATTTCGTGTTACCCTGAGTACCAGAGGTTTATTATCTCTCTCTATACACTAACTTTCAGCGAGGAGCGAAGCGCCTAGAAAGGAAATAACTTCTGCTGGCGCCTGTTGGGAATCTCGATTCCATATTCGGATCAGGTACAAGATTTGTACCTTGTTGCCGATTGGATCTCTATTTTACGTGATCTATCAGCGCCGTCACGATTGGTTAAATAATGTCACGTGAAATAGAGAAACAATCGACAAGAAGGTACAAATCGTGTACCTCATCCGAACATAAAAGTGAGATTCTCAACAGGCGCCACCAGTTCGTCGCTTCGCTCCTCGCTGAAAGTTAGTGTAGAGAGAGAGGTAATAAACCTCTGGTGCCCTGGGTACTTATCGATTGAGCGTCGACAGTAATAGAGCGGATTTCAATTGAGTGTCGGAAGTGTTTTGGTTTTGCGTTTAAGCTCTCCTATTGGCTGAGAAAGTAAACCAACCAATCAGAACCCAAAGTAAAACCAAACGCAAATTGGTTTTGGTTTGGTTGGTCATTGGCTCACAGGGAAGCCATTTATGAGTTACTTGTGATTACTCGCTCCTATGATTGGCTGGCTGTGGGTAATTTGCGTTTGGTTTCACAAGTTCAAGTTCAAGTTTATTCTGCACTCTGTACTATTTACAATGACTACAGTTACAATTACATTAACAATACATTTAAATGAAAATAAAGAAATGTACATATTCTATATTGAGATCGTGCGCAGTGACCAAAGTAGCGTAGCTTCCGAGTTGGACACTGCCTACGATTGTAGATACCAGATTTCATTTAGTCACAGCTGAATATTCATATATTCATATTATAATGTTTTTTTTTTAAGAGTAGTTGTATATTTGTTTTTAAATATACTAACAGAGCAAGCACATTTCAATTCAAAGTCGATTTTTCCCCAGATTTTCGATGAGATGTACTTAAATGTATGCATTCCGTAGTTTGTTCGTGTTTTTGGTCTATTAAAATTTAGATTAGCGGCAAATCTTGTATTATAGGAGTGATTTTCTTTGGCAAGTATAATGTAATTAGAAAAGACGGATGGCATTTGTGTTTTCTCATTAATAATTTTGTAAGTGATTAATAATTTTTTAAGTGACACCCAACACCCAACTGAAAACCGCTTTTAGTGATTGCTTTGGATTTACGTTTGCTTAGCTTTCCGTTGGTCCGTCGCGCAATCAATTTTCGTTTCAGCGAGTTATACCATGATTACGCGTTTACTTTAACTCGTGATTGGTTCAAGTAAGACCAATCAGAATCACTTCAATTTGTGATTGGTTCATTGGTTTTACTTGCTTGTGATTGGCTCATTGTTTTCTCTTGCTCCTGATTGGCTATGTAATTACTTTGGTTTTCCTGCACTCAATTCACCCTACTCACGCGGCGGCCATGCTGAGTCCCAGGAGAATAAAAGCCTGTTTTTTTGCGGGCTAAACTCGTTCTGAAACTGCTCAGTGCGAGGCTAGCCACGCGAAAGCTATTGTTTCTATCCCGCTGTGTGAGAAGGGTGAATCGGAAACCGCTCTAAAACCAATCACGAATTACTTCAGTTTATGATTGGCTCAGTGTTTTTACTTGCTCCTGTCATTGGCTCATTGTGTTTGTGATTGGCTCATTGTATTTTACTTGCTCATGTGATTGGCTCATTGTGTTTGTGATTGGCTCATTATATTTTACTTGCTCCTGTGATTGGCTCATTGTATTTGTGATTGGCTCATCATATTTTACTTGCTCCTGTGATTGGCTCATTGTATTTTACTTGCTCCTGTGATTGGCTCATTGTGTTTGGCTCATTGTATTTTACTTGCTCGTGCGATTGGCTCATTGTGTTTGTGATTGGCTCATCATATTTTACTTGCTCATGTGATTGGCTCATTGTGTTTGTGATTGGCTCATTGTATTTTAATTGTTCATGTGATTGGCTCATTGTGTTTGTGATTGGCTCATCATATTTTACTTGCTCATGTGATTGGCTCATTGTGTTTGTGATTGGCTCATCATATTTTACTTGCTCCTGTGATTGGCTCATTGTATTTTACTTGCTCCTGTGATTGGCTCTTTGTGTTTGTGATTGGCTCATTGTATTTTACTTGCTCCTGTGATTGGCTCATTGTGTTTGTGATTGGCTCATTGTAATTTACTTGCTCCTGTGATTGGCTCATTGTATTTGTGATTGGCTCATTGTATTTTACTTGCTCATGTGATTGGCTCATTGTGTTTGTGATTGGCTCATTGTATTTTAATTGTTCATAGTGATTGGCTCATTGTGTTTGTGATTGGCTCATTGTATTTTACTTGCTCATGTGATTGGCTCATTGTGTTTGTGATTGGCTCATTGTATTTTAATTGCCCCTGTGATTGGTTCATTGTGTTTGTGATTGGCTCATTGTATTTTACTTGCTCATGTGATTGGCTCATTGCGTTTGTGATTGGCTCATTGTATTTTACTTGCTCATGTGATTGGCTCATTGTGTTTGTGATTGGCTCATTGTATTTTAATTGTTCATGTGATTGGCTCATTGCGTTTGTGATTGGCTCATTGTATTTTACTTGCTCATGTGATTGGCTCATTGTGTTTGTGATTGGCTCATTGTATTTTAATTGTTCATGTGATTGGCTCATTGTGTTTGTGATTGGCTCATTGTATTTTACTTGCTCATGTGATTGGCTCATTGTGTTTGTGATTGGCTCATTGTATTTTACTTGCTCCTGTGATTGGCTCATTGTGTTTTACTTGCTCCTGATTGGTTCTCAATCGAAAACCGCTCTAAGAATCCTTACTAAAATCGCCTTCAGCAAGTTGGTCCCGTTGACGAATGTACTAATGCGTTCTTTGTAACGTTTGTAATTGTTTATTCAGTAATATACAACAGGCTCCAAGGGACGCTTAGTGATACACAAACGTACTCTTTCCATTCCTAAAAACAAAACAGAAAAGGATTTTCAGAAGAAATTCAGTGTAATTTCGAGCACTTCATTGTGTCATTACCACAAGGCTTCTAAAACAATTCCAATGTACAAAATACTCAATTCTGATTGGTTGAGCATAGACACGTTAATCGCCAACAGCAGTACAAACATAGTTAATTCGATGCAAAAACTAGTTTATTCAGTTCTCCTTTTCATTTTTGCATCTGTATTACTACTACTTGCGTTCAAGCTTGAAGCGTAAGAACGAATTTGTCGGGTTTATTTACAAACGTTACAAACGCGACATTTGCCTCCATCAAACCTTTGACCACTGAAACTCACTCGTTTGGTATGTGAAACAGTAGTTGTGCTGTTTCACACGCCAAACGAACAAATTTCATTGGTCAAAGCGTCAGGTTTGATGGAAGCAAATGTTGCATTTGTAACGTAAATAAACACGACAAATTCTTCATGCTTCAAGCTTGAACGCAAATGGTAGTATTAACCGGTAACCACTAGTGTGCAAGTTCAATTAACGATTAACAGTGCTCGTGATGTTTGAAAATTCCGAAAATAACACTTATCCTTCGGACTCATGCTATTTTGTTGGAATTTTCAGACATGCATCACTCACACTATTGATCGTTAATCGAACTTGCACACTGATGATTACGAATACTAACTGAATCCCTTGATGCCTCACCCATTTTTAAGATTGCAGGATCCGTGGCGAATATAATCCTAAACCAGCCTGGTTCCTCGCCATAAAATGTCTGACCAGGTGAGATGTAGACTTTGAAACTGAGGAGTTCATCGAATAGCTTCCATTCTTCCTCGGGCGTTGATGACGATAAAAACTGAAAAATAAGTACTCATTAATTAATTGATTTGTCAACTGATTTATTTATAACATTTGGGCGTAACGCCACAGGAAACAAACAATAGGACTCAAGGTCCCCTACGAGGCTTGTCTCCGCCATGATTGATTGATGAATAAAACAATCAATTAACCATTTAAAGGGACACTGTTAACCCCCAAATGATAAACTTACTCATGACGAAAGACAAAAATAACTACTCAGATTAGCAGAGTATGCTTTCCAGGTATACTGGAGAACTCAGAACATTTGAGACAGTTTTGATGAAGCATGGCAAAGATTCGAGTGGATGAACAATACTGCTTTTAAGAGGAATTTAGAAAAACTTGGTTCACTGCAACCGAAATCAAGTATTTAGAATAAGCCCCTACATTAGGGGCGATGTTAATTAACCGTTAACTGGTCAACGATGGTGGAAAACGTAGCAAAAATATATATGAAAAGTAATGTACACAAATAATGAAAGAATGAACGAAAACGGTAATGGCTAAAGAAGCTATAATACAATCTATTAAACCTATTAGACTGTAAAACCTAGAACAGTTATATATAACTTCTAGTGATGAGAGAGAGAAAACGCAAGCACTTATCAAAGCATAACTGAGCAGCAGCTTAACATTTACAGACAGATGATCCGTTTGGACGACGACAAAGCGGACAGATAATGCGCCAGGTTCGAATGGTGTCGACGTCAAAAGTGGATAGAAGTCTGTTGGAGAGTAAAGTTTTAAGACGAGTCTTAAAGGCAGCAGTACATTCTGAAGCACGGACAGTTAGAGGTAGGGAATTCCAAAGAGGACAGATACATACAAAAAAGAGTCGCGGAATGTAGAAGTATACGTACGGGCTGGATGGAGAGAGACGAGCCTCTACGAGTCCTAGAGCAAGAGAAGTGCAGGCACTGTGTGAAAAGCTCTGTATTCGGGTCCGCATTTGCTCGAAAACGAACCGGCACACGCAGTGTGTGCAATAGTTTTCTAGAGTATACGGACCAGATGGACTCGAAGTACACCTAGGATATTCTGTTAGGATCCGGCACGTTTTTCCGTTTTCAAGTCCCGAATACGTTTGAAAATTTAAAGTGTTCGGGCTGATATACGGTAGTATTCTAGCAGAACACACACAGTTCTAATCATTCTAAACTTGCACATTCTCGAACACCCTCGGTTTGCAAGAATATGCGATTTGAACATCTATTGGATTTAGATTTATCTTTCGTGTTTGGCTTGAAACCTTATCTGAATCACTTAGTTTGCAAGAATATGCGATTTGAACATCTATTGGATTTAGATTTTTCTTTCGTGTTCGGCTTGAAAACTCATCTGAAACACTTGGTGTGCAAGAATATGCGATTTGAACATTATTGGATTTACACTGCACGACCTATTTACGAGGATGGCAGGACGTGTAATGTGTGGATACGGGCACATTCAGGGTATGCTTAGAAAATGGCAGGATCTGGTACACTTGTGGCAAGTTTCCCCGTTATATCCGTATACGCACCAGTATACGTGTTGTATATCGTGTGTAACAGGACGTATAAGTAAGGTTGTGTATAAGGAAATAGAATGATTCTTACAGTGTACTTGTATGTGATGCAATGCTCCGTAAAGTTTAATTTGTAAACAGTTTTAATTGCCGGTATAAACTATTACGCGATATATATGTTTTTTAATCGATAGAATTCAGTCACTAAATCAGATCTTATGAAGAAAAATGATAACGTACACTCATTTTAGCCGTATAGTTTCCTTTATTTAAACTATACTTGTTCTTTAAAGGTACAACATTTTAACTTTTTTTACATCATTTCACATTCGTGTATTCGTGCATGCAGCCCAATGCATCAGTAATTGTTCAAAATAGTTCAGTGGCGGATCCAGTGGTTCGATCTGCAAAAAATAAAATGAGAAATATTAGTTTAATTATTCAAGAAGCTGGTAACAAAACACATTTCCCTGCCCTTTCCGAAATCAGCCTCTGGGTGAACGTTTGAATTATCACCAATGTAAACATGCCCAGCAAAGTTGAAATTGGTCTCATGTGAATTGTCAGGCGTCTCGATAAGCCACTTTGCGAATTTATACGAAATGTGCTAACGTTCAAGATTTTTGCTTGATTTCTGCTCAAATTTTCACAAACAGTACACAATACAACTATAATACGACTGATAATGTCAAAATATTGACCCGATCACCAGACTGCTTGCAGCTCTTTCTTTAGCGAAAAACCAGAGGAATATATGGTTTTACGCTGTTTATTTCCCACCAACTTTTCTTCCTCTTAATCAATCGAAGTTGGGTTTTCGATTACTTTGTTCCCAACAATATAGAAGAATATAACATTTTAGTATCTTACAGGTTCTTTAAAATATGGAGAAACCTATTATATATGGTTAAATGACGTCATTTTTACGTCATTAAGATGTTCGTGTTTATATCACGTATTACAAAACACAAAGTTTTATTTTGTTTACCGCAGCCCTCTAAATTTCTCCTAAACAATCATTGTTGTACAGTTGAAAGCTTTGAAGATATAGACAACTAAAGCAACCCTGTCGATTTTGGGGTCATTTATGCCCACCGTGTGGGGACACTTACTGTAAAGACCAGTTCTAAGAAACCTTAAAGTGCCTATAACCCTTCTTGTAATTTTTTTATATAGCTACATGTATAAACCTTCAAAATGTTTGCAATACTTCTGTGAAGAAAGTTTTGGTTTACAGAAAATACTCTATTGTACAATGTACGCTTGTTTGAAATCTTGTAAATTTGACCTTTCCTGATCCATGACCGCATAAGTAAAAGCCCTGAGTTGAGTCATATAATTAATCTGACTTTGCAATAATTTGAAGAAATACTTAAAACATGTTGACTAAGAACTCACAAACTGTGTATATTCGCGATACTGTACATTGTAAATGGACATTGTTATGATAGAAAGGTGTCATGAAGAATAATGCACTAACGAGATGATATCTACTCGGGAATCGACCCAGGCCTTGGATTTCAAACAAGCATAGAACATTGAGTATTTTCTGTAAGCCAAAACTTTCTTGACAAGTACATGTATTCAAAACATTTCGAAGGTTCGTAGCTACAAAACTTGCAAGAAGGGTTATAGGCACTTTAACACATTGTTTGCTTCAGTTAGGTACTTTTATTAAAGGGAACCTCGGCTGAAAAACAATGTTTGCTCTCAAGTGTTTGTTATGGATGCCTAAGTCTGTTTCTGTGTTTGTCTCCAGTAAATTGTACACTAGATGTCATTTATGCAACAATTTTCTGTTGATAAAACTCATTTGAATTTCCTGCGCGCCGCCATCTTGAATTTTATGACGTCACAGTGTTGCCTTATTGTCAGAAAACAATAGCTCTTTTGTTATGCGACAATAAGGCAACACTGTGACATCATGATATCCAAGATGGGGGTGCGTAGGAAATTCAAATGAGTTTTATCGACAGGAAAATCGGTGCATAAATGACATGACATGTACAATTTACTGGATACAAACACAGAAACAGACTTAGGCATCGATAACAAACACTTGACAGCAAACATTGTTTTTCAGCCGAGGTTCCCTTTAATAACAAGAATCGCTAAATGAACAAGACTGGCAGGAAGCCTGAACTTTACTTGGGCTTTTAAATTCAGTATACATACTATAGGTTGGCATTAAATGGGCTATGTCATGGTACTGCGCATGTATCGAGTAATTGTTCGATTGGTGGCTTTAATTGGATACAAACAGTTAAACTTCCCTCCTTCAATGCTTGATTGAAAGGATTTGCAATATTTTCCCAGGAGACTGTTTATATACACTGTTTGCTGGTCATTTTTACATATTTATTTTGATTTTAAGCCTCCCATATGGTCAAGAGGTTTGGTAGTTCATATCAAACACGCTGTTTCGATTCTGGCCCAGAACGCGAAGCCTATTACCGTGACACTGCTACTTTAAAGTGCTAGTGATACATTTTTGACTTTTTTCCTCAAAATTTTACAACAGTTGCCCTCCCCCCCCCCCAATATTTTGTGTATTTTCGAAGGTTTTTCTCACCACAGGAAGCCCAGATACTTTTTCTCTGAACTGTGTTTGTGATGTCACAACCAGAACACAAGTTCTCTCCCAACATGGCAGATGTGGATTTCAATGCTGAAAGTGAAGTGCAGTCAAGCACGTTTTCCTTGACATTTAGTGAACAAGTCTCTAGTTTAGAATTTGATGGTTAAACTCCAATTCCATATTACCCTTTTGTGCCACATTTCAAAGCTTTGTGGGCTAAAAGAGATGAGGAAATGCAGATGGAATCATGTACATATTCAGGGGCATACATTGTAGCCAGCCATTTTTTTCCCTTCAAGCCCCAAAGGTACAAGCCAAATAAACATTGAATGCGTAAGCTCCTAGGAGGGTCTGCCCCTTGGGAAATTTTTGAAATTTACAAGCTTTGAAGCACTATTTCCACATTTTTCAATGCAATGGTTTTAGTAAGGTTGGGGGTCAGTTTAATACTGCAGTAGATAGCTCACTCAAGGGTTAGAGTTGACTGTCTAATAACAGTTATACAAAACAGTTCAAATTCACTGCTACAGTAAAATATGATCTGACACCAAAATTCCTGTTAAGTCCAGGTTTAATGGCTTAAAGGCAGCTACGCCCCTGACAGTAGAAGAGACTTGATCTATTCTAGAATGGTAGGTGCATGTTTTTAACCGAAACTAAGATTAATATTAGTATCTGGTTAAGCAGATATTTCCAAATGTTGTGCTTGTTTTCTGGTTGAAGAAATAAACTAAAGGGGACTTCTTTAAAGAAGTAT
This sequence comes from Actinernus sp. WN-2022, assembly GCA_030867875.1. Lineage (NCBI taxonomy): Eukaryota > Metazoa > Cnidaria > Anthozoa > Actiniaria > Actinernidae > Actinernus > Actinernus sp. WN-2022. Next base: position 33,689,103 of record JAOWCC010001501.1, read on the forward strand.
ATTGACATGTATTAATTAATTACATTGTCTTGTTGACACTGAATTGAACAGAACTGAGCTGCCAAACTGAGCCAAACAAACAGGAACTTTATACATTGCATCAGCTAAGATTTTCCCTTATCCGAGTCTGAGATGTGGTTTTAGACTTGTCATCTAACAATATCATCTGTTTAGTTTACATACTCGGATAAGGGACAACTTACATGTAGCTGATGCAGTACATAAAGTTCCTGTTTGTTCTGTGCAGTTTGGTGGCTCAATTCAGTTAAATTCAGTATCAACAACACAATGTGATTAATTATTATGAGTCAATATACTTCTTTAAAGAGGTCCCCTTTCACCCTTTAATTTATTTCTTCAACTAGAAAACGAGCACAGATACCAGATACTTAGTTTTGGTAAAAAAAAACATGCACGTACCATTCTAAAAAAAGATTGTACATGTATCTTCTTCTTTGTACACAATTTCCATCTGCATTACCTTGCCTCCTTTGGCCTCTGAAGCTTCGAAATATGGCACAAAAGGTCAAATTGGATTTTAACCATCAAATCCTAAACTAGAGACTTGTTCACTAAATGTCAAAGAAAAGTCGCTTGACTGCACTTTACTTTCAGTATTGAAATTCGCATCTGCCATTTTGAGAGAGAACTAGTGTTCTGGTTGTGACATTACAAGCCACCACAAGCACAGTTGAGAAAAAAGTAACCAGGCTTCCTGTGGTGAGAAAAAGCTTTGAAAATACACTTTAAGAAATAGTTTTTTTTGGCAAATTGAATCACTGAAATCATTTAAGGTGGCCTGCCTGGATTTTCCTGGGACACACCATACCCACTTTGAATGGCTGATACTCCACTATCAGAGGTTGGTCGGGCTAGCCACTTCACCCATTTACTAGATTACGAACAGTCCCTTTATTTTACTTGGTCTTGTCACGAAAAACTCGAAAAACAACGTTTTGGCCGAGCGTGGATTGGGCGTGAACGAAATTCCTGGAGGGTAGGAGGACAAAAGAAAAGTGAAGGGACTGCGTTCAGCAATTTCAGTCACTACAGCAACTGAAAATCATGATTGGTCAATTAAACAATAGAGATGTCAGACAGATATTCCATTTCGTTCAATCGAGAGATTTGGATTGTTATCAAATTTTTGAAGCTTTCTCATCAGCTTGGTGGCTTAATCTTAAAGTGCCACTACGACGAAAATTTACCATTTCGATTTGCCACTTTTTCAGTGTCTATAGGTCAATCAGTATTAGAAATATCCGAAATAGTAAAAAATATTCCCAAATGGGCATGTTAAACCACAAATTTTAGGAGAGTTTACCGGTAAAATCCTGTCCGCCATTACTGGAAGCCGTTCCCTTTGTTCAGCTTTAAACAAAGGTTTATTCACCGGAAGTGATGTCATACACTTAACACGACAACCTCGTGGCGCGAAATAGTGTGCATAAAAAAGTAGCCAACCTCGCAAAGATAAATATAACTTTCTTCTTATGTACGTGAAGACGTTTTTAGTAGAAATATGCCTCCACATCACTTCCGGTGAATAAACCTTTGTTTAAAGCTGAACAAAGGGAACGGCTTCCAGTAATGGCGGACGTGTAGATTCAATATTTGGAGCTAAAAAATATTATAAAGACTTCCTGTTGTTGTATCGAAAAACAATTTGAACTGGTAATAATATATGAACTCTACTTTATGAATATGCAAAAACATTGATATGTCAAAATTTGATCGTTAGGGGCACTTTAAAGGATGAACAAAAACAAGCCATTGAGTGTGTTAATAATTTACAAAACAAAAATGTGTTGGCCATGCTTCCAAAAGGTTAATTGGCAAAAGCTTAATTTACCAAAGTTTTTTGCTCCCCAAACAGAACCCGAGCAAGTCGAGCAAAGCTGTTCTGTCCTCCTGGTAATCGTGCCTCCGAGAAGAATTATTGAATAATTATAAAGTCCAATGGATTTTGCCTGAAAGCGAAAGCTTTCGGAAAGACAAAGGAAGTTTTGAGGGATATTGGTGACAACAATATATGCACTGCCAAGCAAGAGTTCTGCCTTTACCGAGTTCCTCAATTTGTTGAGGGACGATCGAGTCTACTCCATTTAGCAAGAATCTGTTGTCCCCCTACCCTCCTACCCTCTGGGGATTTCGTTCGCACCCAATCCGCGCTCGTCCAAAACATTGTTTTTTCGTGACTATATAGAGACCAAGTAAGATAAAGGGACTGTTCACAGTCTACCCATTTACTAGAAATAGGAAATGGGCAGTCTGAATACATGTAGTATTCGAGCTCTGCAAAATTTGAGAACCAGAATTAAAGCAATAACACTTAAATATTTCCAGAAAATTATACCAAATAAAATATTTATCGATCACGATACCACTCTGAAAAGAAATCAGTTAAGTCCAACCAGTGAAAGAGCTTGCACTGACATGTACCGGTATATGTTTTGGAAGCAGAACTGATTTTAGATGAATGATGCAGCTGGTAATTAATGGATCCAAAATAACTAGGTCATAGCAAAAAGGCTATAGGCACTTTAAAGTGCCAGCTATCATCCTTTTGCAATTTTGATAGCTTATGAACCTCCGAAAAGTTTTGAGTACTTCTGTGAAGAAAGTTTTGGTTTAAAGTGAATACTTTATGTTCTACGCTTGTTTGAAATTGTGACCTTTACAGACCCATGACCGCGTAAGTAAAAGCCTGGGTCGAAACCTGGGTAGACGTCATCTCATTAATTCATTATTCTCCATGGCGCCTTTTTATCACAACAACATCGATACATAGAAAATATACACAGTTTTTCAGTTGTTAGTAAAGAAAAAAGTCATTTTAGTCAACATGTTAAGTATTTCTTCAAATGATTGCAAAGCCGAATTAATTACATGATGTCAAGATGACGTCTACCCAGATTTCGACCCAGGCTTTTACTTGCGTGGTCATGGGTCAGTAAAAGTCACATTTACACGATTTCAAACAAGCGTAGAACATAAAGTATTCACTTTAAACCAAAACTTTCTTCACAGAAGTACTCAAAACTTTTCGGAGGTTCATAAGCTATCAAAATTACAAAAGGGTGATAGGCACTTTAAGGGTTGATGTGCCCCATCATGTTGTAAAATTCTGAGAAAAAAATCAAAATCATGTCACTAGCACTTTAAGAATGACAGTAATTTATTGGTGGCTCAAAGCTTGCGTAAAGGAAAACTGAACCCTGCTGTAAAATCAACCCAACATCTATGCATAGACATAGTATTCGAAATAAATAAGTTCTGCTATTTTGTGTTGTGCATCTACAAAGAGAAAATCTGAAAACCTTCCTCACAACCTCCACTATATATACATGGCATAAGTCTTGTACACATACTTTGTGAAGTACATGTAGGTATGGGATATACATGTACACACGTACATTGTAATTAGTTTTGCTATGCTGTCCACAACATTGAAAAGCTGGAATAACCGCTTCTAATTGTGGACCATTGTGTTTTCTTTGTGCTGGAGGTGTGATTGCTTGTTCTTGGTATGTGTGATGTACATGTATGATATGGGGAAATTAGCACTGAATTGAGCCACCACACAATCTACATTCATCAGTGGAGAATCGAACTTGAAAACAAATTTCCTCTTCATAGACATGCAACAGAGATACTGTAAATGAAACAGCAGAACTTATTTCTTTCAAATACATCTTTGTATAATCATTGGATTAATTTTAGAGTTCAGTTCCCCCTTAAAAAAAATCAACATTGAATGAGTCAACATTAAAGAATTTGTTTGTTCACATAACCATCTTTTTGGCTAAATAATTTAACTGAAGAAATGCAGGAAAATGCTGTGAACTTTGCTTGTTATTGTGTAGTGCTTTGACTCAACTGTCCTTTCTTTCAGTATCATTGTTCAAGTAAATATTGAGATTTTAGCAATGTACATTATTTCACCAAGTTGTTTTGGATCCAGACAGCTGCATCATTTGTCTCAAATCAGTTCTGCTTCCAAAACATATACATGTCCGTGCAAGTTCTTTCACTGGTTGGACTTATTTATTTTCAAAGTGGTATTGCGATCGATAAATATTTGATTTGGTAAAATTTTCTGGAAATATTTTAAGTGTTATTGCTTTAATTCTGGTTCTCAAATTTTGCAGAGCTCGAATACTACATACGTGTATTAGTATGTACATTAGGGAAAAAATTATTGTTCAAGACTCAAGGGTACATGTACCAAATTTCCTGCATGCAGAACCTTCATTCTCCCCTTTCTGTATTCAGACTGGCAGGGGAAAGAAGGCTATGTCCCCATCACAACATTGTTTGATCTAACCGCTGTCCACAACCATGGACGAATAAATTATAAAAACATACAGCACATATGCTTCTGTAAAATTTGAGCCCGCTATGATATCGCGCACCCGCCAATGTAAATCATTAGTTTGCATACTAATTACTGTGGGATCACTTTCTTCTCATTGGTCAACCCATCCAAGCGTGGCAAAAGTGTTTTCGTGTTGCTTAGTAATGCAACACATGCGCAATACCCAATGTTGTGACTGGGGGCAGAGCCTTCTTTCCCCTTCCATTCTGATTACAGGAAGGGAGGAATAGAAGTTTGCAAGCAGGGAAGGGTACCAACATTAAATGAACTTAAAGACAACAAAGAAATACAGAAAATATGTAGAGGACAAGACAGAGAACAAACATAATAGAAGTTTCCCTTGCAGAAAAGATTGGAGGGTACAACTTTAGAATACCCGGCCACTAAAACTTGGGAGTTGTAGCTACTGGCTACATACCTGTACACACAATTGTATGGCGTAGAGATGGCTATGTGGCTACTTGGCTTGTAAACACATGCATCAGTTGACAAGTAAACACATTAATGCTTGTTTATAGTCAAGCATGGCAAAAGTATATGGTAGAAAATAAAGCATGCCAGGTCAATTCAAGTGTGAGTATGGCCAAATTATACAATGGTCTGTACACAAGTGTGGACGCAAAGAGACTACATGTACATGTAGTTGAAGGTACATGTATGTTGTAACGGTTTAGATTATTATTCACAAATCCAGCAGTTTTACAGCAAGCTTCTCTGCCATGTGAGCCTACATGTATCATTTGTGCAATGCCTCTAAGCTTCAAAGTTATCCTCTAAGCTTCAAAGTGGAAGACAGCATGCAAGTACTGTACGTGGATTATCAAAGACTCATTTCCATGCCTTTCGATATTCAGAGTTATTTTGTCCTGCTTTCAGGGAATTTGTAAAGAATGCAGTGCATCAGAGAGTTCTTCCGAAGGCGACTTTTCTGTTTGTTGGCTATGACAGCATTCGTGGTTGGAAATAACAAGTATTTTAAAATCAGAATTTATTCAATATTTAGAAATGGGTCACTTCAGACATTTTCCAAAGTTATTGCTAGCACAAACCGCACTGTATGATGCATTGATCATTTACAAATTCAATCTGGTTCAATATCTACATGTACATTGTAATAACTTAGTCACTGTGGCTACCCGACAAGGGAGCCAAATGCCCCCTGAGTTAGAACCGGCTCGAGTCCCCAGTGCTTGCCAAAATGCATTTTTTCAAATTGATTCAACCTAGGTCAATTTGATGTTTGTTTCAGGTAATGATTTCTTCAGGTATTTTTTTCAACTACATGTACATGTAGGTAACTTTTTCAAGATTCTAAAAAGGGAACTGACATCGTTCATTCATTGATGTTAGGGTTTTTAAATGTAAACTTTAGGTTTAGATCAGTTTGCAGGATTATATCTAAGAAGTACATTGTATTATATTTCTGTGTTGTTTAGTAATTAGCTCTAAAAATTTCTAAATTAGTGAGCACCATTGTTGATGGTTTAAATGTAGGGTAAGGGTTTTCATTAATTCACAGAAACATTTAAGAAGCATTATGTTTCTGTGTTGTCAAGTAGCCACGTAACCATGTAGTCAAGCACGTAGGCATGTTACTAGTCAAGTAGCCAATATATATCTCTACACCATACATGTACATGGGTGTAGCCAGTAGCTACAACTCCCAAGTTTTAGTGGCTGGGTATTCTAAAGTTGTTACGATTAGAGCATGCTAGTGAGAGTTTCAACGCTCTCAACTCTAGTAAATTGTGATCTTTTTCTCTCTAATGCAAATGCATATGGTTCTCAATTCTCAAAAAATGAATTTCAAGTCACTTGGCAAAAAAAATGGTTATATGTTTCACCACAGTGTCTACAAGAGAAATTAACAGCTAATAGGAAACAATACACCACTGTCATAACATACATGTATGTGCGTTTCCCAGGCCCCGCTCTGAGGGTCCACCTCCACCCGGAACATACATGTAGCTCTTGTTTACCATTTACACAGAAATTCTGGTTGGAAATTCCAGTGTAAATGGTACACAAAATTTCCAAAACTGAATTTCCCGATTGGAAAAACGTTTACCATTTGTACACCAACCGTTCCAGATGAAAATTGCTCCATATAAGGTCTGGAACTGGTACGACCGACTGGGAATTGTAAATGGTACACGATTTCCCATTCAGAAATTCCGGTTGGGAATTTTGGACTACCTTCTCAGACCTTCCATTAATTTCGGAAATTTTCCATGGGACGAACCAAAAAATGTTTACCATTTACATTCCAACTGGAATTTCTGTGTAAATGGTAAACAACCAGTGAGACTCCACTGCCAACCCCCAAATGACATACTTTCTCATGATGAAAAACAAAAATAACTACTCAGATTAGCAGAGTATGCTTTCCAGGTATACTGGAGAAAATGTGGGACAATTTTGATGAAGGATGGGAAAGATTCGAGTGGGTGAAAATTATTGCTTTTAAGCTTCAAATCGGTTCGCTGTAAACGAAATCAATTTTGTAGAATAAGCTTTTGTAATGCACTTAATCTTTGCCATCCTCTATCAAAAATGTTTAAAAAGCATAGCTGGACATTCACATAGTGTTTCTCTTCTATCTTTCGGTGTTATTTTTTAATATGTAGTTTTGTTTTAACAGAAGCTCTGCCGGCGTTTGAAACGTGCTTTGTCGGTCCAATTTATAGTATAGACTATAGCCGTATAGGGCCGCTAGAAACTTCTTCTTAAATAAACACTCTATAAAACTCATGATTCATTTACTAAAACGAATGAAACATAGTTTTTCTATTAGAGATTCCGTATTGAAACTTGTCTTAGTAGTGAACAACAGGACGGCATGAGGATTGAGGTGAATTCGAAGGTGTGATAATTTCTAACCGCTACTCCGCTATCTAGAGTAAAATTCATATTTTCCGGGTAAACCCCACAAATTGGACCTTCAAATTCGTATATAATCTTACCTGGTTATTCTTCTGATGGTCAGAGTTGTTTGGAGTCTGTTTTGCTTTGTCCTTGAAGTCATCTGCACAAATCTTGTAAAGTACTCCCAGATAACAGCACTTCGTCGTTTGAAAAATGACAAAATGGCGGCACAAACTATGTACCACAATGCAATACGATACATCCCACACAAACCACAGGCATCCCACCGTCGTTATAGCTCCACAGGAGTACATGTATACATTAGTGATTGAAAATTTACTTAAAAAACGGCTAGAATTCGTCCATATTCCCCAACTGGCAATAAAATAGGTTAGCAGTTGGCTAAGCAGCTAATACGGCCTTGTATTTTTACGAGTCATTTGAATTTTGGACAGCGTTTAGGCGAGCCTGTTCTGACCCAGTAAAACTTTAGACATCGGAGTAAACCCGGTGTAGCCAGTTGTTGTTGTTGAGCCATTTCGTCTAAAAATGAAATGTTCGTATACGGTTCGTACAAGCGTACAGATAAAAAAAAATCCCCTAGACCACAGCGCATGAATCCGACTCCCACCTACAATGTGAGACGCGACCCCAACATTGAAAAGCTTTCATCTTCAAACATGGCCTTCCCTTGAATGTCGGGGCCCCCAGAGGTCTTTGAATTCCAAGGAAACTCTCGGTGCCTTTACTTGACTGCATGGGAGACAACTACCGAGACACAAAGCCACAGAACACACCGCCGTGTATTGATAGTTACCTAATTACTATTGTCAAGTACAGCTACCAATTTAGCGCATCACCGACTATTTATATGGTGAACCGGTAAACTGCTCTCGCATGTAGGAGGCAGTTTCAAGCGAACGCAATCAAGACGATACGGTAAACCACGGCGGACAGATTGTTCTCGGTCAAACGGTTTTTCGGAATGCATAATTCAAAACTTTAAATGATTAATGAGAAAGGGTTGCATTTTCATCGTGAACACCTCTACGTATATTCCCACTCGAACTCAGTTATCTCGAATCTCTCGCTATCTCGAACTGAAATAATAAACTCGCGGTTGGCAAGTGAATTTTGATGACTTCACCATCTTTCAATTTATTTGCTTACTAATGACCGCGATAATTAGCTTGAGCTGCCTGTGAGCAATGTAGCAATTTTGGAACGAAAGTAAGTTGTCGGGTTATGATACAGTACTTACCCGCTTATAAGAACCTAGGGTTTTCCAAGTTAGCCTAAACAGGTTCTTATATAAATGGTGCTTAGTGGAGTTTTAGGCTATTTAGGTTCTTAAACAGGTTCTTATTTTTATAAGAAAGATATGATACCAGTGGCTGGAAGAAGGGCGGCATGTATATTAATTTAATGTCAAAACCGGCCTGGCCTTTGGACAATATGTGATCATGACCCATTTTAGTAGATATTTCAATTCTCAGTATCAGGCTAAATGTTGATTTATGGCCAGGTTGGGGTTAGGTTGGGGTTAGGTTGGGGTTAGGTTAGGGTTAGGTTGGGGTTAGGTTGGGGTTAGGTTGGGGTTAGGTTAGGGTTAGGTTAAATAAGAACCTGTTTCAAATTTTAGGCTAAATAGGTTCTTACGTAAAGGGGGTCTAAATTGATATTTTTAGGCTAACAGGTTCATAAATTCTAGGTTCTCAAGTAAGCGGGTAAGTACTGTAGTAGATGCCCTTGTCATGCGTACCCGAAAATGAAGGCTAGATTCTGTGATCACTAAACCGGTTGTCGCGAGCGCCTGTTTGGAGTGTGCTTCTGTGCCCAAAATCCTTGTCATATAAACCAGACTTTTATTAACATCTTTCAGCTGGGTGAGTCTGGCGTAGCGGCGCAGGGGGTGTGCCGTACAAGGAATTTTCAGAGTATACGGAAGTATATATTAGTCATGATTATGGGGTTTTCTATGCGTAAATGCGAAATACAGGGAGGACTGAATATGACGAATTTTCTAGAATACACTGCAACTATACACTAGTAGAATTCTGGGTTTTTAACTGAAGCCGTAAACGCAAAATTTAGGGTCAAAAATGCATACAGTCAGGCCAAGAATACTACACTGACTACGACGAATTTATATATAGAGTAGTACATGCGGGAAGTTAGTACTTGTAGAGACTTCTAGTATTCTAGGGGTTATTAAAGCAAAAACGGTAATTACAGGGGAACGAAGGGTATTGGACAGTCCATAAATGCTACTGACTACGTCAGGTACATTTTCGAGAGTATGGGGGAAACTATGCGGCTAGTATTCTGAGGTTTTCGAGGCACGAACGTTATTTAATTACAGGCGAATGAAGACTGCACAGTCAAATAATACTCTATTGAATAGGAGTGTAGTCATCACACTCGAGAAATATCAGTTAAAGGGGGCGTCTGAACCAGTGTCATTTGCATACATTATTTACATTGCAATTAAGCTTGGCTATCGATGTTCTCCTTTGCTGTATGACTAGGAACTGAAGTTGATCGCTGTATACGTATTTCTTCGAATCATTATCACTGACTGAGATGAGCTGAGCTCAGTATAAAACTGGATTTTGCCTGGCAGACCAATTTCTAGCCCAATAAAAATGGAGGACCTTCAAACATAAGGTATACGTTTGACGGCTCGCAAACGTTAGGTGTACATCAAGTGCGATCGTCATACTCTAGACATATCTTATACGCGAGGTTTACGTCCTAGAATATTTCGGCAGGATTTATATGCGAGGTGTTCTTACGTGTTCAATACGAATATCTCAGTTGGACGTTACATGTGTACTGCATCTTGAATACTCTAGGTGTACATGACATCAAGAAGAAGTATTCGATACCCGAAGATTCTAGAAAATTTTGCTTTTCACGCAGTGAGGAACTCGGAAGTGTCAAGCAAAATCTCGCCTTTAGTACAACAGAAGAGAAATAAAAGATCAAGACATTCGAGAAAGAAGGAGAGAGAGAGGAGATTAAGATGAATGAGCCTTGATTTATAATCTAATTCAAGACCGCGCAAAATGACGCGAGTAGCTCTTCTTTGTACTCGTTCCAAATTACGCAGGAGGTAGATGGATCCAAAAGAACATGGCGACCAGACTTGGCTGGCATAGGTAAGGTGAGAGCGTACAAGTTAAATGTAAAGAGTTTTCTGAATATCATGCGGAACACTAGCAGAGCAATTTCTGCAAAGAAAACCATATTTTTTCAAGCAAAACTTGTCGTTCAACCATTAAGCAGAATAAGAATCCAATCTGTCGAATAGGAAAGCCATTGGCTTTTTACAAACATTGTCAACTGCACGAGAAACCAATCGAGGTCAGATTCTGAGAATTTCGAGTCCACTATGTCAGCCACTCGACACCAACATCTTAGTATATTTTTAGGAAATATGTATTTCACTTCACCTTTCTAAAGTCTGCCCAGACAAAAAAGCCAGCCTCTGGCTCAACATACGGGACATCAAGTTCCTTTAGCACGTCACACACAATGTTGTTACATTCACGAAGCCGCTTGTGATTGGTTGGTATATACACGTGATCCAGCCATTCTATTGAAAACACGAGAACAAACTTTATTATTCATAAAGACATTTAGTCATAATCTTGATTCTGTGTGGCTGAGAGTGACATCCGAATTCTCTGTATCAACATGCTTTAGAAAGGGACACCGAATGGTAAAACGTAATAAAAACTCTGACGTTTTTATAACATATTAGATGTATTATTCAGCTGGCAGAGGAACAGCTATTCTGCAGTGCATTTTCTATCCAGATTCAAACACACTCTAAAGACAAAGATTACTCACCAAAATCTTTAATAGTGTACATCAACAGGTTCTGAAAATAATACAATGGCAAAATACATTAATTTTATATTGTAAAATTCATTAATAATTCATAAGGGTACTAGCCAATCCCATGTGCTGAATGACACCACATGATCGCCTCTGTATACCCACGTAGAAACCTGATTAATAAAACATCAGGTTCTGTATCGATATAAAGACCCCATGGTCCACGATACAGACACCATGGACCGTGATACAGACCCCATGGTCCGCGATACAGACCCCATGGTCCGTTATAGCTCTAGTAGTATTCTGTATCAGGTACAGCATACTAGCTAAACTAGTGAGGGAAGTCTCACGACCGATCACTGACTACCCCTATCCCGGGACGGGTGAAATGACAAAGTACATCTGCTCTCTTATTATGTACACACCATCTATTCCATGTGGGACCTGTTTTTCTGCATGCTACGCTCTGCTCTCTTATTGCATACACATTGTCTGTTCGATGTGGGATACGTTTTTGTGAGAAACTAATTCATCCCACATCGATAGCAGGGTGGGAGAAATCAAAAGTTAAAATTTTATGTTGTGCATATCAATGTTTTTTAGTTATCTATTCATTTCACAAGTAAGATAAAATATTCGCGTCCGATCTGTATGGGCTTTACAATGGCTCGCCGAAGCGGCTCGCCATTGTAAATGCCCATACAGATCTCCCGCTCATATTTTAACTACTACTTAGCAACAAAAACACAATTCTCAATTCCAGGCATTATTTCTGCACATAGAGGTCAAAAATGATCACATAAGGAAATCAACCTTGTCAGATAAAACAGCATGCGAAAATAAGTAATGGTGTCAAATTTCTGTGTCATTGCTTTCATTGCTACAGAGTAATTAGGGTTTGAATTAAGAGAGCTTTGTATGAAATCAGCCATGGCCTTAACAGCCTCGGTTTCATGTTTTCTCAAAGGTTTAAATGCTAATAACTTTGGAAACAATTGTTATAAAAATAGTAAACTACATTTACATACTCTCAACAACTTCTTACTGCTCTTTCAGGAGTCTAATTGGCCACTTTAGAAACGAAAAAAGGACTGGGTCGAGTTTGTATGTCAATTTCATTATAATTTAATCAAAAAAATGAACTCCATCACAAGAAAGAGCACACCGAAATTAGTAAGTTTGATGAGTTTGAAGTAGTGTCCCTCCAATCCATACAAACGTCTCTTATTTTTACGATTTTTGAAAGCTCACCACAGGGTAAATAACGAACGAAACGTCACCAAACTCATCAAACTTACTAATTTCGGTGTGCTCTTTCTTGTGATGGAGTTCAGTTTTTGATTAAATTATAATGAAATTGACATTACAAACTCGACCCAGTCCTTTTTTCGTTTCTAAAGTGGCCAATTCAAACATCATTCATGATAAAAAACAACAGGAGCATAGACCCCATGCAAAAAGGCGTGGCCTAATTAGCATAAATTCTGAATTTAAACAAATACAGAAAAATTGATACAGGGTTCCCTATGGTGCACAGTCCCTTTTACCTATTACTCTGACCGTGTACCACAGGCAACCCAAATCAATTTTGACCAAAAAAGTCCCTAATGCTCAGGCTTCTATTATTACCTGAGTTTGCCTTGAAACTAACTGAAAAGAAGCCATCTGCTTCAGTGCATCAGCTAGGTCCTGGTTCGACGTGTATACAGCACCACAACGGAATCCTGACACACAGAAATCCTGGCATGAAACAAGAGAATGAAAGCTGTTTAAGTGTAATTTCTTTCAGAGCAAATACTTCCCTTAAATATTTTAAATGGGCATTCTACAGAAATGCTTAAACAAGCAGAGGGGGGCTTTACATCGAATGAGGAGCATTTAGGAGCTGGGACTACTAACACTTGCCCAGGTAAGTTGCTTTCAATTAGTTTGACACAAAAATGTACATATTTGTTGCTGTGGAAAATGGTGAAACATCAGGGGGAAATGAGAAGAATTCTCACAAACTCAATTCTATCCCTGAACTCTGCCAAAAGAGAGATTTAGGGAAAATCTAAAATCAATAAGTCACAAATACATGCAGATAATGGTAATGTACACTATTTTGTAAAAGAAACTCTAACAGGAAATCAGGGTAAAGAAAACACAAGTTTCTAATGAATTAAAGATCCAAAGCCTTAAGACTTCTCTCCAAGTCCAGCCATTACAACCTCAACAGCTTTTTGTGAAGATGAGCATGTTCTACGTTCAGAGGTGTGGTGCAATGGGTTAGTGCACTGCACATTGTGCAAATGGTCCCAATCAATCCTGCCATACACTAGCACATCTGGACCAACTCTTCTCTGATCCGAGTAGCTTGTATAGCTTTGAATTCCCTTAAGGAAGGGGGTAAAGCTACTGTACTGTCGTCGGTCTCATGGTACGAGAACACTCTGATAGAGTGAAGGAGCTACCAACATTAAATATGGAGCTTTACTTTACCAGTACAATATGTACTCATACATGTATTATGCCAAAAATGCACACTGGACACCAGTACTATTAGTGACCATAGCATCAACCTCTAGGAATACACTCCTAATACAGAAGTAAGATATTATGGTATACCTTGCTGAATCCCCACACTATATGAAGCTTCTCTGGGTCAGGAATACTAAGAAATACAACATCACGTTAGTTGTAGTCATGTATTTTTCACCCCAATGCACTGGCTGTCACACAACACCTGTCACACAACACCTGTCATGTACCACTTGTCAAACAGCAACTGTCAAATAACACCTGTAATGCATTATACTGGTACATGTAGTTAGTTTCAAGGAGGATTGCAAGGCCAGATAAAATTACGCTCAGATTGTATGAAAAGCACAAAAATTGAAGATGTTTAGTGGGTATTAATAGAAAGTATATTTCTGACCTTGTTGAATCCATCTGTAGTTTCTAGAGTTAAAAAACTTCAAGGAGAAATTTAGTTAGCAATGATAAAACTCACAGGAAACTTTACGTTTCTTGCCTTCCTGATGAATTTTCAAGTGCAAGAGGTTAGTGTTCATGGGAAGGCCTTCCAATCCTCCTTGGTTAGTTTTATTAAAACTTCAAAAGATATCTAATGGAAATAAATTACTTTGTTGGTTTTGTACTGAATTTATGAGTATCAACCAATGAAATTACCAGAATGAATAGAAAAATAATTAACACCGTTTGCATTCGAATACAGTAGAAACCCGCGTGTAAGATCCTAGATTTTTTTAAGTCTGGCAAAACAGGTTCTTGTATTTTGGGGTACTTGTTAACAATTTAGGCTAATTAGGTTCTTAAATAGGTTCTTAATTTTTGAAAGAGATGTATGTAGTACAGTGTAGCTGTTGACCATAGTATATAACAACCAAGCATGGGTGTGGTCCTCTAATACAGTATATTATCATAAATCATCTGTATTATACTTATCAAGACTCAACTAATTGTTTTACATGATTGTGACAAAACTGCATGATCCTGTATAACTATTTTATCATTCAAACCAAACACAACAATTGATAGACGTCTCAAATGTGTAGCGTAGAGCTACATGTACATGTACCTATCATAACTCAAATGACTCTTTCATACACATGTAAGAACCTGTTTAACTTTGCCTGGCTAAACAGGTTCTTATATTTTTGGGTACTTAAATGCCAAATTTCTGCCTAAAGGTTCTTAAATCACTAGGTTCTTACACGCAGGTTTCTACTGTATTGCCCTTCGTGCTAAAATTATAGTGTTGACGTTCTTATGAGGAGCATTGTCTAGTAAATATGTCAGTTAATCTACTCACTTGTCAAGACTGAGTGCACAGTGCATGGTACTCCCCTCTCGGTATATCGACAGCATGTATATTTCATCCACTATAACGTGTATAGAGTGCCTATGACATACATTATTAGGTCATTGTAAGCAACTATTATTATAATAATATTGAGGGCTGTGTGCAACAGGGTGTAAGTGACTCTTGATCACGTTCTAAATTCTCCCTTAGAAAACAAAGAATTTGAAGGAGAATTTAGAATGTGATCAGGTGACACTTACGGTGGCCTTCAATAATTCTGTACACGTAGCAGCAAATTTGCAACGAATGCATGCAATATCAGGGTTCCCATGCAGACATTTCATAGGAAAAAATCCAGACTTTTCCCTGACTTTTCACTAAGAAACATTTTTCGCTGACCTCCAGCTCATGCTTGTATTTTGTTCCAAATATTCAATTGTTATTTTGAGACAGAAACATTAGACAGAACAGTCCAAAACAACCCAAAGAAATATTAAGTATGTGAAGCTTGAAAATAGAAACTCTGACTTTTGATTTAAATTTGGGATTTCCCTGATCTTGAAAAAGCTTTGCTTTTCCCTGACCTGGGGACCCTGAATATGCACAAGAATGCAAGAAACCTGAGACCATATTGAGGTAATACAAATAAAATGACTTCCCAGTTGCATGCATTAAGAGCACTTATAATTTCAAAAACGTTGATCCCATTGAATAATGAACTATGATTTTCTTAAGTTATAAATGTTCAATCAACATTATTATTTTTCTTACTTGTGGGCAAAGTGTAGACAATCTCTGACAGTTTTCTCACTGAAGATGTTGCCCATTGGATTGTGAGGGTTATTCAGTAATAAGGCTCGTATAGTTACACCCTAGAATGTAAAGATGCACAAGCCATAATCACTGTTAGAATACAAATGACGGCATGTAATTTGATTGGATTAGAAGGACAAAAACAATCGGAAAACCATTTCAATGTCACAGCATATGCCATATGGTAAAACTGTGCTGTACATTCAGTAATTTCCATAACCTGCATGTCCACTCATACGAAATCCACTCTAGTAATAATGTGTGTATAAAATGTAAATGAGTACTAAAATCATGTAAAATATGTAGGACTATAGTTTGTCCCCAGAACAAGGAGCTCAGTTTGTATTCTGCAAAATCTGATAGCAGATCTTCCTTTAAGAAATGACATTTTATATACAACTGTATTATATCCATGCATTCATCTATTCTAATTTTTTTTTTTTGGGGGGGGGGGGGGTTTGGGGGGGGGGGGGGGTATTATCCATTTAAATCATCCTGAGTGGTTGCAGTCCAGTTACATGTGCTGTCTTGCTGTATTTCTTTCCCTCTCATATGCAATCTGCTCTATTGCTAATAATAGCCCACTTTTGATACATCAGCTTCACTTGTCACGCACAAAAGTTTCAATGAGACTCCGGAGTAAATTAAATATATTATTTTCTTGGAGAATAGAATAAATTAAATTTACCTCAGAGCCTCATATTGAAACCTTGTGCGTGACAAGTGATCGAAGCATACAAAATGTATATCGAAAGTGGGTTATAAGTATTATACAGTAATAATATTATTAACCTTGTTGGTAGCTTTTTCATATGCATCCTCAAGTCTTTCAAGTGACAACTCGAATGGTCCATTTTCTCCTGGCAGGGGCTAGGAAAAGAAATAAAGCAGTTTCAATTGTCGTCTTTTGAACTGGTTCCATAAGGGCCCAAAATTCCAAGTGAAGTGTCAACTAGAAGGTAAAACTTCTATATTGATGGATACAGACCCTCTAATCAATGTGGGACCTGTTTTTGTGCACACCACGCATGACCATGATGTAAACTATAGTACTGAACTCAAATTATGTTTTATGTTTTCCATCAAAATTTCATGTTTTTAATATTATTATATTGTTTCATTTCACAAGTAATGGCCTATACAATCTCTCGCCTCTGGCTTTGAGCAGACTATTCTATTGGAGTACTTAATAAGCACTTTCCAATAATTGACTGACCAGTCAGATTAACAAACTTGGGATTACAGTCTGAAACATTGTTAGATGTTTCCGGACAATGTTTATTACTAACATACATATACATATATGTTGTAGGTTATATTCATTTTCAAGTAAAATCCATTTCAACCTAGGTAAAATCCGATTTAACCTAGGTATATTTTTTGTGTACTAAAAATAAATCCCCCTCCCCCTCTGTTTTTCTACCCCTTATCACTTCCTTCCCCCTACCCCTCTCCTGCTAGTACATTGTACAATAAATAACTGTACTCATATTTATTTTACCTTCGCTGTCCTTGCTGGTACTTGAGCGGATTTTGATTGAGTGTCGAAAGCAATCAGTGATTGCTTTGGTTTTGCATTTGCTCAGTTTTCCTATTGGCTGTGGAAAATGTTTTTTTCATTATCAGCCAATCAAGTGCTAAACTAAACTAAAAACCAAACATGTTTTGGTCCATCGCGCCATCCACGATTGCGTTTACTTTTCCTCATGACCAAACGTGAATTCTTCAGTTTGTGATTGGCTCGTTGTGTGTTTACTTGATGCCGTGATTGGTTCTGTGATTGGTTTGGTTTTGGTTTTACTACACTCAATCGAAAACCGCTCTACTATAATTATATGATGTTCCTACTAGTACCCAGTCCCTCACAATCTAGTCCAAATTTGAATATGTGCAATAATAATAATAACATTTATATAGCGCACATGATCCGAAAGTTCTAAGGCGCTTTACAGGAATATATATGTATATACATGTAACAATAATAAATCTAAATTATAATTAAGAGATTAAGATATACATTAAAAATATACATTAAAAATATACATTAAAAATATACATTAAAAATATACATTAAAAATATACATTAAAAATATACATTAAAAATATACATTAAAAATATACATTAAAAATATACATTAAAAATATACATTAGGAATATATATTAAAAATAAAAATAGCTGGACTAAATGGGATAGGTCTGACGGAATAGATATGTCTTAATATTACTTTTAAAGGACATTAGCTCAGTCTCAAGTCTCAAGTGTCCGGGTAATTAAACCTTTTAATAGCTTGTAATGTCACTAAAACTGTGCAGATATTGATCATAACACAAACCCAGTACCCCACTGAACATAAAAAATAATACATGTGAAAAAAAATTATTCTGGCAAGCACTGGCAGATGGTTAGACTTGCCACAAGTCGAACTCGCTGAGTCACTGGGTAAGGAGGACTTTGAGAAAGTCTAGCGGATGGTCAGTTCTGACTCTGGGAGCCAGACATCAGGTGGGCCCAGTGACTACAATATTAAGGTAAAAAATACCAAGTGAATCCAAAAATATATACTGTAGTTTTAAAATTATCATGTTAACCTAGGTTGAATCTGATTTAACTTACATTGTAGGTTGATTCCGTTCGATAATTTTACCTTGGTTGAATCGGATTTTACCTGAATGAATTTTACCTGCAACATACACACCTGTCCATTAAGTTCAATCCACATATACGAACACAGGGAACCCAAGTGGGAAGCCCAAATGCATTCAATCAGAAGCCCCATGAAGTTTGGCACTTCCCACCATGTCGCTGAGACAATTATACAGTATTCTAAAACTCATAAATAATTCATGAGGAAAAAACAAAAGAAACGAATGTTTAATGAGTGTTTATAAATGTGATTTTGAACAGCAAAAATAACCACAATAACCGAACAACTTTATCTTTGATATTCTCGGCCAAAATAAGTTGTATGATCACCAAAATACTGTAACTGAACAACATGACTCTACATCTGTAAGTTTTAGAAGTAATTTATAAAATTCAAGTCTGTGTTGTATTGGAGATATGGATCCTTGCCGAAGCGGCTCGGACCTATATCTACCAAAACAACACAGCCTCTCGTTTTATAAATAGTACAGTCATACAGTTTATTCTGAAGGCTTTAGGTTTGCACAGTCTACCTTGCTTGAGAGGTAAACAGGTGATAAGACAACACCTGCTCTTTGACCCAGGGCAGCTTTAAAAGCTCCATAGTATGGTGCTGGTATGAGGATGCCCTCTGCAATAATAATAATAAAAATTATTCAATCACAACTACAATCTTATAATCATGAATACTAATGATAATGATTAGAGCGTATTTCAATTGAGTGTCGGAAGTGTACTTTTGGTTTTGCGTTTACTAAGCTCTCCTATTGGCTGAGAAAGTAAACCAACCAATCAGAATCCAAAGTAAAACCAAACGCAAATTGGTTTAATTTGATTTTTCTTTGGTTTGTCATTGGCTCACAGGGAAGCCATTTATGAGTTACTCGTGATTACTCGCTCCTATGATTGGCTGGCTGTGGGTAATTTGCATTTGGTTTTACTACACTCAATTGAAAACCACTCTAACAATCGTAATGTTCATTGATCATCAGCCAGTCATAGAAATCACGAGGATTACAATAATGATTGCAATAATCTATGTTCCTATTCACAATTTGCCGCTGATTGCATTGACTACAGACTCATCTACACAGTGTTATATAGCCTCATTGATTTCATAAATACCAGCAGAGAATCACAGCTTTTACAGTACCTCCACGATCAGCTAACAGTGTCCCCAATGCCTCAACCACAGGTACACAGCCATTAAAGACAATCAACTGGAATGTAAAAAAAAAAACATTTGACAACAACCACCAATTTTCTCACAATCTGATGAGCTAATATTCATATCCAATATTTTAACAGACGCACGGCCAGCTTTCGACTCAAAGCGGGCTTTGCAGAGATTTGTAAAACCATGTTGTATACATGCACACCTGTTCCAAAATGTGAAGTTATCGATATTTTCACTAGTGAGGATATGGAAAATACGCCACTCAATACCGGGATATATAGTTTCGTATGAGTTATATGAGTGGTTTATTTCTAAGTAAAATACTATCCTCCATATAATAAATAGCATTAAATAATAATGAATTTACTGCCAGAAGTGAACCATACATTGTCAGGTATGATTGGTTTTGCAGGTTTCATATAATGCTCCAAGAACTTGGCAATAGCTTTCCTGAAACTGAGAGGAGAAACAGGTGTTACTATAGTTGTTACAAGTTTTATAAAGTAATATAATTAATCAACAGACAACATGTTGAACAGGAAAATAGCTGATGTGACAAGTATAAATCCCCATTTGCTCAATGAGCTTATCTTAACCTTTTCTTTTAGGCATGTTTCATTATTTTCCAGCTTATGGTTTTCAACGTGACAACTACATGTACATGTACAAGCTGAAATTTCACTTAATCATTTTGATCACCTCAAAGAGATCTTGAACCTCTTGTTAATCCAATAATGTGATTTGTCTAGATTGAAACTTTCAGATATTTATTTCAATCAATGTACATGTATTGTGTTTCGCTTTGTCAGGGCAGACTTTCATCCTGTTGTTGTCACTAGCTGACAGTAGCTAGCTGTTTGAATGTATAATGATGTTCCATTTAACAACAAGAATTACTGAGTGGACAGAAAATTCTGAAAAGATTCATGTACTTTTGAAGACAATAATATTTTTTTTACAAGAATAATAAGGTTGAGAAGATGTCAAAATGTAAGGTAAATAGAGTACCGAGGTTGCATGTGTTGGCGTGGTAGCCGTGTAATCTGAGAAACTCGTTTATCCCACATTGACAACGTGGTAATGGACCTATTATGCAATTTCCCACTTGTGACACCAGAAATTAAAAATAAATTGGGACACTGAAAAAACTCAGAGTCAATTTCAATTTTAATAACCTCTTTTGTCGTCTAAGTAAAATGTTATTACCTGTCATTTTATTATTTTGTTGGCACGCAAATTACATTATTTTCAAACTGCCAAAGAATTAAAGAATGTGTGTTTTTCTTCACTCCACTTTAAGATAAGGTCCAGTAGATGAAGGAATATGCAACAGACTGAAATAAACCGTAATGTACAATACTACTGTCTGCCATATTATATTCTTTCTTTGGAAGTTCAAATTTAAATTATTTTCACCTGCCATTCCTGAAATTTGGGCATTTTTTTTTTTACCATTGTCAGGTTGTTGATTCCTGAGCTGGCACTGTCGTTACTATTGTTAGCATGTTTAAAGTATGACAATTATTATTACTTTTGTTATCACATTACTTCATTATTTTTCTTTAACTATTTATTACTGTCATTTTGTGTTAAATGTTGTTTGTACTTACATAATTATAATTTATTTATCATTATATACTTACTTCCTCTGTTCCTGCAATTCTTACCTGGGTTCTCCACTGGAATCACCATACTTAGTATCTTCTAACTGAATAGCTGGACATTCCTGAAACTTTAAATTCAGAGTTACTATTGAAGAGCTGTGTGCAAAAAGGGCGTAAGTGACTCTTGATCACATTCTAAATTCTCCTTCAATTTCTTTGTTTTCTAAGGGAGAATTTAGAATGTGATCAACAATCACTTATGCCATTTTTGCACACGGCCCTTCTATTAATTAACCTTTTATTAGAGCAGCTCCTGTGTAGACCGAATGCCCACCCACTCCTCCTCTACTATGCGTAGCAATTTTTCTCCAAATTAAATCAATTTGTGTTGCGATAGCTCAGCCAAACAAGCACATTGCTCTCTTTTCTACCGAATCCAATTTTGGACAAGCACTTTTGGGCTTCAGACAACCAAATTGTTCCTTCAGGATGGCCGTTGTACGAAGGACAAGTGGTAACTATTATTTTCTGTTACTCTGCTGGATATCATAATTTAATTTATCTCTGAACTTTCCTCATTCTGGTATTTTCTTCAAGAAAAAGAAAAAAATACCTACAATTCAGTCCACTTGCATTTTGCTTGTAAGCCCAATGCATCGATCACTACCAGATTAGATTTCAATGTAACAAAAACGTAGTTAATAATTGTTTGTTTTTCTTTATTTTAACCTCTATTATTTCCCTTTTCACTAGCCATGATCAGATAACTGGAGCTCTGTCCATATATGCTTGCTTATGATATGTTAGCCTTGAATGGTACCTTCCTGCTTAGAATGTCAAACATCAGCTTGTTCTCAGATGTACCAAGGTTTATAATGCCCTGTTGAACACAAAGATGTGGTCTTAGTATACATAAAGTAAGCACAAAAGAAGTCTACAGTCATACATGTATGCCAATAAACCCTATCAATCCAGACATAATTCATCAATTCCAGCACATATTCTGCTAATCTGAAGACTTTAATTATTTTTGTCTTTGACCATGAGGCAGTTTATCATATTAGGGTTGACATACATATCGTGCGAGCACCGTGAGAACGATACGTTCAAATTTTTATGACTCTTTAGCAGCACATTAATTTTGATAGGATCAATTTATTTTAACATAATTATTATGTTTTATTGGTTCATGAATCTAAGGGTGTATATAAGCAACACGCTCTCCATGACCAGTCTATAAATCCATTTTTAATGATATTGCAAATATCCTGATTACGTCAAATTACATGTACCTGTTTATTTTATTATCCTATTCCTTAATTAGTTCAAATTACACCTTTCAAATGTTTAAATCAGTCCAGCAAAACAAACATGACATGTTTTCTTGTTTTGAAACTTGGCGCTTGGAAGTGAGATTCTCAACAACCGTGGCCAGAGGCCCTTCTATCCTCTCGTTTCATTTGCAGTAGTTTCTCTTAGCTAAGTAGTTCTCTTAGTGAGGGACTCTGGAACCAGCTAGGGAAAAGCGCTTCTTGGAGAAAGTCTATTTCAGCCATACTTGGTCGTCTGATCTACAGTATGCAAGATTGATCGCTTGAATGACACTTGTCACTTTTAGCCAATAGGAGAGCTGCATTCATGGATGAACACAGGGGACTCGAAATCGTATGCTTCCATGCAGGCTCTTCTTTCCTTCTCTCCCCTTTCCCCCTCCTTCCCTTTTCTCATCACCCCAGACAGACCTTGGGCCACAGGTATCCCAATCTGAAAGCAAATGACCATGGAAAAAACACCAGCAGGCTACTTATCTGCGAGTTGGAGTGCCTCTAAGTCAATCATAATAAGTAAAAATGTGAAACGGTATTAACGCGGAAACGAAAATCTCGGGTCATTTTCACGGTCGTGTGCGACACGGGACAAATGACTGTTTACAAACGGGACTGTCCCGCAGAAGCTGGTCTAATAAGGCATATTCAAGCCAACTCGTATGTGAGGATATGGTCATTGCCACAACCTGCTTTACGAAAATCGTTAATTACTGAAAGGTACATATAAGTTCTTATATAAAGCTTATTAAATTAAATATTAAAAACGGACACGTTCAATCATCAATGTCTGTGTCAATGACGTTGAAAATGGCTCGCACGATTATTAATATTATGGACAACATTTTTACCAATCGTACAAATAAGAGAAAACAACTAACCTCTGGGTTTTTAACTTTATCAAAAGCATCAGCCTGTTGTTTAACGAACGCCGCATTCAAGATATTGGGGTAGTTCCTGATCTTACTGGCACGCGAAGAAAGACCCGCCATTTTGATTTATTCTCCGGACTTGAGCCCGAAAGCAACCAGCAGTCGCTCGCGCCACAGGCAGCCCAAGCCTGTGTTATTGCCACAGGTTAACCATTGTCTCTGTTAATCCATTATTCGGTTCATGGCAAGTCCCGAAATTGACCCATGTAACCGATTGTGAAATAAAATGCCTTTTGACTTGATTCTGCTGTGTACGCATTGATTTAGTTGGTTGTTTACGCGCGCGCTCAACAACAACAACAAGTTTATTTGTGTCTACTGTTTACAATGTTGCATGATTCAAATTACAATGTGTAGGTCGTATATATAGGCAAGACATAAAATACACACAAGACATAAATATATAATAACAAGAGCCCATCTGGGCTTTCACTCGGGCCACATGAGATTGAAGATGAAATACACTTTCATTTGAAATCCTCTTAGTATCAAGTCGTGCTTTAATTCGCCAGTGAGAACGTCAAAAAAACAGACTGGTCTATTAATCGCTTTTATGGCATGACTATGATAACGCAGGATTCGAACAACAGAATACTGGCAATTCAAGTGTATAAATGCAATACAATGACATATTCAGACTTTGAATTTGATTGAAAATAGATCAAAAACTCGGGGAAATGTCCGGCTAAAACTGTATGAATAAATGTGAAATGAAACATAAATTTCATAGCAAGAAAAAAAAATGTAATTCCTATAAATGAGAAAGCTCTTCTATTAAGCCGCTTCTCATATACACAGACTGTTTCACAAAAAAACATTTGCGCTTATCGACACAAGAATTCAGTTGACCTTTCAAATAATTTATTCTGAGGTACGCATACTCTAAATCACAGATGTTAAATAAAGCGATAATTAGAAGGAAAAGTACATTAACAGACAAACTGAGAGGAAATTTATTCAAATCAAAAAGAGTTTACTTACAGTACTTACGTAACTGAACTTTCGTTTTGGATCTTTTGGTAGTGTTGTTGACAGCACCCACCTTCGTGCACATATGCACTGAATCGGAATGAAAGTCGAAACCTACCTCGAACTTAACTTTCAGCTAACCTGTTTCCTTTCATTCCACAATGAATAATAATCTCATAAAGTAAGCCCGTAGCTTTCAATAAATTTGCCAGTGTCTGAATGAAACAGCTAGATCTTTTCCAATTTCTCTCACGAGTCACGGCAGAAGACAGTCTCAAGCTACAAAACTTGAATTTTGATCCTCTTCACAGTAACGTAATTTAACGTCTCAGATATTATATATATGCCCTATTTCCGGCGTTGACAAAACCTGGAACGGAACGGAACGGAATGGATCGGAACGGAACGGAATGGACCGGAATAGATCGGAATGGATCGGAATAGATCGGAATGGATCGGAATAGATCGGAATGGATCGGAATGAACCAAATTTTATTTTTTAAGGAAAATCCTCCCTTAAAAAAATATTTCTGTGGAGAATTTCGAAAGTCAGATGTAAGTAAGTAGTTGGACCAGATTTCGGAGGTAAAAAAAAGAATGAAACGGCTAGTATATTTTAAAATACCGAGTTTAAAAAAAAAGCTGATGTCTATTGCAAAATAAAACGTTTGATATGATATATTGACGGGCTGTCGATCATAGGCTGACGTTATGTCACAATTGTTGTCAAGGTCCCATCAAGAAGTCTTTTGGTCAATGAAACAAAATAAGTGACACGTGGCTGTAAAACTGTGGTGGGTTTTTACCGCCATCAATGCCAAGTCTGCGCGGCGTTGACAAAACCTGGAACGGAATGGATCGGAACGGAATGGATCGGAACGGAACGGAACGGAATGGATCGGAATGGATCGGAATGGCTCGGAATGGATCGGAATAGATCGGAATGGATCGGAATGGACCAAATTTTATTTTTTAAGAAAAATTAGCCCTTAAAAAAATCTTTCTGTGGAGATTTTCGAAAGTCAGATGTAAGTAAGTAGTTGGACCAGATTTCGGAGGTAAAAAAGCTGATGTCTATTGCGAAATAAAACGTTTGATATGATATATTGACGGGCTGTCAATCATAGGCTGACGTTATGTTACAATTGTTGTCAAGCGGTCCCATCAAGAAGTCTATTGGTCAATGAAACAAAATAAGTGACACGTGGCTGTAAAACTGTGGTGGGTTTTTACCGCCATCAATGCCAAGTCTGCGTGAGTATTTGGTCGCAGTCCTGAAGCAGTTATCTGTCATGTATTCTGACCGGCGTTGACAAAACCTTGAATGGAACGGACAAAGTACGAAACGGCTTGCAAAGCAGATGAGTATTTCGAAACTTGTATTTCAACAAATGAATCATGTAAAATACATTTTAATTGCCTAGATTTCCTTTTGCATATTGAGTCAAATCTCTCTAAGCGACCACTCTCGTAAGCGACCAGCTCTACTTACGACCACCCTCACGAAACCCCGTTTAATGACTTTTCAATTTAAACTCTGTATTGAAGAAGCTGTCGTAAGCGATCACGGTTCCAGTAGTTACGGCCACATTTTTATTTCCCGAGGGTCGTCGCTTACGAGAGCTACAACTGTATAAGAAGCAAACAGCACGGCGATTGCCGGGTGCGAGGGGCAAATCTAACCTTAAGCCTTTTTCGTATATTTCTCAGTTGTAAGAGAAGTATAGCCTCCTTACTGTACTGTACAGCCTTATAAGGGACAAAAAAAGGAACTAATAACATTGATAATTACAGATTACACTAATTCCTTGATCACAAACTCTAAGTGCGTTTTATTAACCACTTCGTTGAATGACACTGATATTGAAAAATCACAATCAAAATAGATGAACAGTTTGTATTAAGGTGACTATACGAGAATATTTTTTCTTACGATTTTCTCATTACCTCGTGAATCCCTCATGAATCGCTGGTGAGGATTTTGAATAAACCTGGATAAAAAATATTGTCAAGTGCCATAAAATTCCGAAAATAAGCCCCCCCCCCCTGAATTTTAAAGGCAGAAACCCTCCCAAAAATAAGCCCCCCGAATTTTAAGGATGGACCTACGGTAACCAGTACGTGTTTAATTTTTTGTTACCATTTTGTGATTTCAGTTTTCGTTATATCGCTAGCCATGCAGTTGTTGCTGAACTTTCTTACGGCGCAAAGTTATTATATCAGCTACATTGACAACTCCATGCTGTAATCATGTTGTAATAAAGCTTGCTGCTGAACTTTATTACCGTGCAAAGTTATTATATCAGCTACATTGATAACTCCATGCTGTAATCATGTTGTAATATAGCTTGTTGCTGAACTTTATTACCGTGCAAAGTTATTATATCAGCTACATTGACAACTCCATGCTGTAATCATGGACTGCGACCAAATAATCACGCAGACTTGGCATTGATGGCGGTAAAAACCCACCACAGTTTTACAGCCACGTGTCACTTATTTTGTTTCATTGACCAAAAGACTTCTTGATGGGACCGCTTGACAACAATTGTGACATAACGTCAGCCTATGATCGACAGCCCGTCAATATATCATATCAAACGTTTTATTTTGCAATAGACATCAGCTTTTTTTTTTAAACTCGGTATTTTAAAATATACTAGCCGTTTCATTCTTTTTTTTACTTCCGAAATCTGGTCCAACTACTTACTTACATCTGACTTTCGAAATTCTCCACAAAATTTGTTTTTTAAGGGAGGATTTTTCTTAAAAAATAAAATTTGGTCCATTCCGATCCATTCCGATCCATTCCGATCTATTCCGATCCATTCCGAGCCATTCCGAGCCATTCCGATCCATTCCGATCCATTCCGTTCCGTTCCGTTCCGATCCATTCCGTTCCGTTCCAGGTTTTGTCAACGCCGCCCTATTTCAGCTAGCGCTGTGCATTTCAAATACTTTTTCCTCTCTCGTTGCTGGCAGTTCATGCTTCTTGTTCGTGTAGTTGCCGCATTTCAGTTGGCATACACTGAAAACATCTGCTTAACTAAGATTTGTAACAATCTTAGCGGATCATGTAAATATTCCGCTTGGCTCAATTGAGGGTTTCTGCCGTCAAAGTTCATTTTTTGTTTCAGTTTTCCCCATATATTAGCCGACATGTATAATGTCTCGAGCTCTCAATCCAGTAGAAAGACTCTGGTTATTACTCGGGCTGCCTGTGGCAGCGCCGAGTCTTAAAATGCAAGTGGTTATTATTTATTTTTTTAATCAGTGTCAGACGGCTTCTGCGCATGCGTTAAAGGTCAAATTCGAACCAATCAGATTGCACTATGCTGGTCACGCAAACAAAGGTTAGATTTCCTCAGGCGCGCTCAGATAAGAAAATTCAAAGCTCAGACTAGGCGAGACAAGGAGATATCAATTTCAAACTGAGTCATTGTCAGAAATCTATTCCATCGTGGGCAATGATGCAATACAACCTAAATTTGGGTCAGGTCCATGTTTTACGACAGAATAACCAGAGTCTTTCTACTGGATTCGGAGAGCTCGAGACATTATACAAGTCTGCTAATATGGGGAAAACTGAAACAAAAAATGAACTTTGACGGCAGAAACCCTCATATTTGAGCCAAGCGGAATATTTACATGATCCGCTAAGATTTTTACAAATCTAATTAGTTAAGCAGATGTACGCAGTGTATGCCAACTGAAATGCTGTGCTCGTTTTGTGGTTACGGCTCAGTGGGGCAACTACACGTACAAGAAGCATGAACTGCCAGCAAAGAGAGAGGAATTGATCGGAGACGTTAAATTACGTTACTGTGAAGAGGATCAAAATTCAAGTTTTGTAGCTTGAGACTGTCTTCTGCCGTGACTCGTGAGAGAAATTGGAAAAGATCTAGCTGTTTCATTCAGACACTGGCAAATTTATTGAAAGCTACGGGCTTACTTTATGAGATTATTATTCATTGTGGAATGAAAGGAAACAGGTTAGCTGAAAGTTAAGTTCGAGGTAGGCTTCGATTCAGTGCATATGTGCACGAAGGTGTCAGTTACGTAAGTACTGTAAGTAAACTGTTTTTGATTTGAATAAATTTCCTCTCAGTTTGTCTGTTAATGTACTTTTCCTTCTAATTATCGCTTTATTTAACATCTGATTTAGAGTATGCGTACCTCAGAATAAATTATTTGAAAGGTCAACTGAATTCTTGTGTCGATAAGCGCAAATGTTTTTTGTGAAACAGTCTGTGTATATGAGAAGCGGCTTAATAGAAGAGCTTTCTCATTTATAGGAATTACAATTGTTTTTCTTGCTATGAAATTTATGTTTCATTTCACATTTATTCATACAGTTTTAGCCGGACATTTCCCCGAGTTTTGATCTATTTTCAATCAAATTCAAAGTCTGAATATGTCATTGTATTGCATTTATACACTTGAATTTGCCAGTATTCTGTTGTTCGAATCCTGCGTTATCATAGTCATGCCATAAAAGCGATTAATAGACCAGTCTGTTTTTTTGACGTTCTCACTGGCGAATTAAAGCACGACTTGATACTAAGAGGATTTCAAATGAAAGTGTATTTCATCTTCAATCTCATGTGGCCCGAGTGAAAGCCCAGATGGGCTCTTGTTCTGTCGTAAAACATGCCTTAGCTGTACAAGACCGCCCACGATGGAATAGATTTCTGACAATGACTCATTGGAAGTGATATCTCCTTGTCTCGCCTAGTCTGAGAGCTTTGAACTTTCTTATCTCAGCGCGCCTGACGAGATCTAACCTTTGATTATAATTCGATACCCGTTGATATCCAAACGTGTTTGGATATTGTATTTCGCTTACGTTTCTAAATGTACATTGGATCTGTCCAAACAGCGCTGATCGAATGTATTACGGCTCCTGGTTGTTCATGTATTTTTATGGTCAACAAGAGCGCCAGTTGAAATATCCTGAGCCTGTTGGAAGGCTTTCGCCCTCGCGGGTCGACCATTTTGATTTACTGTATTCACTTATGTAAATACATTAACCTGGCGATTGTTGCGTGACCAGCACAGTGCAATCTGATTGGTTTGAATTTGACCTTTAACGCATGCGCAGAATCCGTCTGACACGAAATAATAAAAAAATTTAAAAAAATAACGACTTGCATTTTAAGACTCGGTGCTGCCACAGGCAGCCCGAGTAATAAACAAATAAAAGAAGAAAGAAAAAAGAAAAGCATGAAAATTTCTTGGAAATGTCAAAGGAACTTAGGATATTTGATTTTATTTGTTTCTTAAAGGAGGATTTTGATAAGA
Organism: Actinernus sp. WN-2022; assembly: GCA_030867875.1. Lineage (NCBI taxonomy): Eukaryota > Metazoa > Cnidaria > Anthozoa > Actiniaria > Actinernidae > Actinernus > Actinernus sp. WN-2022. The sequence continues at coordinate 33,718,763 of JAOWCC010001501.1, forward strand.
GTTTATAGTCATCTCTAATAGAATTCCATGTTATTACACCTGTGAATCGTAAAGAAAATTTACCATAATTTGTTCTGGTTGAGGGGAGATAATATGTTTCCCTTGAGGACAAACGAGTGTGATAGCTATGTTTTCTATCAATTTTTGTAAAGAAATCAGAGAAAGCATCTAGCAGTATATATAAAAGTCATATATGAATAGTGCATTACTATAGGAAATCAAATCTAATAATTTAAGAATACCAATTTTCCTAAACAGAGGGCTAGAATGTTCACGAAAGTCGGAAAAGGTCATGATTCTCATAATATAGCTCGGGCTTCCTGTGGCTCAGGTTGTTTGCTTGGGCTTCCTGTGGCTCTTCTCGTTTTAACTGAACAGAAAAGTACACTTAGCTCATTTACTTTAACATTTTGAAGGTTAGAGAGGGAAAAGGAACCTAGAAGTTTTCGTTTTTCGTTAAAATGGTCACGCGCCTCGCTTGGCGGCTAAGAATTTAGTTGCCTGCCTTGAACCGGCAGCAGTCGGTTAGACAGACGTTGAATATATAATTTTACTTTACTTTTAGGCATCCATATTTGCGGTCATACCTCAAGAGTTTCCTCTGAAGTTTGGTCATTTGGATTCTCTGGTTTGGTCCTATTGTGGGGCTAGAACGGGCGCCAGTACCACCGCTGGAGCTGAAGCCTTCGAGGGGACTGCACTCTCTCCACTTAGCCGGGTTCGTGTGGAGCGAAGAAAGCAAGAGTTCCACTGCTTTCCTTGGCGCTGATTAATATGAACTACCGTATTTACTCGAAAAAGCGCCTCCCCCGATTAAGCGCCGCCCCCGAATAGGCGCCGCACATGAGAGCAAAAATACAAATAATCACCGTCCTCGAATAAGCGCCGCACCCCTCAACAACAACGCGGCGCTTATTCGAAGCACTTGAGCTCTAGAGCGGCGCTTATTCGAAGAGTGTCAAGAGTAAAAATGAAAACCGATACGGTTCGTTTTAAACCAACGGGGGAATCGTTGTTATCGTTTTTAGAAATAAAGAGCACTTATGTTTTATTCAGAAATGTTTTTTTTTAATAACTATGAAGAAGCAAAGACCGATACAACGTAGAATTTTGAAATTAGTGGTACAATATTTCGGCTGGCCACACCAGCCTTCTTCAGGTACAATGAAGAACATTTACGTATAAATTGGCGTGTATTTTTGAACTTGATACTGAGCTGTCATAAAACAGATTACAATATGATAGATCGTGAAAAAATAATAATAAGCGCCTCTCCCGATTAACGGGATGATCCTGATTTTATTATTAACATTAATATGTTAAGCGCCTGGGCAGAATTAAGTGATGATCCAGTAAGAATAAGCGCCGCATCAAAAAGTTGAAACTTTTATAAGCGCCGCGGCGCTTTCTCGAGTAAATACGGTAAGCGGAGCAGAAGTACTCGGTCTGGAATTTATTACTTTCCCAATTGGTAGAGAACACCCGTGGATATGTGCAGCTTATGTTTATTAGGTGTTATTTCTTATTTTGCATTTCGAGTTTCATTTTCGAGCATTATGAATAGCGATATAAGCTATAAAGCACAAGCAACATACGCAGATGCACTGATCATTATTAACTGTACTTATTTCACTCACAGGTGTGAGATAAGAACAAGCGCCACTAATGCAATGCATAACTGAGTCCAGTCTGCGTATGTTAAATGTCTGTGCTTTAGATCGGATTTCGTACACGAGTGAGCAGGTTATGGCAATGCCTTACAGCACGGTTACCGTACGTCAGTGCCGTGACATTGAAATGGTTTCCCCGGCCATTGTGTTTGTCCTTCTGATCCAATCAAATTACAGAGTTACGGTATAGTAAGTTACGGAACGGTTACGGTAAGGCTACGGACATATGCCGTATTTTGTTGTTCGGTAATACGTACAAGATCTGAGAAATGTTGTAGAAATGATCATTGTGCCTGAAAAACTGTGGCATTGCTGGGTAATATCATATATAACTTACCTCAACATACTATTTGGTTGAGTCTTCGGTTTCTCAGACTAATGTCATTACGTTTAAGAATGTTATGCGGGGAGAGATTTGATTATCAGCGGAGAAGTCAGTATAGGGCTGATAAATTGACTTGAGTTGCTCATTATCAATTCAAGGGATATGAGGAAAGTTCACGGGATGTATCTATGTACAACCTCGGGTTGTATCCAGATCCATGCTTGAAATAATAATGAGTAATTCAGTTATATTCAGCAACCCCGTTTTATGCTGCTGGATATCAAATCCTGTCCCGGCCGATTTTCAATTCCTCTATTGTCCAACCGGTTTATATCGGAGATAACGCCCTATGAATAACAAAGAAAATTGAGCCAATCAAAAAATAAGAGCAGATAAGGGCATAGTTAATAGTTTGCAAATGTGAGAAAATACGAAACATGAAATCTGGAACTTATAATTGAGCCCTAATCAACTAGCCTGCGTCCCATTATAATCAACTGACGGATACGACATTTCATGCAACTTGTTGCGTGTGGGCGTGGCCAAGCAAACGCAATATGTTGCATCTTTTTATGCGGTTTGTCGATGAGAGGCCTGGGAATCATGCCAAGGGTGCCTTTAAATTGACCGATTTATCTTGTACGTTTGTTGTCCCAATTCAGGTCACCGGACATTTCCCTTGAGTAATGTGTTTTTGTGTTTTCTGTATCCCAAGAGGAAATGTATAAAGTTCTCTAATTGGAAAACGAAGCACTGAATCCTCTGGAGAGCTGTCACATGATCTGAATTGGAACAACAAATGTACGAGCTAAATCAGTCATGGCGGCCGGAGTACATGGAGTACGTACATGGAGGCCGGAGTACATGGAGTACGTACATGGAGGCCGGAGTACAAGGAGTACGTACATGGAGGCCGCAGAGAGTGAGTAACAATGGATACCGTTAAGCATGATAGATACAGAATGAGTAGCCGTGCTTTATGGGATTTACACACTTGAGCTGAAAGCGAGAGTTTGTACGGACACGAATTCTCTATTTGACTTATCAAACGTCTAGATGTATAGAGTCATGTTTTCAGTTATTTTGGCGATAAGACTTATTTTGGCCGAGAAAATCGAAGCAAAAGTTTATGCAAATCAGGACGAAATCTGTATCAGATTTACAGATCACTTAATAGGCCCTTTGCAGCTAACAGTCACGTGCTGATATAATACTTCGGTAACGAATGAATTGAGCTCGTGATCCCCATGGGAAAGGCGTTGCCATGGATGCTGGAGAGCAAGCTATCTTTAAAAACGCTGTTTTAGAAAGATCGACGATCGATTGGACGTGGAAAATAGCATTTACAAACAGGTTTTGCTAATATCAATATTAAATAAATTAAGTCAGAATCGTTTTGCTCTCCAGTACAACCACGTGATTTGTTAGCTGCAAAGGGCCTATTATAGGACATTGTTTTCGTTTGTTTTTTGTGCATGAATTATTAATGAGTTTGATAATTTCCTTTATTTGCCTTTAGGTGCTTTTCCACAAACAGATTTTCAAGAAATATGATCAGCATAGTGGTCCGTTCAGGACGAACGAAAAACGGTGTGCTTTACGCTCGTGTTTTCTTTTGAACGTAACATTTGGAGTTTTAAGGCTGTGCCCGTTTATTGCATAGAACGGTCAAAAAGTGTAGGGCAAATGCTAGACTTGCTACAAGTCGACCTCTTTTCCTCTGAGCCTCTTACACCAGAGAAGCGAAAGCGGGAAATTAAAATCTTGTTTTAAGAGAAGGGAAAGCAGGAAATGAAAATCTCGTCAGCGAAAATGAAAATCTCGTTTTAAGGGACTTTGAGAAAGTCTAGGCGAATGCATGTATTTTCACATGGAGCTATTTTATTTTTGTAATTAAGACTTGTTTATGCCATCGTGGTTACTCTTCAGACCTTTTTACTTCGCCGTTGTTCGCAAATGTGGACCTATTTTTAATAGGTCTGTGTATTACTTGTTTATAATACAAGCTAAAAAAAATCTGTAATTTGGTTGGTTGAGAGAAGTGGTATTACATGTCGGTATTGCAAACCTATTCCATAAATGGTAGATTTTGCCATATTTGGAAAACACGCAACCAGTGATGTCTTGAAAAGAAAATAGCGGACATATTTACCTGAAAGTGCGAAGGGAAAATCTTGGAAAAGCAAGCATAAAACAAGCAAATATGCAGAACTGAAAATTTACAAAAAGTGTAGAATCCTGTTGTTGAGATCCCGGAGGGATCCCCAGTGATGAATTACACAACATTACTTTAACAGCCTTTAACTTGACGAAGTACTTTAATTTTAAAAAATACAAGGGAATGGGCGTAAAATGTGCAAATTTTCTATTCTTTCAGATCTTCTTTATTGTTATGCCTTTTTGACCACAGGCAGCCCAAGCTACTGAATTTTACAAGGAATGTATGGGAATTTTTAGAAAAAATCTAAAACTGTACTAAACTGATCAATAAAGTCAGGAAATCTTACCATCACTGATGTGTTTATTTCTGGTTTGAGGTACTTCTGGGTTTGTTTTCCTTCCCCTATATAAATATTGAGAAGGCGGGAAACACGAGACGCCATTAGTCCATGTGGCGACTTTATTAAAGAGTCCTCGTAATTCTTCGAAAATCCATGCAAGCTTTCAGCATTTTACCTCCAGAAACCCTTTCTCACATTCCTCTAGCACTCATTTAATCGACCCATCGCTTATTTCCTCGCTTTGTAAGTTGTCAAATTTGACAGTTTCTGCAGCTAACCTAGCATATAACGAGTCGGGGTTCGATCAGCTTAGCATTATTTCATGGGCTGCCTGTGCTAGTTGAACGCGGTTTTTCTTCGGGAGCAGTGACGAACATTAGTGCCGAAGAAATCTGACACCCGTGTTTTTTCGAGGATATTCGGATAACGAAGTCATTGTGCTCAATCGACCAATCGCTGAACGGTGAAATTTGCAGGGCAGACCCACAAACTTTTCAAATAGAAAAGCAAGGCATATCAGCCATTAGTCAAGTCAATCTTTATTTACCATTATAATATATATGTTTACACACAAAATAAAATAAAATGAAATATTTAATACAGTATTATTATTTGCTTGTTTGTTTGTTTGTATCTTTTGTCTATATCGATTTGTAGATCTATGTGGAATATGTTATATTATCTATATTATGTTTATATGGAAGGAGTGTTCAGTGAGAAAAACTGCAAGGAGCTTGTACAGGCACTGACAATCATGGGCGGCAAAATTTTATAATTGGTAAATCAGCACTGCGAGTAAAAGTACATTGGTACGTATACAGCAAAATAACAGATTATGAACAAAAACAAACAAACAAATAGTCAATAATCAGGGTTCACTGTTTTAGTTGGAAAAGATGTGATTTAAGTCTAGCCTGAAAAATATTTAAGGATTGTGCTTGGGTTATAGTGTTATCAAGGGAATTCCAGAAGGTTGGTCCATAGTGCTTAAGGGCGTGTTTTCTGGTTGTTGTTCTAACTTGGTGGATGTGAATTTTGTTGGCACTCCGTATTTCATACGAATGTATGTCTCTATTAAGGATAAAGTAGGCTCGAAAGCATTGAGGTATAATAGAGAATCTGTCAAAGGTTTTAAACATAAAGGATCCTGTTTGATATTTATTGATGTCAAATACATCAAGTAATTTGAGCTTAAGGAATAAAGGATTGGTGGATAATTCTTACAGCTCGCTTTTGGAGTATTGGAATTTTATTAAGACTAGTGGGGTACATTTTAGCACATACAATATTACAGTATTGGACATACGGCAACATTAAAGAACAATATAAGGTTCGCCTGATAGGGACGGATTAATCTCAGTGAGAAGTCTAGATATCTCATCATCATCTATTTCATAGAAGACAAATGATTGGGGGTAGGAGCCTTTCAAGTATTGAGTAAATGTACAGGAAGTACTCGGGATTTTGCTAGCTAAATTAGAACCAATCCCAGTACACAATGAATTGAATGAGTCAGAAATTACTTGTGGATCGGTTATCAAAGAGTTATTGGATAATTAGATCGTGATTTGGGCTTGTTAATGAGATCTTTAAGGATTCTCCAGGTACTTTTTAGGTCGGATTTAGCAGCCTCTAGTTTATTTGAATAATTTTTTTTTTTTGATATTTTAAGGATATGGTTTAATTTATTTCTGTAAGCTTTAAAGTGCCTATCACCCTTTTGCAATTTTGATAGCTTATGAACCTCCGAAACGTTTTGAGTACTTCTATGAAGAAAGTTTTGGTTTAAAGTGAATACTTTATGTTCTACGCTTCGGTTTGAAATCGTGTAAATGTGACCTTTCCTGACCCATGACCGCGTAAGTAAAAGCCTGGGTTGAAACCTGGTTAGACGTCTTCACATTAATGCATTATTCTCCATGGCGCCTTTTTATCACAACAACATCAATGCATAGAAAATATACACAGTTTTTGAGTTGTTAGTAAAGAAAAAAGTCATTTTAGTCAACATGTTAAGTATTTCTTCAAATGATTGCAAAGCCGAATTAATTATATGACGTCAAGATGACGTCTACCCAGGTTTCGACCCAGGCTTTTACTTACGCGGTCATGGGTCAGGAAAGGTCACATTTACACGATTTCAAACAAGCGTAGAACATAAAGTATTCACTTTAAACCAAAACTTTCTTCACAGAAGGTTCATATGCTATCAAAATTGCAAAAGGGTGATAGGCACTTTAAATCTATGCTCACTAGCTGGATTTTTTTGTTTTAGGTATTTATGATATTATTTGTTTTTATGCATTATTGATTTTAGTAAACCCGGAGTTATCCGGGGTTTACGAGCATGAGTTCTAACTCTGGTTCTTTTCAGAGGAAATGTTTGATTATATAAAGCCATGAAATTATCCAGGAAAATGTTATAAGAAGTATTTGGGTCAGGAGATTCATAAACAAAGTTCCAATCATAAGAGTTAATAATACCTGATTGTTTCACTGTTAACGTTTATTACTCTTATGGTTGAAAACGTATTATTATATCTTGGTGGTGTGGGTGTTTCTATGTCGGAAATATAAAATATGGGTAGGTATCAGAAATGTCAGTTATTAAAATGCCAGAGTTAGTTGCACGATCATAATCATTAGTGAAACAGTTGTCAATAAGTGTTGCTGAATGATAAGTTATTCTTGTTGGCTTAAATATTGTAGGGCAATATGAATAAGATAACATAGTTTCAAAAAAGTCACTAGTTATTGAGATTGATATTAAAATCACCAATAATATGATTCAGCTTATTATATTTATTTAGTTGGTCAAGAGTTTTATCAATGTACTCATTAAACAAGCTGGTGGTATATAAAGGTAAAAAAGGTAAAGCGACCTTATTTAACGTCGGTAACCCGTAACAGTCTTGAAAGACTGATAAACTTGAGGCCGACGGGAGACCTACAATTTAACGTCCTTATCCGAGAAGACGTGAAGGTCTAACCATTTGCAGTTCGTGAACGAGATTGTTTCACAAAGGCAGCACCTTCTACTCAGTTATTCAGTTAAGACCCGGAGTGTTGGTCCGACCGGGGTTTGAACCCGCGACCTCCCGCACAACAGACCGGCGCTTAACCACTGAGCTAACCGGGAGGCGGCCTATAGTTAATACCAACTGTTACTTTATTGGCTTTTAATTTTAATTCAATTAGAAGAGCGTAATGGGAATGGACAGTTTTACTTTTTATTGAATCGTCAAATACAGTAGCGGAAATGCCACTAGAACACATCACTACAACATTTCGTCCAAGGCTTTTCAGACTCGTTACAGTTTCCTTTACTCAACAGGATATTAATAGGGACTTTAAACACGAAATTCCGGTATAAACAGGTTAGCGCTCCTCTTCTTTTCGCGCATGGCGAGCTCGAAATTTAAAATTCAAATCGCTGAGCAGTGAAGAAAGCAAGCGATCATATCAGCCTCTCCTTTGAAATGCTAGAGTATGGTCCAGATAGTGATGTTTCGTGTTGATAAACATTGCAATTGTTATGCTAATGTCCAACCATGATTTGTAAAGGCCGCTTTGTGTTAGGAACCAATGGATCTCTGGTTGGCACATTAATGACAATAGATGACGACACACGAAACATCGCTATAAGAACTGTAGTAGAATCCATTCTTCTGCGGCAATGAGCCTGCCCCAAATATGATTTTGCTTGAATACGCCTTAAGTGCTTTAGGAGGTATCTACAGTACAAACTACATCTCGAAAATAATTTTTTTTTGCTATTAGCTCTTTTTTTCTGTGAAAACGCAGAGAAGCCACCATCCAGCCAATCGGATAAAGAGAGGACAAAGGATTTTTCAATCGCAAATTTGAGGAGTTCCCCACACACGATATTCTTCGAAATTAAACCATAGTTAGTTTGATCAAAAATAAATTCAAACCACAAAAAAATATCGAATAAAATGCATTATTTCGATGGATTTCTATTGAATTTATAAGTATCAACCAATGATTTAAGGTTTAAAATTAAACAAGCCATAAAAAGTGACCAGAGGGAAGATAGTTGTCCATTTATGACTGCCAATGGTATTTCATGACTGTTTGCGAACTTTGTAGCCCTTACTCTGAAGTTAAACATTTTTGTGTCTCATTTTGAATTTCACGGAGCATCACAGAGATGTTCACTCGACAAAGGCCGATCGACAACTGAAGAGTGACAAACCCCTGGGCTCGCCATTTTATACCGGAACTTCGTGTTTAAGCAAAACACGACGGCAACGTATTCGACGACGGCATAAAACAATTATAGCCTTAATTACAAAAGACAATAGCTGCACGTGAAAATGCGCGCAGTACACTAGTCGCCTACATTCCACCGTTCTCTGCAAAAACACAATGTGAACGTGAAATCTGCTGGGGAGACCCACGAACTTTTCAGCAAATAATAGGTGAAGTAAATGTCAAATAGAAATGTAGTCGATTTCTTGGTTTAGTTCTCTCAAATGTAAAATATCCAAAAATGGAACCAAGGTAAGTTGTACAATAATTTGTTATAGACGATTTTGTTGAGTGTGAGTGAACAAACTACGTTCGGCCGCCCGTGTAGCGGCTGGAATATGGTGTGACAAATAGGTATTAAAGTGAGAACTCGTATTAACCCTTATCTTTCCTTGAGCCTAACAGATGAGCAAAGAGCAGTTAGAACTGCCGAAGAAGGACATATTAGGGACTTTAAGCACAGGTATCCCAGGCTCATTATGCGTAACGATTATTTCCGGCGATATTTGAAAACTGAGAAAAGAGAAAAAGAACACATAACCATAAAACTTAACCATAAACCACCCGCCCTGCAACGGGCTCAGAACTCATGCATATATACCTTATTTTAAAAGCGGAATTTCAACAAACGGTTTGTATGGCCAAGTGGTTTAGATTACGCGCTTTTAATCCAACGACCGGAGTTCGAGTCCTACAACACGCACTAAAAAAATGTTTTTACTTCTTTTTCTCTTTTCTCAGGCATATTTAATCTTTTCCTCTATTTTAAGGTATTAGAGCCGCCTTCTACACTAAAATAAATAAAACATTGGAGTATATATGTATGAGTTCTGAGCCCGTTGTAGGGCAGATCGAATTGAACATCCGCGAAGCTCGAAAACTGCAAATTCGTGCCATTTCTCTCCGGTTAGAGTAAACCAGTGAAAGGGAAGCTGAGTGTGGTGAAGGACCCGTCTTTGGGCAACCGTTATTTGAAGGAATTCTGGCGACGTACGGGATTTTTATGCGAATTCGAGGCGATTTTCTGCAGCTGATCGAAGTACAGTTTGCTACCTTCCCAACAATTATACTAAGGGAAAGAAAATTACTGTAACTCCCTCAATATTGAACGGAATGGCTTGAAACTTCACAGAAACTGAAAGAAATACACAAAAGACAGGTAAGAATATTTTGACGATTATTGAATTCTATTTTAGAGCAAACGGGCATTCGAACTAAAACTCCGTTACGCATAATGAGCCTGGGGTACCTGTGCTTTAAGCAACCAGGACGGCGACGGCAATGACGACGGAACGTAAAAAAGTATTTTCTCCCGCCATTTGGTGTCTACTATTTCCTTTGTTGGATTTTCGAAGAATTACGAGGTCTCGAAGAGTCGCCACATGGACTAATGGCGTATCGTGTTTCAGCCTTCTCAATATGTATATAGGGGAAGGAAAAAATCCCAGAAGTACCTCAAACCAGAAATAAACACATCAGTGATGAAGAGGAACAATTTCACAGCACACAGGTAAGATTTCATGAGTTTATTGATCATTTTAGTACAGTTTTAGATTTTTTCTAAAAATTCCCATACATTCCTTGTAAGAATCATTAGCTTGGGCTGCCTGTGCTTTGACGGAGCGAGGAGCCGATTGCCCCAGAAACCCTTTCTCACATTCCTCTTTTGAAAATTTCTTATTTCGTATTATAACATTTAATAGCATGGTTTCAGTATGTGATATTTTACAAGGAATTTTGAATTCTCTCGTGGTATTTATGCTACAAATCACCTATTACTAACTAGTAGACAGCAATCATTCAATCCGTACTTGAAACAAAATTGTTTCGTGAATTCTTGCCTGTAAAACCCTGGGTTCCAGAGGTTAAATGTTTTGCCTTTTGTTGGTAAGGCCATCCCTATTTTTTTTCCGTTTCTCATCGTCCGACCGACCCATTTTTGTGGCTTTTTGTAAAAATAAAAATAAAAATTGGGGGGAGGGGTGGGGGTGAAGAAACCCTAGAGCAGCTCCTGGAAGCTCATGCTCGAGGGTAGGTTACACAATAGTTTCGGCGGTGCATTTGTAATTCCATGTTTGTAGCGTATACGGACGACGACATCGATGGTTTCGTTGTCCATGTTGGTTTGTAACCTCGCCTGTGCAACCGCGCCTTATTAGTTCCAGTCTCTCCGCTCATTTTTTATTATATTTTTTTTCTCACCCGACCGACCGACCCAATTTTTGAAAACCCCATCGATGAGAAACGAAAAAAAATATAGGGATGGCCTAAGTGGCGTTTAATTGCGGCGAGCGCCGAAGTCGCGAGGAATTTCGGCGAGAGCACAGACGGCATAAATTTTTGCCGTCTCGCTCGCCAAACTCAAACTGCCTTCGGATTTAAACGCTATTTTTAAGAGCAAAACATTTAACCTCTGCATACAAATCAAGTGTATTTATTTTAATTGTATTATCGTTTCATATAATCGTTTCTTTTTTCGGTCCCACCTATTTGGTGTGTATTTTGATGCCATTTAGTTCAAACAAGTTACAGTACTAATAATTAATTAAACTATGGCACCAATCTCATTCATTAGAGGGATACTGGTGCAACATGGGTCAACAAAGGGTCAACAAAGGGTCAACAAAGGGTCAACAAAGGGTCAACAAAGGGTCAACAAAGCTTCAGCATCATGATGGTGTTTTCAAGTTGCACCAGTCCCCCTCTAGTTAATAACCATTCGGTAAAGGCTCTGGACGACGCATTTTGATGCACAGCCGCAACCTCTCCAACCCTGAAGATAAAACAAAAATACATTTCAGACGAATTACAGGATGGCATAAAACCAAGAGCGCATAAGTTATCTTGTCGCGCGCGGTGTGCGATGATGAATCTATTTTTAATAAACGGAAGCAGCTGAAGCAAAGTGCGCGCTCGCGCGACAGCAATCCCATGGCGCGAAAATATGTTGCCGCCATGAGATTGTCGCGTGCTCGCGCACTTCTCAGCTGCTTCCGGTTACTAAAAATAGATTTCATTAGACATTATCATCGCACAAGTGCACGTAATGGAGATTCCCTCTTATGCCTTCTCTTACTTATGCTCTTGATAAAACCTAGAAAATATGTTGCCAAGCTGAAAGCTCTGCAATTTGAAGAACCCCAAAGACAACTGAAATACTCTCATGTTAAATAAAAACACTAGCATCCCACCACTTTAGCTTTAGATTTCCTAAACATCTGTTGAAAAAGATTTTATGTTTCAAAATTAACTGCAAATTCTGTATCACTGATTGCTGCTCGTGTAGAGACGACAACGTTGATTTGTATTTATTTTTGCTAAAGGATATCTGCTGTCACCAGAACAGTTATGGACTTCTACTGCACTTATCAAACTCATTAATAATTCATGAAGCAAAATCAAAAGGAAATTAATGTTTAATGATGTTTATAAATGTGATATAGGTACCGGTCATTTACATTAATTTTCTCGGCCCAAATAATTCCTATCGCCAAAATAACTGAAAACATAACTCTCTGCATCTAGAAGTTTGACAAGTCAGGTTCGTGCTTTATTATTCGACGGCCACGGCCACTCATTCTGTATCTATTACATATAAATGTATTAAAGTTTAGGTGACCTAACTTATTTATCCCCACGCTTTTAATCCCTTGATGTCTCACCCTTTTTTAAGAGCACAGGCTCCGTGGCGAATATAATCCTAAACCAGCCTGGTTCTCCACCAAAGAATGCCTGACCGGGCGAGATGTACACTTTGCAAGAGTTGAATTCCTCAAATAGCTTCCATTCCTCCTCTAGCGTTGCGGACGATAAAAACTGAAATCACAGACATGAGAAAAAATTGATTAAGACTGACGACTGACCAACACGGTATCTTCCTTAGATTGACTATTATCATCAATTGTCAAAATCGCTAGAATTGATTATAATCCTCAATTTAACCTCGAGGTTAAAACCAGTCAAGTATAAAGATAAACAATTGTCGAATTCCGAACGGCGGTAGACGCGCTTAGTGTAGTGGTCATGACGTCTGTACTACCAAGCACTACACGCAAACGGATGAGTTCGGGCCCGAGTAGGAGCGCTCAAAAACATTTTTTCTCTCGTTTACCTTCCTTTCTTGTTTACCTGCGAACCCTAGCTCTAAGTGAATGAGAACCCGTCGTTTACCCGTGAACTCGTCCGATGGTTAGGGTTTGGTTTGTAGTTCGGGTTAGGGTTTGTCTTAGAATGATGATTATAGACTGACAGTGCTGAATAACAACCTCGTACCCAGACCCCATTTACTGAATAACGTGACGCGCGTAGACTAGGGGCGACTGCTGCGTATACAAAAATGGCGGAAATTTTGATGTTTTCTGCGAAGAATAAAAGTTTTGCTGGAAAGATAAGATTCTAATACTCCGGACCATTTCCTCCAGAAACTGAGAAACAACATATGTTTTGGACATTGTAGTTTAGCTTTTGGCCACTGCATGGAATAAAATTTCCTTCAAACACGAATTAAGGATTTACCGCCAACAGATAGTGTTTTCGGTAAAATTCCCGCCAATTTAGTCATCAGCTCGCGCATGCGCCCTAGTTATTCAGCTCTGTCGGTTAAGAGCAGTGCATTTCAAGCGTAAATCCCTGGTCAAGCGGACTTACACATCGACGCAAGTCAATGCAAGTTAACGACCTGCGTTTCGTTTGGCCACCCAGTTGCATGGACTTGCAATGATTTGCAATAACTTGCGTTGACTTTGATCGAGCTCAAATTTGCACGCCGCAAATTGACACAACTTTTTTCATCGTTTTTGCACTCTACGGCAGGTTGACTGAAAGTCGAAAGTGATAGTAAAGAAACGCACTTCTCAATAAAATTTGTGGAATTTAATCTTAATTAAACAATAATGAAATAATGCTTTTTCGGCTAAACTTGCGTGTCGCAAGCGGTAAGATTCCCGAGCGCGCGCCATATCTCGACCTTGCTCCGAACGTTTTTCTCTGGGTTTTCCAGTTTTCCTCCCTCCACAAAAACCAACACGCTAAATTCCAATTCGATCTGTGGCTTAGCCGGGTTCTGACTTTGATCAGCCCCTATGGTTGTTTCAGGTCCCGTTAAAAATTCTTTCTTTTTCAGAGTTTTTAACTTGCGACCTAATGTTAACGATGCAGACAGGATTCGAACTGACGAACTTCCGCATTCCAGACTGGCGCTTTCGCCGGGCCGTGCGGTTAAAAACAGTACTGTATTTCACTTCACCTTTCTAAAGTCTGCCCAGATAAAAAAGCCAGCCTTTGGCTCAACATACGGGACATCAAGTTCCTTTAGCACGTCACACGCAAGGTTGAAACATTCCCGAAGGCGCTTGTGATTGGTTGGTATATACACGTGATCCAGCCATTCTGTTAAAAAAAAAAACTTTATTATTCATTTTAGTCACAATCTCGATTCATTTTGGCAGAGTTACATCCGAATTCTCGATAGTGGAATTACCTAATGATATCCCAAGGCACGTTCACACAAGAAGTGAGTTATACTCAATCTAAGTACAATTGAAGTTATCATACTTCATTCAATTTGGTTTGATTATGTTTTCGCTCTCACTTGTTAAAATTAAACTTAAATTAAATTGGGCTTATTAACAACAAGGGTTTCTTTAAATGGTTTTTCAAAAACTCATGAATAATTAATGAGCATTTTGTCCAATCAGAATGAAGGAAATCAGTCACGTGCATGCTCCTTTATACCTGATAAAATCTCATCATTCTAAAAAGCCCGCGCAGGGATTTGAATTCTGTCCCGGGGGAAACGGGGTTAGTGATTGAGACAATGGATAAGCACCTTGCAAATCTTGGAATTTCTATTGATGTTTCAGCTTTCTCATTAAATCAGTAGTTGCTAATTAGGATGAACATTTTATATAAAGAATACTAATGAACATGAAATTATATAAAGTTTCATCCTAATTAAGAATTCACTGATAAAGACCCAAAGATAGCACAAAAAGTACACGGAACATAAGGGACCTAAATAATATTTTTTGCACTAAATTTACTAATATCAGCAGACTACCGAGATACACAGATAATATTATTTAAATGAAGTTACCAACTACCATTACTTGTTTACTGAGCCACTGTTTAGTAGTACAATTATTAAACCAAACTTAAAGCCGTAAAAAAAATGGTAATGGTAATAATTAATTAACTTATACTAATTAACTTATTCTATTCAGTTATTTACAGTAGTTCAGTGTTTCTTTTAAGATTAATTTTAAAACTATTAAGTGATGCAGTTGACCTTAGGTCGTTACCGAGACTGTTCCAAAGCCTCGTACCTCTGTACGTTATTGACAATTCCAGGTAGTTGGTTTTCGGTGTGGGTAGACTGATACTGAGTGAGTGTTACGTAAGGAGTATGTAAGTATTCTCTTAGGAAAGGCACTACATAGTACAGGAGGAGCTAGGTTGTGAAAACATTTATGTACAAAACAGGCAAGTCTTAGGTTATAGTAATAGTTCAGTGGCTTCCATTTGGCAGAGGCAGTTACGTCCTCACGTGGTGTTAGCCAATGGAGTCCAAAAATTATCCTTGCAGCCCGGTAATGAATTCGGTTTAATGATTCTAGAAGTGTTGCATTACACGATCCCCAACATAGAAATCCATAAGTGATAGCAGGAAAAATAACCTCGAAGTAGAAGTCTAACTTAGCATGCTCAGGAAGAAAATACAGGAACTTTAGAAGGTTTAGCTTCTGGGCATACGATTTAATTAGGTCAGTTAAGTGCTTTGACCAGTCTAATTTGTCATCTATAGATAACCCGAGGCAGCAATGGGTCCCATAAAAGAGCCTCTGTGTAATAGCATATATTCACATTTTTCCGGGTGAGCTGTCATTCGATTTGAATAGGCCTTTGGTTTTCAGCCAATAATTGAAGTAATCGGTAGCATTTTCTATCCAGATTCAAACTCTAAAGACAAGATTACTCACCGAAATCTTTAATGAGGTGCATCAAAAGGTGCTGAAAATAATAACAGTGATATTGGAGGCCTGGGCCTAGTTGTTTGACTGATCGATCAAGCGAATCCACGCTTGAAATGTAATCCAGGATTATCGCTAATCCAACGCATCCTCGCTCTCAGGAATTACCAATACTCAGTAAATGGCAAACACGCTTGAAATACCGATTATTGGTAATTCTACGACAAATCCTAACCCGAACCAGAAACCGAACCCTAACCATCGGACGAGTTCACGGGTAAACGACGGGTTCTCACTCAAGGGTTCACAGGTAAACAAGAAGAGAAGGTAAACGATAATTTTGTTTTTTGAGCGCTCGAACTCGGGCTCGAACTCGTAACCGTTTGCGTGTACACTAAGGGCGTCTACCGCCGTTCGGAATTTGACAATTGTTTATCTTTATCCTTGACTGGTTTTAAGAATGTCATTGTTTAATTTGCGTTCCAGAATTAGCGATTATTGGTAGAATTGAAGAGCAAAAGCCAATTACTGATTATTGGTAATTCTAGAGCGAGGATATGGTGCGCTAGTCAGGCTTCGATCAACTGAGGCCTGGCCAGATATACTCGAAGCCTGATCAGGGTTAATCCTGGATTACATTTGAACCACGAGCCCATTACCTTTGTTCTAGGAACACAAGTAGAAAGTACTACTCCTTCCACATCAAACAATACGATTTTTAACCCAAAGTCGGTATATAGTCCACGAGTTAGAAAATCAAAATAATGATTACTTTAATGATAGACCTTTACCAAGAGAGCATAAGTATCCAATTTCCCACTTTAGAAACGAGTAGGGGTATTTGGCGAGTTCGGTTTCGCAAAGGTGCTTGGGATCGTTACTGGGGACACCCTAATTGCAGAATACAAAGAAACATGGAAGATATCAATAACGATCCCAAGCCCTACTCGTTTCTAAGATACGCGCGCTTGTGCCATGATAATGCTCAATAAAATCTATTTTAGTAACCGGAAGCGCGCGTCAAAATCATAGCGGCAAAAAATTTCGCGCCATCAGATTGTATCGCGCACATGCGTATTTTGCTTCAGCTGCTTTCAGTTACTAAAAACTGATTTTATTCGACATTATCATCGCACACCGCATGCTACAAGATTCCTTCTCTTACTTATGCTCTCTTGACCTTACCGAATATTTCCCCCGCGCTGTACACAGAAACCAGGCGATTGGGTAAAGTGAGCTATAAAATGTGCGCTACTTTATTTAGTAGATTGATGATAAAGTAAAACGAATGAGAGTCAATCGCCTTATTTCGCCGGATAAATATCCAGTGACGTTTTTTAATCCTGGATTAGCTAAAAAGTAAGTCTCGATCCCAGGCCATCCTCATTGCTCCACATCGTTCCCAAGGGTCTTTGCGCGCCTAATCCAAGATGGCGTCGAAAGTACTTTCGACACCAACTTGGATTAGGCGCTCAAAGACCCCTGGGAACGAGGTTGCACATGCGTTGAGATTGGGTTTCCGTGACCTTCAGCGTGTGACACAGTTAACCCAAAAATAAATTGCCATCGATAAATAGTCAGCAGAAATAGAAGTGTCATTTTATCAATTTTCCGCGACCGCTCCCATACTAGGAAATTAACGTATTCCATATTTGGAAAAATGTAAAATTTCGCGAATCCACCAAGCTCTCCCTCAACTGGAAAAAAACATATTCTTCCAAGTCCTAAATCATTTAAATTTCTTCCATATTCGTCCGCCATATTTGTAAGTAATTATTCTGGAGGTAACATGCGAGGTTACAAAGTGTTTTCATTTTATAGTCCCCTAATTCGATACTCCTGGCCCAACCCCCCTCCCTATCCCTCCCCTAAAAAAGCAGTAGAGTTGTAGCAGGTACTATCATTACCTGAGTGTGCCTTG
The DNA here is from genome assembly GCA_030867875.1 of Actinernus sp. WN-2022. Taxonomy (NCBI): domain Eukaryota; kingdom Metazoa; phylum Cnidaria; class Anthozoa; order Actiniaria; family Actinernidae; genus Actinernus; species Actinernus sp. WN-2022. The sequence continues at coordinate 33,736,420 of JAOWCC010001501.1, forward strand.
AAGCTGACTGAAATAATGACATCTGCTTCATTGCATGAGCGAGGTCCTTGTTCGACGTGTATACAGCACCACAACGGAATCCTGACACACAGAAATCCTGGCATGAAACAAGAGAATGAAAGATGAAGATTTTAGCTGGAAAATCTAAAGAGATGCTTAAATGTGGAGGGGGAGGGGAGGGGCGATTTTGTGAAGGCCATGTGAGCTTTCCGGGCCCGGCACCACAGGTAGCCCAAGCTCTGTGAATGCAATGTTTCATAGCATTTGTATGGTATTTTTGGTCTTCCATTTTCACCATAAATATTGAAGTAAAAATAATAAAACTTAAAAGTTGTTTCACCTGTTCTTGGACTGTGCGTGTTCTACAATTTTCCTGCATTTTATCCGGCTACAATGAACAACAAAGCTGAAATTGCGAATACACACGGCCCAAGAACAGATAAATGCACTGTAAGTTTTGTTGAAAATACAAGACTAAAAATATCTCATCCAAATTATATGAAATATTGTCATTGACAGAGCTTGTGCAGTCCGCCTAGTTTATTTGAAGCAAAAATGTGTATTATCACGTGACCCGTTCATCCGCGCGCGCTTTTCTATCAAAGTCACGTGATGGGGTCCCTGGCGGACTGGAAAACGCCGACCAGCCCTGCCCGATTTTTTGCTGGTTGTTTTGCCATTATTAAAGAACATATGGTAAAAATAATTATTCACTGAGTTAGGTCATATCTGAACCCCAGAAAACAAGTAGTGACCATAGCATCAAGTTCTACAGATATTATGGTATACCTTGCTGAATCCCCACATTACATGCAGCTTCTCCGGGTCGGGAATACTGAGAAATATAATGACAAGTTATTTATAGACTTATTGAAGTCACATAAATCATTAGAGAAACTGCCAGACTCCAAATTAAATCCCTTTTCATAACTCTCTTCGAACCCCTTTTTGGATCGGCCGAGCGGCTTGTCTCGTAGCATAGCTATTGGCTGAATGTTGCGACATGAAAGGGCCTGTTTTGTCGGTTTAGTTACTCGTGTTCTTAACTAGTTTGTTGTCTTCCCTTTTCATTTGAGACTGATAGAGTAAGCAATTATTGGACAAGACTGAGCAAAATATCATATGGGTATATACTTCATGGTAGTGTTTCGCTCCATATAGTCTCCCTGCATAATCATTTATCTACAGTATTCTGCAGGGAGACTATATGGAACGAAACACTACCATGAAGTATATACCATGATATGTTTGTGGCGAGCTGTAACGCCCGAGCGGAAGTCCGACAAATGGCTTATATTTTTTACAATAGACCCCTTGCACATGACGTCACTATTGTAACAAAACAAATGGAACAATGAACCCATGGTGGGGGACAAGCGCAAGGGATCCAATGACAATATATCTCTTCATAAATCATTAGGAAGCATTCAGTTTTGGCTAGTATATTGTTGCACAAGATTATTGTTCACAAGGCTTCTCATTTTTTTGTCTCGATCTTTTCAACAAACGTAGCGGATAGGAGAGAGGTCCAGGGGCGTAGGGAGGTCCTGAAATGGGGGGGGGGGGGGGGGGGAAGGGAGCAAAATGATGAATTCTGAGACATTTTCATTGATTGAGGGGGGGGGGGGCAAATGACGAGTCTGGGCGGTCTGGGACATTTTCAACTTCTGTCGATCTTTCTTCTGTATGGGAATGGGCAAATGGCCTCCGTACGCCACTGGAGAGGACTCAAACAAATCGGTCAAACGTGCTAGGGATCGAGTTCCATCCGTAGCATATGCCTCATTTTCAATCTTCTCCTTTACTTCTTCGTAACCTAAAGGCTAAACAAAACTCTAAGTTGTTTGTTGTTTTTCAGTGTACTTATGATATACTCAACAAATATCTGGATTTCGATTGGGTAATAACGAGTGAATCTAAAGGTTATAGAGGGCACAGTCGCATGCTCTCAGCAAATGTTTGCTCAGTATATTATAAACAAAACATCGCATGAACTGCTCATGCTATACTTGATTTATAGGAACTGAGTGATATTTTGAAAGTTCTCAAATTGCACTCACCTAAAGCGCTCGTGCAATTGTGAGATATTTCAAACTATTACTCGTGCCCATAAATTACGTTATAGCACGAGAAGTTCATGCGATTTCCTCTACGTATTATGGACGGAAATGTGATTCTAACGCGCGCTATCACGCAAATCGATATTGCGCGAGTGCGATTACACATGTCCCGTGGTATGTCCTCTTTTAGCCAATCAGAAAACAAGAAACTAACATTTTGCTGCAGCAAAATCTGATTAGTAATAGTCATGCAACTAAGGGAAACTAATTAAAATGCCGATCATATAGATTGAATGCTTTCAATATCAATTAATAACACATGAATGCTAACATATTTCTGCTAACATATGTCAAACATGAATAATTAACAATTTTACAACAAAGTAAAAATAGTGAAGCGAGGAATCCCGGTTTCTGGGAAACTACCCACCCTCCCCTCCCTTGGATATGCATCGTTTTATTAATGATTAACCATTGGTGAGGGGAGGGGGGTGAGTGATTCTTGCGCGCGGTATCACGCGCAATCAATGTTGTGCAAGCGATCACGTAATCTACCGTGATATGTCCTCTTTTAGTATAAACCAACTAGTGGACTATTACAAATCCTGCATTCTGATTGGCTACCCTACTATAGGTCTATTTGTGATAGCCCATGGTAGAGAAAAACCACACGCATTTTCACGAAATAACACTTTTTCAACTTCAATTTGTTTCTTTCTATTATTTTCTGCTGTCCGACTAGTTAGTTTATACTAAAACAATTAGACCTCTCGCCCTCATGGGCTACGAGTTAAATAGCCCATTCGGCTGCGCCTCATGGCCGTCATGGGCTATTGACTCGTAGCTCATTCGGGCTGCGGGTCTAATTGTTAAATATCCAATGGCAATCAGCCAATCAGAAAACGAGAAACCTGGCAGTTGGTGTAAAATAAACCTTGCCCTGCTCGCCTGCCAAAATACACAAATTGTCTAATAACATTTTCTATCCGTGCAATATGTTCGTTAATCTACTCACTTGTCAAGACTGAGTGCGCAGTGCATGGTACTCCCCTCTCGGTATATCGACAGCATGTAGATTTCATCCATTATAACGTGAATAGAGTGCCTATGAAATGCATTATCAGTTTTAAAAACCATAATCATCTTTATTAATAGAAATTTGGTATTAATTGTTATCAAAATTGTAATTAGTACCCCTATCATGCAATAAAATAGTAACCATCTCTGTAACAATCTATATTTAGGGCCTGTCTATTCAAGAAGGGAGGTTGACCTTAACACTAACTAGGGCTATATTGCAGTGTAATCCCTTGTTTTACATATATTGACAACAATGCTGCTGGGCCGAGTACTAGGGCTATCTCCATTGTATTGTAATCCCTCGATACTGTTTTACATATCGACAACAATGCTGCTGGGCCGAGTACGAGGGCTATCTTCATTGTATTGTAATTCCTAGAGACTGTTTTACATATCGATAACAATGCTGCTGGTCCTAGCACTAGGGCTATCTTCATTGTATTGTAATCCCTCGAGACTGTTTTACATATCGACAACAATGCTGCTGGTCCTAGCACTAGGGCTATCTTCATTGTATCGTAATCCCTCGAGAATGTTTTGCATATCGACAACAATGCTGCTGGTCCTAGTGACTAGGGCTATCTTCATTGTATTGTATTCCCTCGAGAATGTTTTCACACTGATCTACAACAATGATGCACTAGGATCAACCTCCCTTCTTGTAAACTTGTTTCTTACTTGTGGGCAAAGTGTAGACAATCTCGAACACTTTTCTCGCTAAAGATGTTGCCCAATGGATTGTGAGGGTTACTCAGTAATATAGCTCGTATAGTTACGCCCTATAACATATACGAAATGTATCCACTGTTAGGCACGTTTTCAGTCTCGTACCCAGAGCTCATGAGCTCTGGGTACGAGACTGGCACGTTTTCAGGTCTAGCAAACCTAGCGCATGCGCAGTGCAGCGGCAGACGGGGCTACCAGAATTATTCTGCCGGCATTAATTTATGTAACAATTGGTGGGTTGCACTGGCGGCCATGTTGGTTGGTGGGAGCAAAAGAAACTACATTTGCTTCTTTTGTTCCTACCAACCAAGATGGCCGCTACGCTTTTGTGATTGTATTCCATTAGGATTGATTGCAACCCAAGAATAGCACAAACGAAAAGTACAACATTTTCACTAACAATACAGTGCAATTTAACGTGGAATTACCGAGTCTGGTATGTGATTTTCCTTGAATCGCATAGTCCGATGAATTACTTGAAGATTTAGTACTTTTGTTGATATTTTGCTAAGTTATAAATAGCGCCCGTAGGCTACAGCCAGTGGTGATTCCACTCTGAATCACCACTCCGTCTCAGCCAACCAGCGTCTGATTTCGCAAATGCACCGTGCGATTCAGCTTTGGCTATGCGATTCTACTGTATATTGATTTACTATTAGTATTTACTATTACTATTGATATTAGTATTATAATTATTAACCTTGTTGGTAGCTTTTTCATATGCATCCTCAAGTCTTGCAATTGACAATTCGAACGGTCCATCTTCTCCTGGCAGGGGCTATAGAAATCCAATAAACACACATTAACAGTCACGCAGTGTGATTTGTCCTCTTGGAACTGGTTAAATATTTGTCAAATTGCTATATTGATGACCTTTGTAGTTTGTTTGTGTCTTTAAACATCATTTACATGTAACTCTGATCTTTGAACGCATTTTCTTTTCCAGCGTGCAGGTCTCAAAACATTTGAGGAGAAGCCGTGCTATGTGAAGCAATTCCAACCCAGAGCCAGTTCCTCAAAGCCCGAATAAGTTAATCCAGTATTATTAATGGTAAACTTTACTTCGATTTGCTCAGTAACTCGTGGATTACTTATTTAGGATTAAGAACTTGTTGTTTGATGAGGAATAAGTTGTACCTCTCTACGTGTAATCTTAGGGTACGTTTGATTGACCGTATTTCGGAATAAGAATACATAGAATGATCACAACAAATCGCTTGTATCGGGAGCTTACAGTGTAGCTTACTTGTAGCTTACAGTGAAAAATGTACCTGAACCACTGATTCCAAGAGACTAGTATTCCATCTATTCTTATTCCGGAATACGGTCAATCGACCGTTCCATTAGAATAGAGCAGACTCGTTCCCAGTCGCTGCTTAGCTATAATTAGCGGTGCGGTGCCAAACTAGTGAGAGCGCGGGGTGTCACGGGAAGTCGCACAAAGGATCAGGGGATCGCGCTTACTAGATTAGTACCGCGCCGCCTCAGTAGCGACTGGGAACGAGTCTGAGAATAGAGAAAGACATCCTTTACAAAAAGAACCGAACTCCTCAGTTAAAAATTTAATAATATGCAGGAGTAACGGTAATCGGACTTCGAGGATCTCAGGCCAGAACTGCAAATGGTTAACTGATTGGGTTCATATTTTATACATACCAGTAACTCAATACATAATTGGTCTTAGTTTTTTCAGCCTTCTACGTTCAAAATGTTGTTTATGGTTTTAAAGGTTTTGATTACAGTATAGTACCGTGCTTGACATGGTGATAGGTAATAACACAATCCCTGCTCTTTGACCCAGATGAGTGTTAAAACTTCCATAGTACGGCGCTGGTGCGAGGAAACCCTCTGCAATAATAATAATAACAACAACAATTAAAACCACATGCAATAACCGATCATGTAATCACAATCAGAGAAGAGCATTTTTCGATTTAGTGTCATAAACCCAAAGCTAAAGTAATTACCGAGCCAATCACAGGATCATGTGATAAACGCAGTGAACCAATCACGAGCAAGTAAAAACACAATGAGCCAATCACAGGATCATGTGATAAACGCAGTGAACCAATCCGAACTGAAGTAATTCGTGATTGGTGTTACTTGAACCAATCACGAGGAAAAGTAAACGCAATCGTTGATATCTCTCGCTAAAACGAAAAATAATGTTTTGGTTTTGTTTAGAACTTAATTGGCTGATAATTACGAAACAGTTTTCGCAGCCAAATTAAAACCAAAGCAATAACTGATCGGAATTACGGTCGACGCTCGATCGAAAACCACTCTAATGGTAACAAGAACCTGCTCACGTTGTAGGTTAAACTCGGGCCTGTTGAGAACTGTTCAGACATGAATATTATCCCACTACGTATTCGGGTGTCCAGTGCAAATACTGCTGATTGGTTGACGGAGAAATATGCATGGTCGATTAAAATTGTGCTGTTATTAAGAGACTTTTAAAGATGGACAATACTGGTACACGTCCTTCCGAACTGTCCTACTCGGGACTAGACAAAAGTAAAACTGAGGTCTGTTTAGATCTTTTCCGCACCACCCTTCCCCTCATAATAACATACAACCCCTGCCATTTAATGCGGACCTCTTCAGCAATTTCCGGCTATTTTTAACACAACCCCCCCTCCATTTCAATGTTGGTTTTCGAGAAGACCGAAATGTTGCCTTTCTATACCAACATTGTGAAGGAGGAGGGGGGACAAGCGAAGTCATAAAAAGTACCGGCGATTTGTCAGAGGAGTTCGTTCAGTGTTCTGAATAGCCTTATTTTGTCGGGCGGTCCGGGCGAAGGTTGTACATCCGGTTTGAGTACTTCGGGAATGCAAAAATATCGTCCTACGGGAGCTGATTGATTGGCGACGAAATAACGCGAGACGGAAAATAAATAAAAAATTGCGTTTCCTGACTCGGGCCCACCCTACTGCAGGCCAGAGCGCTAGCAATGATAAAATGATGAGAATTATGATAACATAAGCAATCAGGATACGACTTATCCACCGTACCGAAAAAAATGGCACCCGAACATTTGACCACAATCCTTTGCGAACCTAAAACACTCAAAATAACACGTAGAAATCATCTATTCTTTTAAATAACAGTGTATTGGCAACAGCACTTGTACTGGCTTGCTTTTAAGATTTAAAACCTCTATTGCGATTTTATAACGGATTTAAAGATTTTCGCACGCATAGGATTGTGGGTACAGGCCGCCATCTTTTTCAATACGGTGGATTACAAGTCTCACCAATATTTATACCTCCCTGATCAGCTAGTAATGTCCCAAGAGCCTCCAGTACAGCTGCACAGCCATTAAAGACAATCAACTAAAACATACAAAATGAAGACAAATGACTGAAACATTTTAAACAATTAACAGGTTCTTTTCTGATACGGTGAACACCTAGCCTGCTTGCAGGCGGTAGAGGGTGTTTTTTCGCGCAGAAAACGGATCATCGAAGCGGCCGCCATATTGGCCGAACGTAATTGCCCTATATCATTATGACGTCAAATCAAAACAATCTATTGTTTAAACACTAAGGATCACGGTCGCGGGAGGGGGACAAAACAGCAACAACACTAAGGAAATCGCTATCAAATGCATTTTGTAGAACGTAGAATAGCGGTAATAGCCACCAAATATGGTAAATATTGTCGGATAAACATTGATACGGCTGATATCTGGAAACCAGACAATTCGAAGTTATTTTTTTCTCAGCAGAGCACATTTAGTTCAAAATTCTATTGTTCATGTCGATTCTGTCCCCCTCATAAACAAGCCGTGACGTCATAATGATATAGGTCAATTGAGACCTGAGATCTATGACCTGTCATTCGATCCCAGGTCTCAATCACGCTCGGCCAATATGGCGGCCGCTTCGATGATTCGTTTTCTGTGCGAAAAAATACCCTCTACCGCCTGCTAGCAGGCTAGTGATCACCCGTACAACTGTTTCGAATACATTTAGCCAAATACAGAATACAATGCAAGGCCTCCCTGAACACTATGGTGATCGAAACACTCTGTATCTTTCTTTCTTATCTTCCTTCTTTGTTTCTTCGTTTGTTGTTTTTGTTTCAATCTCTGCTTCTCTGTTTCTTTGCTTCTTTGTAAATGTTTGTCAATCACAAGCTTGTTTATTTTAAACAAACAAATAATGATTTATCTGTGGGTCATAGCCTTTCTACCCGGTCAAAAACAGAGTACAATTTCACGAAGAATATACTGATTTTTGACAAAAAAATAACCTTAGAAGCTTCCCATGCCAGAAGAGAACATAAAACAGACAGTATAACAATTTAGTTTAGCCTCTAAATTTAACCCCTTTCTAGCTTCCATTGATAGTCGTCTTCGCCGTCTTGTTAAGAGTAGATATATTTTGCTAAATGCATCCCCAACCCCATTTAATTTTTAGATGAAAATTGAGTCTAGATGAAAATTGAGGTGGTAAGAAAAAAGAAAAAAGAAAATCGGTATAATTCCTAATTTTTGAATCGTGATTAAAGTCCCGCGCATTTCGGTTCAAAGTCGATTTCAAAGTGACATAACATCAGGCAAAAATCCATTGTTCAGCGGTCTTTGTTGTAGGTTCTATTGTTATGTTACAATGCACGATGTACCTGACCAAAGCTTCTAATTAGCCATGGTGAGTCGGTCGTGAAAAGAGCTTAAGATCGTTTTTCGCCATTTTTACTGAACAAACTCCAACATGTAGGCAATCAAGGTGTCAAGGTAAAACAAACTTTTCTCAATAGTACTCTAAATATTATAAGAATTTATATGAAGAAGTAAAAAATTGTGGTTAGGGGCACTTTAACAAATAATTAAAGAACCCTTTAACCGTGTATTATACTATCCATAAAACACAACGCGCATTTGGGAACATGAGAAAAAAGTTGAAAGCACAACCCGAAGACGCGAGATTTTAATATTCTCCAAATGTTCTCGAATAACTGGTCAGGAGCATTTTAAGACTGTTTTATAACAGTATAATACACGGCTTTACTTTACTTGTTTTATGATATAGATTTAAGCGCGGGATGAAAGCAAACAAGCAGTTAAAAACGATAAAACACGTTCGCGCATGTTATATACTCTGATAAAACATGCCTTTTCATCGAATCAGAGCGCGCGTTAAATCGTAGCTATGTTATAACATAAAATAATAACTTCTTGATGAGTCATTTCCACCAATAGAGCACTTATTGGCCTAATAATGTACATGCAACGAGTTCTTGAATTTGATTGGCTTAGAGCAGTACCGAATCATGTAATACCTCAGATATGAACAAAATATATCCAACCAGAACTCATGAATTGGATTGACTAAGAGGTGGCGGTCTTTCTAAACTTTTGCAACAATGTAGAACGTAACAAGAACAAAGAGAGATTTCCACATTTACAGCCGGGAGACTGTTGAAAAACTGAAGCAAAATCCTTTGAATAACATCACGACAAAAAGCACAAATATGCGGATGAATATTATTAACAAGTAATCATATGGCTTTCTTGTGCAATTCTGGATTAGTTTGAACTCGTGAGATTTTTCAAAGAGCTCAAATTGCATTTGCCCTATGGGCTCATGCAATTTTGATACTCTTTGAAAATCTCATTCGTTCAAATTAATCCCGAATTTCATATGATTGCCTATACTTAATGGCAGTATGAAAATACCTACATTGTTAGGCACGATTGGTTTCACAGGTTTCATATAGTACTCCAAGAACTTGGCGATAGCTTTCTTGAAACTGAGATGAGAGACAGGTGTTACAGTTTTAATCATTGTGTAATTAATTCCAAATTGCACTGTTTGGCTGTAATTGCACTCAAAATAAGGAATTTAACTATATCTAAACTTGCAAACAAAAACTTCAGAGTGAAATCCAAGTACGTAAAGTTGTTCACAGTCATGTTTTGGTAGAGGATTTTTTTCGAAGAATTTCCGAAAAATTCCGATCGTGACGTCTTTCAGGAAATTTCCGAATGCTTAAAACAGACCGGCTTTGCTGCATCAACAATGCAAATTCATTTTATAGTACTAAGAGAGCAGGTCAAAACACATGCCCTACATAGGGACCCTTCTTTTTTTCAACACAGCTGTCAGCGCAGGGTACCACGGCCCCCATCTCCCATTTTTGACCATCTATTTTCCATTCTGGGGGGCCTAGTGGTAATTTTAATACAGAAAATGAAATGATAACGAAAGAAAAAAACATGCAGTGCATTTGTTTCTAGAGTATGCCTTTTAGTTTTGAAGATATTTAAAAACAAATTATTTTTAATATTGAGTTTTCTCTCCAAAAGAGATGGCTGGCAGCAGTCACTTCCTCTGTTTCTGCATGGACCTCTTGGTCAAATTCTTACCTGGGTTCGCCACTGAAATCACTATATGTAGTGTCTTCTACTTGAATAGCTGGACATTCCTGAAACTTAAATCAGAGTAACCTTTAACGCACAGGTCATGCACAGCTGATGAGCCGGGAGTTAGTTATATTAGGGCCATTTATACAAGAGCAATAAGACGCGGCTTACGTAAGACGCGAACTGCTCGTATAAAAGGTACAAAATCGCTGTTCGCGACTAACACGAGCCGCGTCTAACATAGGCGGGGCTAGATATACGGGAACGTGAAACATAGTTTTCTTTCAGTCGGCTTTTTCTCGGCAAACTTTTTGTAGCTACAGAAAGAACTTCAAAAAGCTAAATATCGACACGAATGTATCCAAATCGGCTGAAAATTTGATATTATATTTGGGTTTTTAATAATTAGTAGTTATAAGTTTGGCTGAAAGCAGTAAAAATTCGACAATTTTGAAAGTATTTGGAATATCGACAAACCCAGATACAGTTTTGGAGATCAGACCCTTCCGGTTGTGCTGAGGTGAATTTTACAACAACATCCAATTTTCTCGCTTTCTGATTGGCTCTCCGCTATATGCAAAATAAGTACATACAATGAAAATGACGTCACTCGCAAGCCGTTGTAGCTTTGCAAAGTGCTTTCACGGTGAGGTTTGTGAATTCAAATGAATGTTAACTTCGCTTCCAAAAACAAGAAAGTGAGGATTTCACGAGCATTTTATTACTAGGATAAGTTAATCGGTGAGTCAAACTTCTTTGTAGTGTGCCATTTGGCAAAATGAGAGTTTTCTCTTGAGTGGAGAAAGTTTCGGCGAATTTGTAGTCAGACTTTCTGACTAGACTAGTTCTCTCAGAGCTCAGAAGTTTTGAATTATATAACAATAACTTTTCTGATCCAGAAAAAAAACAAGAAAGGATTTCACATGCATTCCATCAATTACAGAAGTTAATCGGTGAACCAAATTGCCATATGTCTGAGATAGCTTTTTCTCGGCAACGGTAATTAGAAGTGTTTACGTTTTGACTTTCAATGGCCTTTTTCGACTCGAAAGCAGTTTATTACGCACTCATTTGAAGCTATAAGTGCTTCGTCGTTGTAAAAAACAAATCGCACACATGTTGCCATTGTCTGTACTCGTATTGATCATAGAAATGACGTCATAAAATGTTCAAAACTCAAGTGGAACAACGAGCGTAGCGAGCGTAGCGTAGCAAAATGTGTGCGATTTGTTAAAATGGAACCAAATCCTCATTTCTGTCGCGCTTTAGCTTGTTGAATTTGAACGCTAAGTTGTAGTATCAGGAGAGCTAGAAAAATACATTTTTATCGAAACCCCCAAACAATCACTGCTTTCCAACGATAAATGTAGGTTTAGGTTTATGCGGTTAATAATCGGCGCCCAATGATTTGATTCCAGAAACGTATCCTGAAGGTCTAAAGTAACCTTAATTCAAGACTAGGGATGTATGAGGAAAGTTCCCATGATGTATCTGTACACGCTTATCAAAGGGTATGTTTTTCGACCCCTTTTAGGCTGACATAGGGGGTATAAATGTTGCCTTGTTAGTCTGGAATAGCGTATGATTTCGACATGGTAGTATGAGACAGCACCCGTTCATTTAGCTCTCTCAGCTTCTATAATTGTTATTTTGACATCGAGCTTTCAATAATATTAAGAGAAAGAGAACAAACAATTGCGAAAAATATCATTGGATTAGATAACGCAATTAAAGGGCGCTTTAAGTGGTGCACTAAAGTGAAATAATGTACAGATTTTCGGGACTCTCCTCTGGTTCGTTCCTCCCTCTCTCGGAAGGACCGAACCAGAGGAGGCGGCTGAAATTCTAGCCTGATTTTCAGACGGTACGAGGTCGTCCACTCACTTCCTCCCCTTCACCGTCTGATGGACTTCATAGACTTTCGTGTTCCTGACGTCATCAACCTTTGTTTTTACAATAAGCCAATACGAACACGCGTAAGAATTGAAGCGTGAAGTGTATAACAGTCGTGCAGTAGCGGATTTTACTAGTTGGATCTATCAGCTTTCATGCACTGAAAATAACATTCTACAGCTTCAAACTTCTGTCGATTTCTCAGAATGGTATCCTGTTTGAGCTGCTGTGGTTCTTTGGAGAGCAGGAACTTTTAAACGGACGTTTGCTTGCAGTATTTGCAGGACAAGTGTATGAGAATGCATACAAGAAATATCTGCCTCGATTCCATGCCGTAAAGTTTGTTACTTAGAACTTTTACGCTTTTACTCTTATTTTTAAAACGTTTTGAAGCTTGATATGTATGCCGATTAGTTAAAAGACCCTAAAGTTTTTTGGTATCAGAGATTGTTTTTACCGGACTTTTTGTGCAAAGTTAGATGCCATTGCCATAAGTGAACTTACGGAAGTGTGTTCATAATTCTGAAAACAAAAATATTCACACAAGTGCCATGAAACATTTTCCATAACATACTCAGCATGTGTGTTCACTCCTGCAAAAAAATCATAATATTTCATGAAAGATTTGGTCTTCTAAAAGCCAAAAACCTAGGAGAATGTTTGAGATCTATTAAATGCATGAGATTTATAAGCGGAGGAAAATTAGTGATTTACCAAAGCCCGTACATAGATTCACAAACACATCGTTCCGATGAATGAACGATTCCAATGCTTTCTTCTGCTCTGGATATAGCTTCGAAATCCTGAAAACTTTACAATATATTTCGGTCGACACACTGCTCATGTTCTTCCCCAACGCCATTCAGAAAAATATGCGAGCACATTCCTTAAATTCCAGACTTTGCCAAAAGTGTAAAGTTCGCTCTGATTGGTTGACATTATGACGTCAGGAACACGAAAGTCTATGAAGTCCATCAGACGGGGAGGAGGAGGAAGTGAGCGGACGACCTCGTACCGTCTGAAAATCAGGCTACTGAAATTCAGGCTAGTCTGAAAAAAGGTATAAAAATCATATATTTTGGTCTGAAATAGGTTCAGGGTTTGGGACCTGTGCGGCACTGACCCCCATCCAAAATTCCGGCGGGGAGTACAAAATAGACATAACAATAAATACACTTAAGCTATTAGCCGGCCCCGGCTTGCTGCTGTGTGTTTTAAGAGGCATTACTTTAGCAAGAGAGCACAAGAAGAACAAGAAAGAGTGGGAATCTTGTAGCGCGTGGTGCCGGGGTGCGATGCTAGTATCTAATAAATCTATTTTTAGTAACCGGAAGCAGCTGAAGCAAAGTGGGCGACCGCGCGCGCGAAAATATTTTCCCGCCATGAGATTGTTGTCGCGTGCTCGCGCACTGCATTTGCTTCAGCCTGTCAGCTCTTCCGGTTGGGTTATAAGCCTGGATATTTTTACGAGTCATGTAGTATTTTGGTGAGCCCTAATGAGAGATTTCAGATTTATTAGTTTTTCTCTCAGTTGATAAATTAAGGCACCCGCGACAGAGTACAAAAAACTACTGCGTAATATAAATACAATAACCTATTTGTGGCGTAGAAATATACCATGATGTTCGCCCGCTGCATTATCGGATCCGAGAAGAGAACAGTTCCCGAGAGCGAAGCTCGAGGGAAACTGTGAGCTTCGAGGATCAGATAATGTCCAAGAACAAATATCAGGGCATATTTCGACGCCACAATGTAGGATATTGTTGTTATCTTCCTTCAAATATTTTCTTTGACGCGCGCTCACAGGGGGTGTATTCGCTGATACTTCCCGCTCGCGGAGAGAAAATATCGGGTCACGTGACGCATTCAACCAATCACGTGCGAGAGAAAATATGATGGTCTCTTGGTCAGTAAACAGGATATTTGTACTCGTTCTAGGCTCTCTCGGGCGTTATTTGGATAGTACGGTCTCATATTTCTTTCATCTTTTGCATATTCTTGGGTTGCAATCAATCCCCAGAGATTCAAATGACAAAGCCATGGCGGCTATGTTGGAGGACATCACAAAAGATGCTAACAAGGAATCTTTTGTAAACGTCCTCCAACATGGCGGCGATTACGTCACCTGCAACCCAGCAATAGGCGAATCCTTGCTTACGTTTTTGTGAGTCCATAAATCGAAAGAGATTTTCACACTTGATAATCACCGAAAACGTGAGAGTGATATGATAAATATATTTTGAGGAATGATCGTTTAAAAATCTCAAAATTTACAAAGAAATGTAGGGCTGTCAGCAACTCTTGCCCCCCCCCCCCCCCCCCCCAAGCCCATTTTACAGTAGACATAGACATAGACATAAGTTTATTACCAGCCCTTATCCTATACAGGACATCGGTTACGCTAATAATAATATAATATAATATAACAGCAATGACAGAACTGCAACAAGTCTATTTAAGTGTACAATGACTTCTTACAACTTTACGGCGTTCTTTCCTTAAAACACTCATAGACGTACTTAGCCACAGTGTTTTGAATTTCATGTGGCGGATTGATGAGGAGGAGGAATATCTCATTTTCCGTTAGATGGTTTATTTTCTTATTTAACTGCCTTTCTAATTTTTTAAAAAGCTCCATACGTTTCAGTATTGAAAAGTCAATTTCTCCGTAAATATTTAACATATCAATCTCAAGTTTTCGGTGATTACTAAGTTTAAAATTCTCTTTCAACTTATTTGGCTTGTTCGTTTGTAGCTTGAAGTTTAATTTGTGCTAATGAGGCAAAAATGTTAACGACGACGACAGCAAGGATTCGCCTATAGCGATACTTACTGTTTGTAAACACTGACGTCATATTTGCATATATAATGTGGTTGGCAAAAAAAAACGTGTGTTTGTATGACTTGTATGGTATCTAGCGATTTGGGCCTCACAAAATACATCTATTAAAAGTCTCAATTCTGCTTCCAAATCTTAATTCTTTTATAAGGCTTATAAGTTAAGAGCATATAAGCTTCGATGAAAGGGCTTGCTTGCATTTTGGAAGAACAAGAACTAATTTGGCGATGAATAAGCACAGACCTGTGATATTTTATAAGCAACTGACTGGGTTCACGCTTGGTTTCTGACAACCACAGAATGCAACAAATGTGGCGTGACTGGCCTGTGTGACGTCACAGTAAGTATCGCTATCGCGTGTGTTCTTTGCTGCGGCTTTATATAATAGGGTTAAATTAAGTGTGAACTTTGACACTTACTTCTTGCTGATCTACAGTTCAGTTTTGGTTGCAGTATGATCCAGCTAGCCTTGTTTGAGATTAGTTTAGCCTTATTTAACATGGAAAGATAATTTACTAGTATGAAGAAGTGTTTAAGACGTACCTTCTGGATTAGGATGTCAAACATCAGCTTGTTCTCAGATGTACCAAGATTTATAATGCCCTGTTGAAGATAAAATGTGTTGTTAGCCAAACATTAAGTGGGTACTGATCTATATACGTACCTATAAACCTATCACGATATAATTTGTCGATTCCAATACGGTATCTTTAAATACCTTAAATGGTGTTCCGAATTCTGTTGAACAATATTTGAGGGCTTAGAGTTGTAATACAGTTTTAAAGTGCTTTACATTTAACGAATGTAATATATGTTAAACCCGCATTCGAGACAAGCGCAGTTGAATTTATATGTATAAAGAATATGCACTCCTCATTTTCCGCTACCGCGTTTTCCTCACTCCGGTTTTCCGCTCCGACAGACAGACTAGGCTTGGATACCTTCTGTAGGCAGAACTTTCCGGCAACATTACAGCAGAATATATATATGCCAACAATTTGGTAACTGGTACTGTATATATCAGATAATAATTTAACGACAAGGGAAAAACACTAATACACCGACAAGTACCCACGGGTAAAGAAGTTAGAAGCTATAACAAAATGAATGAAAATGTTCCGCTTCACTTCAATTGATTGCACATTCTATATATGTTCATTTGATATCATTTAATGATATTTTAGAAACGACTAAAATACTGAGAATCATTGTGACTAAAATACGACATAAGGGCTAATAAAGTTCAATCTCACCGAGCATAATAAGCGAGCAGAGTAACTACGTCCGAGCAGAAATTCGACGTCGCATCGGCGATTGTTACGGGTCACGCGAGCGGCGGGCAAGCAGTGAAAACAGAATTTATCCAAGCCTATTTCAGGTCTCCGAACTATGTAGTATCAACTTAAACAAAACATTGAAAGGGACCGTATATCATGTTAGCTGCTTGACTATTTTAACTATAGTAAAACTCCTAACCTTAGTTCGGCTGGTTTACTATAGTTAATAACTCGCCACTTATATATATATTATTTACAGACGTAAACCGTCATTTGAACCATTAAGCTAAACTGCAGAATACTTGTACCCCGAAACTCTATCTCTGCTATATGTCCTTTGCGTATTAGCCAGTGATTAGGATTATGTATACGCATAGCCACTTCTATTCAAGCCTCGTTCTATAAATATTAATGCGACGCGTAGCCATTCAGTCAAGGCAAACCTCGTTCTGTAAAGATCGACGCGTAGCACGCTACTTCTAGGTAACTGCTATGAGTTTTTTTTTTTTGCGGTATTCTGCAGTTGCTCCCAAAATTATTATGGATCAACACAAGACGCTGATTTAAAAAATACCTGTAGTTTTCACAGTCAATAACCTGTTACCAACTGTGCAAATAAGATGGAACAACTAACCTCTGGGTTTTTCACTTTGTCAAAAGCATCAGCCTGTTGTTTAACCAAAGCCACTGTCAAGATATTGGGGTAGTTACTGATCTTACTGGCACGCGAAGAAAGACCCGCCATTTTGATTTAGTCACCAGTTGGAGCCCGAAAGCTTGCTGTATTTCTCTCAGTTTACAGTGTAATTGAATTGACCGCCAGCGATGAACTACGCGCTTTGTTTATAGCTAAACATTCATGCAAACCCAAAATTAATACCCCACTTTGCTCTCCTTTGTTTCACCAATCAATGGATAACTTGTTGGCATATAAATCACAATGGATTTATAGTTATGCACCGATCAATTGAAATCCCGACTACCCTCCGGGATATCATTATTATCAACACGTGTACACCATGTGCAGGAGCTAATAAAGCGTATATATCTGTATATGTTATTGTCGCTTCAGTTAAAATAAGTAACGTTTTCACATGATTTTAGGACTAAAGCGCTAATGAAACAAAATCGGTTTTGGTCTGTGCCGCGATATCCCACACGCGTTGAGAACAATGATATCCTAACAGGAGGAAGTTATGCGTATTTTGCTATCAGCCGGTTTACGACCCTGGGTGCCGGCAGGGGTGCCCGAGAGGCAGGTGGGTATGGGGTGCCAAATGTCCGGAAATTATATCATCAAATTATATGGTTATTATGTCAAAATTATCTCATATAATTGTTTTTATATCATATAATCTGTGAAATGCAAATCACTATTATATGAAATAATTAGATGACAAAATTACATTATATCTAAAAATATGAAACATTATGTCACATAATTCGTTATGTGCACATTATGTCACATAATTCATTGTCGTACTTTGCATACCATGAATTATATGGTACAGCATATATTATGTGATGTAATAAATTATGTGCAACTTATGTTACATAATGAAATAATTGGCAAAACATTTATATGAAACAATGATCTGAAAGTAAAATGATTGTTTCGAATAATGTTGTAATGGGGGATATATTATTTCATATAATTGGGAACCATACGATTAGACGGTTTCATATTTTTAGATATAATGTAATTTTGTCATCTAATTATTTCATATAATAGTGATTTGCATTTCACAGATTATATGATATAAAAACAATTATATGAGATAATTTTGACATAATAACCATATAATTTGATGATATAATTTCCGGACATTTGGCACCCCATAGGTGGGAGATAGAAGAGGAGAGACAAGAAAAAGAGGGTGCTTCTTGGTGTAGCAGATTCATTGTTTGATTAATTGTTTCTGGGATTGGGTTCTTGGTATTTCAGGATATTGTTTTGCTTTAGAAGACAATAGTTTTCTTTGTTTTACGTCATGTGGTGATCTGTAACACCAAGAAATCCCCGAAAAAGAAGAGCCTCGGTGTTATTCGTTGAGAATCTCACTTTCATGCGAACATTTGTCAGAATTTGAACCTCGTCCCTGATTGGATAATCTACTCATTACCAGGCAAAACCGTGAGGGGCACAGCAAAAACCGGTTTGACGTGTTTTCTTGATTTGAAACGCATGTATTATGGTCACTCGAAAATGCCATTCTGAATCAAGGATACGATCACGGCGTGATCATAGTTACATAAGATTGTCTGTGCAGAAAAATTGGACAAGAAAACATGACCGCCTAATCTGTTCATGAACATATCAAAGTCATTGCGTACAAAAGCCGTATCGATATCCGGTGACTCATTTGATAAACATCAAGAAATTCGCAGAAATTGAAGTTTTCTATCAAATTGTTAACTTTTGCGTGCTTGATTTATGCTGTAAACCTGTAATTTGGTCAAAAGTTGCTCAAAAGTTGCTCAGAAAGGCAAATGTTGCTCGAGGTTGCTAGAACGCCAAAGGTTGCTTCACCTCACTCGAAAATACATGGTTTTGGGAGCTTTTTTGCCTTCTAAAACAAATAAAATGATTTATGAAACATTCTACCTTCAAATCAAAGTTAAGTAACATCTAATCTGCAACTGGTAACTGTTTGCCGGGATTATATTACGATTTCGACTGAACAAATTTGAATTTGCTTTCGCGAGTGAAGTGAACTTTTACAAGGCTTTACTCGTTTATGGACGACAAAGCAGAGGAAAACTAGGTTTAGCCTGAATACACATGTCTGAACTGACTTTCTATCGCTGAATTCAGATAGGAGAATAAATTTCCATTGTTTTGACGTATAGGACATCGAGGTTTCTCGAGTTTAGAATGCTACAAATCGCTGTTAAAGTTCCATTTCGTACTAGTTTTTCTTGTGTGACCTTTGTAATGACTTGGAGCTGCAGTATTTGGAGCGGTCAAAACGAAAGCAGAGAATTCTCCTTCGTATAGTTCCGGTATCAACAGGTAAGCCACATTATAAACTTGTAATGCGACTGAAGTTGTTATCTCTCTCAAATAAAATCGCATTTACTTCGCTACGCTCGTTGTTCCACTTGAATTTTGAACATTTTATGGCGTCATTTCTATGATCAATACGAGTACAGACAATGGCAAAATGTGTGCGATTTGTTAAACATTCGCGTCTTATATTCAATTGACTTAGGAACTGCTCGTTGTGCGTCCCGAGCAGTTCTGGAAAAGTTAGTTCGAATCCCGTTGGAGGATTCGAACTAACATGTTGACATGTTAGTTTCCCAGTTATTATGGACATGACTGGTACTTTGAAGTGGTGTTAACAGTATTCTACGGGGATTTCAAAGTACGGCACGTGGTACAAATCCAGCCCTGGGATTGGTGGTTTCCCACATGAGTAGTATAGGGCGCATGGAATTATCCTGTTTTTTGGTGCGTTATGTTAATTTTTGGTGCGTTCTCATTAATTCAATGACGTCACGGTTCTATTGTCTTAGACTCATGAATAAAGTGGTGAGCTCATGAATAAAGTGGTGAGCTCATGAATAAAATGCGGCGCTCTCATGAATAAAATGCGGCGCTCTCATGATCTATCAGTTCCTTTGGATGAGGTCTTCGATCTATTCGGGCATGTTTGAGCAAAGCCTATTGTTTGGAGCAGCTATAAAGCTAGAACCGATCGGCCCTGAATCCATTCAAGAAATTGAACTTTGAACAAGATGATCGGCCCTGAAACCATTCGAAGTTGAATAAAAATAAATAAAACATACCTCGCAATATCTAAACCCCTTTGTAGCGTAAATAGTAAGAACAAACTACTCGTCATAGGTCTATTTTCCTTTACAGTTAATAACTCATAAGTTAATTGTATACAAAATCCGGTATGGGTCATTAGATCAACTCTGCTATTCTTCTTAGAGACTATTGTTTTGAGAAAAACTCTTGAGATGCAAATTCTTCTCTAAAACTGAACTATAATTACCATAATCAACAAAACAAACTACTCGGAACAGGATTTTATTGATTCAAACCATGATAAGCGACAAGATTTACAATGCAAATTTAGCCCCAAATCCACTCCACCGTGTCCCAACGCTAACTGTCTCCAGCTCTGATACAATGTTAATACTTGTAAGGCTTCCGAATTCGCATTGATCGGCTTTTAGATAAGGTCCAGCACTTTCTTCGGCATCATCATCCAAGTAATTCTTGAGTTCCAAACGTCGGCGTTTTCTTCTTTTTTGTAGTGGGGAGAGTAGCTTTTTGGTTGATGAGTTCAAAGAAGACAAAGAAATATTAGGGAATGGGGATTCGTATGGTTTCTCTGAATTGGGCACTGTGGCTGGTTCAGACGAATCTAGGTGTAATTGTGGCGGTATGGTTGGTGAGCTCAAAGAAATGTTCGTGGCTGGGGACTGATATACTTTTGCTGAATACGGCACTGTGGCTGGTTCAGCTGAATCTAGGTATACTTGTTGCGGTGTGATGGGTGTATCGGCTATTTCTTGTTCTTGGGGTTGGGTTGTGATACCAGGTGAAAGAGTTGTAGGAGGTACAGGATAGTAACTCATTTGGTGTTTATACCTCATAAAGTTGTTTTGAAGCTGGACATAATTTCTTGCTTTCTGGGTCTGACTGAGATCATTACGGTTTAATACCTATTCATATCATCCTTCAAGCTTTGCATTTTTTGTACTTGCGGGGAAATTGTAAGGCTCTGCTGCTCGACGTACTTACGCAGTACGTTAGAAACACTATCCTCGTTAGATATCTCTTGTGATTCACCGGGTAAAACATTGGTACTTAACCTACAGCCCTCGGGTGTATTTGGTTTTAAGTCGACAAACAAATAACCATAAGGTCTCCTAACAGCCTTTTCGTACTTGTTGAGAAAATACTCCGTCTGCCTGGGATACATTTGCTTGGCCAGTGTTAAAATTTGTAGTTTGTCACGTGGATTCTTAAACAGCACTAAGTAATGACTGTTTAAACTGATGCTGCGATTGCCTTTACGTTGATGGAATAGGTTCTGTAAAATGTAGAGGACACTCAGATTTCGGTGATGAGATCCTTTGGTAAATAGGTTGACAATTCTATTATCACTGATTTCCCGTTTCAGTCATCTGGTCATCAATGACAATCAGGTTTCGTACATGTACATCAAAATAGTGATCTTGCTCGATATCAGGTGGGATTCCTTTCACAAATTCGATATCAGGTACCGTACTAAGGAGTGCTGTATACACAGGCTGCCACTGTGAATAGCACCACACAATCCTCTGGTGTGGCCGGAAAATTGTTTGATGGGCTTCCTCGAGTAACTTCTGTACCCAGACCGTTTTACCACAACCTGTCATACCAGCAACCATACATGTGAAGGGATGTTGTAGTTGAAAAGAGTCACAAGAGGTTTCAGGCTCAGTTGACTTGGACTTAGAAAATCTGAAGGAATTGTGTTTGTTATCCATGTGTCGTTTAAGATTATCACTCCTTGAGAATTCTTCTCCGCACTCTGGGCAATGTCTAAAAACCATGTTTACCCTATAACAGATTTTAGATGAATGAGCCGAAACACTATATACTCTAGATTTATATCCTCCTCCTCCTCCCTCCTCCTCCCTCCTCCTCCTCCTCCTCCTCCTCCTCCCTCCTCCTCCTCCCTCCTCCTGTTCCTCCTCCTCCTCCTCCTCCTTCTCCTCCTCACTATAAATAGCCCTCATAAGAAAATATCAGATCAGTTTCAACCATGTCTCGAACAGTAAAGAGAAATCGTGGGTTTTTACAACTCTTAGCTTCGTGTCCCGACCATCAACGTCAATTTCTCCTCGAAATGGCATCTCCAGAACAAGTACATTCGCTCGTCCAAGCGACACATAATGTTGTTAGAGGATATGTACCTATCAGTGAGGAAGACAGGCGAAGACTAACTCCACACAGAGAATCTATTTATACACTCGTGGATCCAGAGGTTCCATTCAAAGAAAAGAAGCAACTACTAGTGCAAGAGGGAGGTGGATTTATTGAACATTTGTTAGCCCCTATTCTCACTGGGCTTCTGACGGTATAAACAGGGGAGTCTTAGGTCTTTCAAGATCATTTGCTACTGAAGTCACTCTGCGGTGAACATGAAGAGAAACGTTGACATGGAAAGTGAAGAAAGTGACACCTCGAATGATGAGAGTGAGGATGAAGAGGAACCAAGAATTAAAGATGTTTTGGATGATCTTCCGAGAGCCGTCTCCCATAAAGATGCTTCGGATATATTGCACAGTATGGCCTCTTGTAAGGATATTTTATTTTGGACGCCAAGAGGAGAATTACTTCGTAGCAAGCGTAGAATTCCGGTGACCAATAAAGCGGCCCTGGTAGAATATGTCTTACTTCCCTATAACAAAGATATGCTGAGACCTCGCGCTCTCAATACATTTCTAGAGGGTCTTGCTGAGCTAGGTATCAACAAACGTCTAATTCACAACAAAAAGGTTTTGAGCGATCTTATCGAAAAAGAAAAAACATACCAGCAAAAGGAACCTGAAACTAGCAGCAGTGAGCAAGAAGAGAGTCAAAATGATAACGAGTCTCAGGAGAGTGACAATAACAGTGATGTCGAAAACCAAGATAGTACTATTGCAAACGAGGAAGAACAGAGTAGTGATGAAGAGGATAGTGAAGATAACAACGAAAATAAAATCAATGCCTCTTGTGATCATTGTAACTCTACCAATGTTCACGCAATGGGTGTTGTTGGCTGCCCCAAATGTCTATGGCATGATATTTTACTTGACCCGATTGTTAAGAATGCCATCACCACATGTACCATTTGCGAGAATGAGTTTCCATTGACAACCAAGTCGGTTAAGAACATTTTGGTACGATGCCAACATTGTCAAACAGTACGGCATATTCATCCCAAAAGTAAAAAGGAAGAAACTTATCACCCAACAAGTGACGATGAGGACTGATTGTAAATAAACCTTAAATGCTAATATACTCTTTATTTTTTTATGCCTCGATGTAAATCGTATCGCTTATCATGGTTTGAATCAATAAAATCCTGTTCCGAGTAGTTTGTTTTGTTGATTATGGTAATTATAGTTCAGTTTTAGAGAAGAATTTGCATCTCAAGAGTTTTTCTCAAAACAATAGGCCCTTCAGTCATTGCTAATCCCTAAGAAGAATAGCAGAGTTGATCTAATGACCCATACCGGATTTTGTATACAATTATCTTATGAGTTATTAACTGTAAAGGAAAATAGACCTATGACGAGTAGTTTGTTCTTACTATTTACGCTACAAAGGGGTTTAGATATTGCGAGGTATGTTTTATTTATTTTTATTCAACTTCGAATGGTTTCAGGGCCGATCATCTTGTTCAAAGTTCAATTTCTTGAATGGATTCAGGGCCGATCGGTTCTAGCTTTATAGCTGCTCCAAACAATAGGCTTTGCTCAAACATGCCCGAATAGATCGAAGACCTCATCCAAAGGAACTGATAGATCATGAGAGCGCCGCATTTTATTCATGAGAGCGCCGCATTTTATTCATGAGCTCACCACTTTATTCATGAGCTCACCACTTTATTCATGAGTCCAAGACAATAGAACCGTGACGTCATTGAATTAATGAGAACGCACCAAAAATTAACATAACGCACCAAAAAAGGGGGCTAATTTGGTCCCTCTCATACTACTCACATGAATAATTCATGAGTAGTAGAAATATAATTCCACTATGAATAATAAGTATTATATAGAATCCAACTATGAATATTAATTACTATTTGGAAAGCCCCTATGAAAAAGGGGGCTAATTCGGTCCCTCTCATACTACTCACATGAATAATTCATGAGTAGTAGAAATAGAATTCCACTATGAATAATAAGTATTATATAGAATCCAACTATGAATATTAATTACTATTTGGAAAGCCCCTATGAATAATAATTTGCGTTTTGCAACTAGTATCGTCACATGACCATTCAAACTTGAAAAACATAAAAGTATTCAAAAAATGCAAAAGTATAAATAACAAAAGTGGAAAAGCAAGTTAAATCTAACAATCTCTACAAATATTATCTTATCCTCACCGCAAGAAAGGAAAATTATTTGATTTTCTGATGGTTTTAGTCACATAACAATGGCCGTTTTCACACTAGAAGACGGACAAATCGTCTGGACGGACAAGTCATCTGACGAGTTGTTCGTCTAATGTGAATTATAGACGGACAACTCACCTTGTGTTGGTCATCGTAAATTCATATCTTGACGGACAAACAGACGATTTTGAACGCAAGAAGCCTGGCACTAATACGGCCACTATACTAGCGTGGTTACCTTTCTAGTCTTTGGCGTGGAAAAATGGCTGCCATCGGGTTTTTGTTGATCTCTGTCATTTGATGCCAAAATACCGGCAAACTAGTTCAGGTTCAGACCGTGACTTGTTTTGCCGCTTGTTCGTATTCGCCTTAAGTTTCTCTTACCTCCCGCCATCTTGATTATTACAATAATAAATGAGGACGAAACAGCTGTCCATGACTGCATTCTAGTACGAGCACCTTTTTGTGTCAGGTCCAGCTAGCCGTAGTGTCATTGTTAGAGTATCACACCGTATCAGCTTTGCTGTAGTCTTTGGACTTGTTATTGTCGTCATAATTTTATATTTTGGCTGGTTAGGTCCACACCTCGAATCCGGTGTTTTTGCAGGATTTTTGTATACGGTATTTGCTTATCAGTCTAGTTTGATTATTACCCATAATCCGTCACTCCCTTTGCTAGTTCCATTCCCCTGAGAGTGTACCGCGAACAAAATGCAACCATTTGTTCGTCTGGTGTGAATTTAGGTCGGAATTTGGACGACTTTTCCGTCTAGACGAACAAATCGACCTCCAAACATCGTCTTTATAGACGAACAAATTAAATCGACGGACAAAATCAGATGACTTGTACGTCCAAAATGTTTTCCGTCCGTTTTCACACCAGACGACTTGTCCGTCTAAGATGACTTGTTCGTCCAGACGATTTGTCCGTCTTCTAGTGTGAAAACGGCCAATGTGTTGCAAAGTGCATATTACTAAACAGGGCTTGAAATAACTAACGGGTAGGCGCCGGACATGTTGTTCGGTCAAACGTAATTTTTCTCGGACACGACCCGTTTTTGGCCGGTCAAATATTGAAACAATAAAGCTTTTACAATAGTGGCCCCACCCACATGCTCAAATATCTGGTTTGAAACCTTGAAACAACTAGTTTGTCGCGTCACGTTTCACGGTAGCTTGCAAATGACATTTCCTGTTGCAGACATTTGCGGTCGCGGCTTTGTGACATCCGTGTTCTGGGAATTTAAAATTAACAAGAGCCCATCTGGGCTTTCACTCGGGCCACATTAGATTGAAGATGAAATACACTTTCATTTGAAATCCTCTTAATCCTCTAATATTAACCAAAGGGAAGAATTATTAGCTGAATTTAGCAGTCTTTAGGAGTGGCCAGTAGCGCGGTGACTTTCATTCTCTGCTCCCCTAGTATATATGTAATTTAATAGTTTTCTTTTTCTCGTATGTTGACCTTTTAATTTAAACACTACTTATTCGTTTAACACACTGCATTTGAGCAGGCATATATTCATTGTTTTGAACCCGAGAATTAACCGTACTACCGTACTTCATGGTCCCTTTCTTTAGTAGTGGGTTGTCGGTCAGGTGATTGTAAACTCTCGTCATTTAGCACAGAAAATGTATTCTGATGAATAGGGATCGGGTTGTCATGTAAGAAATATGGCTCTTGAACAAACTGATAAGCTTCAGTAGGTTGGGTAGTCTCGGAACATTGTCTTCTTTTTTGTATTCTTGATTTTTTTTTTAAGTTTGAAAGTCGGATCTCAGCTTTAAGTTATATCCGCTTTCAACTCGCCATTTTCAACTTCTAGGTCAATAATATATTCGAGATGACAGCATCTTGATTTCGGTCTTGTATATATTATCTTGCTGCACTAATTTGTCTTCC
Organism: Actinernus sp. WN-2022; assembly: GCA_030867875.1. Taxonomy (NCBI): domain Eukaryota; kingdom Metazoa; phylum Cnidaria; class Anthozoa; order Actiniaria; family Actinernidae; genus Actinernus; species Actinernus sp. WN-2022. The sequence continues at coordinate 33,762,692 of JAOWCC010001501.1, forward strand.
AAATGACTGAGTTTGGTTTCTTTATTCGTGTTTTGATGTGACGAGAGTAAGAATTCATTACCCATATCAGTTAGGTCAGCCTCCATGTTACAAATCAAGGTCGTTAAAGCAGCGAGAGAGTTTTTATTGCGGGCTAACAAATATTTTTATCCTCGTGAAGAATCTAAAGAATTCCGTCTCTTCCGGTTTGAATTTGACTCATGTGTATGTTGCTTTTGGAGTTTCAAGGATATGTTGATCCAAAACTACAGGCTCTTGGGGGTTTTCATTGACTTGTGAACTTGCAGGCTCTGTAATTCGTTTTGTTTTCTTTGTATAACATAAAGTGTTGAACATGTTCATGTTATCCAGCATGTCGCGCGTGACCTCTGTTTCTTCGTTCATTAATTATAAGTTCTCTACTTTCATCTGTAATCTGGGAAACTCTATCTTTGCCCATGCCTTGGCACATAACTATTCCTGTTGTTAAGTAGACGTGGATGATTATAAGTAAAATCCTTCGACAGCTTGTACCGTTTCCGCTAGGTCAATATCCTCGCTGGAACGAAATAACTTGATCTCAATACTCTCTGATCCAACTTACGGTAAATTTAAATCTCTGACAGTTTTTAAGAGACTCATAATATTGGTCTTGAAGTGCCTTCACCCAAAATAAGATGTTCTCCTCGGATGTTTTAAATGCAGCACAGCGAGCCGATGGCTTATAGATTCTTCGAATTTTAGCTTTCCGGATCCTGGCCCCTACACTGGCTTCAGGTCGTCGTACGTGTCGTATAATAAAATCACTGGCCATCTGGGTAAAAAACGCGGTCCTTCGGCTCCGACAATAGCGCCAGTTGAAATATCCTGAGCCTGTTGGAAGGCTTTCGCTTACATTTGAGAGATGAGACTCCAAATTAGAGAGAAAGTTCCTCGCGGGTCTTCCGCCATCTTGCTTTACTGTATTAAATTATGTAAATAAATTAACCTGGCGATTGTTGCGTGACCATCACAGTGCAATCTGATTGGTGTGAATTTGACCTTTAACGCATGCGCAGAAATTTTGCGACACCCAACAAAACAAAAACAAAATAACGACTTGCATTTTAAGACTCGGTGACAAGAGCCCATCTGGGCTTTCACTCGGGCCACATGAGATTGAAGATGAAATACACTTTCATTTGAAATCTCTTAGTAATAACCAAAGGGAAGAATTATTAGCTGAATTTAGCAGTCTTTTGGAGTGGCCGGTAGCGCGGTGACTTTCATAAAATTTCTCTGCTCCCCTAGTAAATATGTAATTTAATATTTTTGTTTTTCTCGTATGTTGACCTTTTAATTTAAACAGTTTAACACACTGCATTTGAGCAGGCATATATTCATTGTTTTGAACCCGAGAATTAACCGTACTTCATGGTCCGTTTCTTTAGTAGTGGGTGGTCGGTCAGGTAATTATAAACTCTCGTCATTTAGCACAGAAAATGTATTCTGATGAATAGGGATCGGGTTGTCGTGAAGAATCTAAAGAATTCCGTCTCTTCCGGTTTGAATTTGACTCATGTGTATGTTGCTTTTGGAGTTTCAAGGATATGTTGATCCAAAACTACAGGCTCTTGGGGTTTTTCATTGACTTGTGAACTTGCAGGCTCTGTAATTTGTTTTGTTTTCTTAGTATAACATAAAGTGTTGAACATGTTCATTTTCTCAAGCATGTCGCGCGTGACCTCTGTTTCTTCATTCGTTAAGTTCTCTACTTTCATCTGTAATCTGGGAAACTCGATCTTTTCCCATGCCTTGGCACATAACTATTCCTGTTGTGGATGATTATAAGTAAAATCCTTCGACAGCTTGTACCGTTTCCGCTAGGTCAATATCCTCGCTGGAACGAAATAACTTGATCTCAATACTCTTTGATCCAACTTACGGTAAATTTAAATCTCTGACAGTTTTTAAGAGACTCATAATATTGGTCTTGAAGTGCCTTCACCCAAAATAAGTTGTTCTTCTCGGATGTTTTAAATGCAGTACAGCGAACCGATGGCTTATAGATTCCAATATCTATTTCTTCGAATTTTAGCTTTCCGGATCCTGGCCCCTTTGCTTCAGGTCGTCGTACGTGTCGTATATAAAAGCACTGGCCATCTGGGTAAAAAACGCGGTCCTTCGGCTCCGACAATAGCGCCAGTTGCAATATCCTGAGCCTGTTGGAAGGCTTTCGCATGAGTGAAGTTAAATAAAACATTAAACTGGCTTACATTTGAGAGATGAGACTCCAAGTTACAGAGAAAGTTGCTCGCGGATTCCGCCATCTTGCTTTACTGTATTAAATTATGTAAATAAATTAACCTGGCGATTGTTGCGTGACCAGCACAGTGCGATCTGATTGGTGTGAATTTGACCTTTAACGCATGCGCTGAACGCTTGCTACACGGAATAAAAAAAAAAAAAAAAAAAAAACGACTTGCATTTTAAGACTCGGTGCTGCCACAGGCAGCCCGAGTAACAAGAGCCCATCTGGGCTTTCACTCGGGCAACATGAGATTGAAGATGAAATACACTTTCATTTGAAATCCTTTTAGTAATAACCGAAGGGAAGAATTATTAGCTGAATTTAGCAGTCTTTAGAAGTGGCCGGTAGCCCGGTGACATGCATTCTCTGCTGCCCTAGTATATATATTTCTCGTGTATGCAAATTAAAGAAGTTGACCTCTACTTATTCATGTACCGCACGCTTACAATTTAGTCTGCTGTTCTTCTATTCATGTACCGCACGCTTACAATTTAGTCTGCTGTTCTCCAGGTTCAGAGTACTAATAGATGAGTGTCTCAAATATATGTTTATATTTGTCCCATATTATAAGTTGTATCCTGTCCACCTATGATGGAGCTATCATATGATATATTTATCTACTGTTCATTCTACCCTGCGGCTCTTTATCGCAGCTCGCATCCATATTGGTATTTATTAACTGAAATGCCTGTTGGTTATATACCCTCCTTCCCAAAACTGATCTGCTCATTATATTACAGAACTATAAAGAGAACTGTTGGAAGCCTTTAATTTCTCGAACCAAAACTTCGTCCGTGAGAGGATTCTTGTTTAAGTTGACCTTGAGTTGAATATTGCTTCGCTCATCATAAATTATTCTGTGCGAGTGTTTTTTCTCCGGGGTATTTCTGACAGCCAAAAACACGCTCAAAATTATTTTAGTGCATGTTGGCCTACAGATCACGGTGTTTGCGCTGGTATGTATATGACCGAGAGTAAAATGAAATGTGGCATAAAACCTACGAAACGTACCTCAAACATGGCAAAATCTATCAGCGCCACGAGGTCAACAAATCGACAAAGAAATGCAGATCTATATAAACCCGCAATGATTTCAACCTCACCGTACCTTAATTCATGACCTGACAAGACACTGTTCAGTTTCACTTTCACTCTCAGCTTTGCTCTTGAGTTTGAGTTCGGCTTTGTTAAATACTTCTTATTCAGTTGTATGGTATTGTGCAGTATATTTGAGTTTTCCAATCCACAGAGATTCAAATAACAAAGCCGTGGCGAAAGAGAAGCTTAAACGAGAAATATTTTGTCCTCCTAGAAAAACACAACATCTTGCCCTTTCTATCGAAGAAGCCTTGGTTTCAGCAGAAAGGAAAACGCTAAATTCCAATTCGATAATAATGTGTGGCTCTTTGAGTCCTTCAGGTCCGGCGTCGTGTCGTACATAAAATCACAGGCCATCTGGGTAAACAACGCGGTCCTTCCCGCTCCGACAAGAGCGCCAGTTGCAATATTCTGAGCCTGTTGGAAGGCTTTCGCACGAGTGAAGTTAAATAAAACATTAAACTGCTTACATTTGAGAGATGGGACTCCAAATTTGAGAGAGATTTGCTCGCGGATCCACCATTTTGATTTACTGTATTCAATTATGTAAATAAATTAACCTGGCGAGTGTTACGTGACCAGCACAGTGCGATCTGATTGGTGTGAATTTGACCTTTAACGCATGCGCAGATCGCGTGCTACACTGAATAAAAAATAACGACTTGCATTTTAAGACTCGGCGCTGCCACAGGCAGCCCGAGTAACAAGGAATTTGTCAGCCACTACTGACTAGTCCATCTTCATTTGTCTTACGATAAAATTATCTTTTTTTTCGGGAACATAAATAATGTCTAACGTGATTATAAACTAGCTCAAAATTACGTTTTCTTTTATGAAAGGCGCATGTGACCGGTCAAAATGACCGGCAATCCAAGGATTTGTCCGGTCAATACCCAATTCTGACCGGACATTGTCCGTTGACCGGCCGTTATTTCAAGCCCTGCTAAAGGAATTACTAAAGTAAGAACCGTTATGAATACAAAAACACCGTCTTATTAGAACGATACCAAAAATAAATAAATGTTATTACAACTTTAAGTTCTAATACGCTAGTACTAATAGACTACTATGGTGTACCGGTTAATACCTAGCTTAATGCAGAACTGTCTATCTTTAGAAAAATGCAACGATATATATAAGCCTCAGATCAGAGCCAAATAAGCTTGTTAAATTATTATAAATTGTATACTAAATGAAATTGAAGCGGTACATTCATTAGTCGAAAGTTATTGACTCTGTTTGTTTTTTTAGTTGCCAAACTTAGTGTTACACAACAACTAAGAAATCTGAGTACTTCGAGTCTACCACATGTGGCTTGATTCTGAACACACAGCTAAGGCATGTTTTACAACAGAATACCCTAGCTTTCTGCTAGCTGGAGAGTGAGAGCCCTCATACATGTCTGTTAATCAATTGGACGCCGGCAGAAACCCTCGTTGAGCTTTTAAATGAAGGAATACCAAGCCGAACATTGACAGTGAATAACAATGTAACAAGATAAGAAGAGCGCCTTGACCCTACCTGCTTGCCGGCTCTTCTGTAATCAGTTTTTCGGTCGTTTTTTATTCGGATTGGGTCACCTGTGGCAAGCGGTCAAAATGGGGCGGGAAAAAATACAGAAGAGCCAGCAAGCAGGCTAACATGACCCTAGTCTCCTCACAGGCATCCCAAGCTCTGTATTTGCATTGTGTGACTATTATTTCACAAAATTATCAGATAAAGAAAATAAACTTACCTTAAGAGTTTGCTGTTGTCCTGTACAGAGAAGAGAGAAAAACCCAAAGTGAGAGAAATGCCCCATAACCGCCATTTCTAGACCCCAGAGAAACACAGTGCAAATACAGAGCTTGGGCTGCATGTGGTCTCCTATGCAAACGTTCTTTGTGTCGCAAAAAAGGGGGATGCGACACAAAGAGATAGGAGGCTAACATGACCCAAGCTGTCGACAGTTTTACTGGCTTGACAGGCGGTATTGCATAATTCAACGCCCCGCCCACAATGAAATAGATTTCTGACAATGGTTCACAAGTCTTGACAGGAACATTTCGAAGGCTACTTTAGAGGTACAACATTAGTTTTCCGCCGATGCATACGACAATAAAACGAAACAAACTGAGCATTTTAAAGGTTTGAAAGTTTATTTCTACAATGTACTAACATTCTCAGTTTTTAGATAACGGAGGTTATACTCAGTCATATTTTGTGGACAATGTTTGGATGTTGATATCTTGAACTATAATTATAAGCTCATCAATTCCAACGGCTCGCTGCATGGAAAGCTTGTTTTCCGTGCTAGCTCTCGGGTAATGTCAATAATATTCTCGTTATACAAATAGAATTGTCATGTTTTATAGAGCGTATTGATCTGACTTAAATTTTTCAGTAAAAACTTTACTTCACCTGGGAATGAGTGAAATATACTGTTACATTCATCTCTATCTATCCATCCTTTAATCTTTCTCTTTCCATCATCTGAACCTATGATCAACTACATACATACATAAACTTTATTTAGACACGGTAGTATCATCAGTTATTTACAAATAAAATGTAGATTAATAATTAAATACTGTTTTACATGATAGCCGTGTACAAATTGGTAATAGAAATAGTATGGATATTGTAATTAAAAATAATAAATTGTTGTCGCATGCTTTTATTGTTTGCACTCTACTTCTACTTCAATTTTTACTTCAATTTTTAGTCATAGTTTACATAGTTCATTATCTATATTCACATTTATTTATATTCATATACATGTTTTTCGTTTCATTATATTTGAATTGTAACTAGTTTTATTGCGTATTTTCGAATTGTAACATTGTAAAGCGCATTCGGGCTTTCTTATGAGAATTGCGCTATATAAGAATTAAACATTATTATTTATTATTATTATTATAAATATTTAAAAAACGGTTATATCACGGTTGAGCGGGCGCACCTGATAGTCACATTTGGCCGGGCGAGGTTTCTCTTAAAGGCTCGCATAGATTCAGATGTTCTCACATGATCTGGAAGTTGATTCCAGACCTTGGCACCACTATAGGATATACTTTTTTTAGAAAATCAGTTTTGGATTTGGGTAGGTTAAGCTTTTTTTGTCAAATCCCTTAGGTCATAGACACTATGTCTATATGTAAATAGGTCTTTTAGGTATTTGGGAGACATTTTATTTAATATTTTGAACATTAGTACAGCTTTCTGCTTTTTCCGTCTATTTATCAATGTATCCCAGCCAAGTTTGTTAAGAAGGGATTGAGAACTTGTATCGTAATTCTGATTGAGTGATGATTCTCGCTGCACGGTGCTGCAACCTTTGTAGCTTATCACAAAGTTCTTGGCTTAATCCATCCCAGACGGAACTACAATAATCGAAGTACGGCTCTACTATGATCTGCATGATAAATTTTTATACTTGTGTTTTCATTTATTAAGTACCGAATTCTTTTAAGGGCACCCAAACCTGCAGATATTTTCTTAGTAAGTTTATTTACATGCTCTCTCCATGAGAGATTTTCATCTACAATACCACCTAGTGTCTTAGTGTTGGGTACTCGATTAATACTTTCTTAATAAATAATAATAATAATTTAATTTGATATAGCGCTAGCTCCATTAATTGCCCAGAGCGCTTTACAATAGTAATAAAAATCTGCAGCTAAAACCTACTATAATACAAACTCTAAAAAAAAAAAACTACTATAATGAAACTAATAAACTACTAACCGATACAGTTAAAATATAGTTAATAACTTCTAAACAATGAGTCAAGATTTATAAGCTTCTATGAATAAATACGTTTTTAACTGTTTTTTAAAAATCTCCACTGAAACTGCACTCCTTATATCATAAGGCAGTTTGTTCCATAGCCTGGGAGCGGCTATTGAAAAGGCTCTGTCTCCATAAGTCTTTAAGTTAGATTTTGGCACGTGCAGAAGCTCTTGGGAATTCGACCGAAGCAAGCGTGTACACGTGCGATAATTGAGCAGTTCGACAATATAACTAGGTGCCAGGCCATTAAGGCCTTTATAGACTAAGAGTAGCATTTTAAAAGTGATACGGTATTGTACAGGCAGCCAATGGAGCTTACACATAGCAGGAGTAATATGATTAAATCTTCTCGTAAGCGTGACAATACGTGCAGCAGTATTCTGAATCAGTTGTAGTCTATGTACTAAATACTTAGGAAGGCCATAGAGTAGCGCGTTACAGTTGTCTAACTTAGAGCCAATAAATGCATGGCTTCCCCAATTTGTATATGAATTGGATTTTGAATCTGTGTCGCAAGTCTTGCCGGGAACCATCTCCTTGTCGTCCACCATTTCTATTCTCTGCTGATAGACTTCTCTTCCTTCCCTTCGTTTCGGGAAGGAAGCGAACTCCGTTAGCATGAAACCATACTTCAATATATCCAAAAGACTGACACTACTCTTTTCATCGACATGTAATGAAGGTGACTTTACTGAGATGTCGAACGCCCACCTTATACTATGTTTTGGTCTACGTCACTTCCCGTTTCCGCAATTTCTATTGCGAAATTTACCATATTTATAGATCTTCTTACCTTAGAGCTCTTCACTTGTAACATCTAGTACCTGAAGAAGGCTGGTTTGGCCAGCCGAAATATTGTAATATTCAATATAAAATCCTACGTTATGTCAGCTTTGCCGTAGTCCTTGGCCTTCATATTCCTAGTATAAACATCGCATCGAATATCTGCGATGTCAGTATACTGCGCTGAATCTTTGTAACGCAAGAAGGTACTTAGAACTATAATATGTGTCATCGAGAAACGAGATTTGGACAACCACCGAAAAACTACAAATAACTATTGCACAGCTGATCCTACAAAAGCGGAAAAGCTCACCAAAAGTTGAGAAAATTAGAAATATAATGCATATTAGCAGGGAGGTGGAGTGATATTATACACGGCTTTTAACTTGCTAGATTACATAAATCTGGATTTTGATTTTTTTTAAAGGGTGATTGGCATAAAACCTGCTTATAAACTTTTGATGAACATTTATTGCAGCAAAAGTTAATTGCAACTATTTTATAATAACTGAACGATATAATTAATTGCTATTAATGATATTCTACTTTGAATAGCAATGCAAATCCGTCTTTTTTTACCCGATTAAAAATATCCAGTAGTTGAACTTCATAAATAAGAATAGCGTTGTGAGAAATACTGCGAAGAGGCCGCCTTCCTTTTGAAAGTAGTAAGCAGCATTTGTCAACAAGAAAAAAATTAATGAAACATAAATCAGTGTAATCTTGTAACACGGTACATTATATCAACCCAGGAACTGAGAAATAAGAAAGTTATCAACTCCGCGACTATAAGGAAAACGAACTGTAAATTGGTGTTTCTGAGATTGAATAAACTTTGTTTAATTTATCTGGTGGTTTGTTTTTATTCGTATGGTAATTATAGTTCAGTTTTAGAGAAGAATTTGCATCTCAAGAGTTTTCCTCAAAACAATAGGCCCTTCAGTTATCGCTAATCCCTAAGAACAATAGCAGAGTTGATCTAATGAACCATACCGGATTTTGTATACAATTATCTTATGAGTTATTAACTGTAAAGGAAAATAGACCTATGACGAGTAGTTTGTTCTTACTATTTACACTACAAAGGGGTTTAGATATTGCGAGTCTGAGAAATAAGAAAGTTATCAACTCCGCGACTATAAGGAAAACGAACTGTAAATTGGTGTTTCTGAGATTGAATAAACTTTGTTTAATTTATCTGGTGGTTTGTTTTTATTCGTATGGTAATTATAGTTCAGTTTTAGAGAAGAATTTGCATCTCAAGAGTTTTCCTCAAAACAATAGGCCCTTCAGTTATCGCTAATCCCTAAGAACAATAGCAGAGTTGATCTAATGAACCATACCGGATTTTGTATACAATTATCTTATGAGTTATTAACTGTAAAGGAAAATAGACCTATGACGAGTAGTTTGTTCTTACTATTTACACTACAAAGGGGTTTAGATATTGCGAGTCTGAGAAATAAGAAAGTTATCAACTCCGCGACTATAAGGAAAACGAACTGTAAATTGGTGTTTTTGAGATTGAATAAAGTTTGTTTAATTTATCTGGTGGTTTGTTTTTAATCGTATGGTAATTATAGTTCAGTTTTAGAGAATAATTTTCTATTTTCAATGACATACTAAACAAGTTGATTTGTTGCAACAAGATTTTATTACACTGTTCTGTAAACACCGACGTATTTTAACATTCGAAGCTAATCTTACAATAATTACGCGTATGCTTGACCAGGGTGATTACATTTTGCCATAAGTTTGATGTTTATCATAAGTCAATCTATCTGCATAGGTAACTGTTCAGAAAACGCACTACAAAGTGAATCTATCTGCATGAACTCTTCATCTTTTCTAAAAAAATGTTCTGGAACAGACACAGAATATCTTGAGCCAAAGCCGTGGTGTTCATTGTCATTCAGTGGATGTATTTCACGTCTCACTACTTCAAGCACTTGATCAATGATACAAGAGCCGTTGTTACTGTAAGAGATACACTGTGGTCCAGGGTAACTTGTAAAGTTCATATAGGTAAACTTTCCATGAGCGATGAATTTCAATGTTCAACATGTAGCAAACAGCGTTCACAATCTCCCACACTTTGTCTGGTTTGACTTTTTCTTTTGCATTATCGTAGAACAAATTCCACGATTCCTCTTCGGATAACATCAAGCAATCGTGCTGTCTTTGATATGGGTGATCTGTTTCACATTGCCTTTCTTTCTCGGCATAGATTGGTTTTTCACAGAGTGCAGCATATACCAAATGTATTGTACTTGATATCCTGTGAAATGCTCTGTTTCTTTCGACAACTTCAACTTCATCGATGCAAATAGTGTCTTCTGATATAGGTTTCCTTGCCATCTTGTAGTTGGAGTTTTCTGGTTTTATAGTTTGGGTTGTACTGACTCGGAGACACAGGTTCTGGTTTTACACTTTGGGTTGTACTCACTCAGAGACACAGGTTCTGGTTTTATAGCCGCTCAAGCTTTGCCCAAACATGCCCGAATAGATCGATGACCTCATTCACAGAAATAATAGATAATCCTCTGAGTTAATGAGATTTCACTTTATTCATGAGCGCCGCAATTTACCGCACTTTATTCATGAGCGCGCCTCACTTTATTCATGAGAGCGCCTTAAAACATTTGCATAGCGCCTTAAAAAAGGGCCGTACGCCCTAATTAATTTATGCATGACCTAAGACAATAAGACTGTGACGTCATCTGAATTAATGAGCGCCTTAAAAAATAGCATAGCGCCCTAAAAATTTGCATAGCGCCCTAAAAACGGGGGTATTTCCATCCCTCTCCCACTACTTACGTGGCTCCCCAAATCAGTAATTCCATAACTGTTATTTTTAATAATCACTAAGTGAGGGTATTGTTCCTGCTAAGTAGAAGGCCTATAACCTCACTCCTGTATTTAAGACAGATCAAAAGGACATTGTTTCCACCTACATGTATAGAGACATTGCTCTCTTCTCCATCCTATCCAAGGTCCTCGAAAGATATTCATACAAGACTTTACCATCATGTTGAGAACTTTTTACATTTCTTGCAACATGCCTTCAGGAAACAGAGATCCTGCGTAACACAGCTTCTTCAGTATGTGCATAACCTTGCTAAATCTCTGGACTCTGGAATTCAGACAGATGTCAAGACATATATTTACAGTATTTATATATGGCGAAGGCATTCGACACTAATGTTGCTGGGTGCCGTACTGTATCGAAGTACAACGACTACCGAGGTCGAGATCTTGTAGTGGACTTGTTTTATTCTCAGCTTCTTTCAGTTCTACATGTCGTCTCAGTGCAACACTTGCAACACACTCTGACTCACAAGGAGAACTTGGGGCGCTCCTTATATAGAGCTACCTCAAATAATTCCCGCTGAGTGACACTTATCAATCACTATTACAATTTGATTGGTTAAGAACAAATGTAGAGCTAATATAATATGATGTAACTGACTCATTAGCTGAGTGTAAAAGATTGACAAAAGTAAGTTTAAGTTATGAAAACTAATATCTTATATAATAATACGCTAAGTGTGTGTGTGTGTGTCAGTGTGTGTGTGTGTCAGTGTGTCTGTGTGTCAGTGTGTCAGTGTATGTGAAACGCTCTTTCCCAGGCTCCCTCGTCGGATCGATATCCTAATATGGAGGACGCCGCGCTCGCGTCCGAAAATGGCTCCAAAAAGTGACGGCCACAGGTATCACAACGAAGACGACGAATCATGCGAAAAGTTGCTTTCTGTCTTGGTCTTGGTTGCATTTGAGGAAAGAATGTTAAAAAGAAATGAGTTTTCTCAAGTTCTACACTTACTTGGGCGAGCGAGCCATCGAGCTTACGGGAATCTGTTTTAGGGAAAACCTGGGCGAGCAAGCCATCGAGTTTACGCGAATGTTTTACTTAGAGTTTAGGGAAAACCTATCGCCAAGCGAAGCGGCCCAAGTCAAACGACCGAACGAGGTAAGACCAGGTATTCAAACACAGTTAGAAATGTTGTCCGTGGAAAAGGCTGTTATTTTTTTTATCTTAGAACTCTATGATGTGTCTAATAGTAAGATATTTTGTCCATGTCTGTTTTCTGTATCCAGTTTCCTGTGTTCTTAGATATAAAACCACAGGTACCCCAAGCTCCCTATATGTATATGAACTTGACTTAAAATTGTTTGTAAATTTTAAAATCTATAAATATGAAATAAAGACTCACCTTTTTATCCAAATGTGTTTTCCTTTACTATCTCTATCAGTAGTATAGGCGGAGTTAAAATTATACCACTTTTTCTTGCACAAGAAAACTCAAAAAGTGAATTCGGAAATCCACTTTTTGAGTTTTCTTGCACAACAAAAAGTTGTATAATTTTAACTCCGCCTATACTACTAGGGGGTAACTAAGGGTCATCCAAAGTGTCACTAGACATTCTTGTACATAAAATCCAAATTCGAGTATCTGTTAAAGCTATCCTAACACATAGTTATACCGAAGAGAGAATGGCGAGTTCAAAGCTTTTCAATGTAGGCGATGTGGTCGAAGCATTCGAAAAGGCCAAAGAAGATGGACAATCTCATGGATCCGTTGTATCATTCGACTGGACCCAACCTAGAAACGGACCTAACGGATGCAAGTATGTTTCCGTATTCTTCGACATTGGCGATGGACCTCACCCGGCGGTCTTTCGGTTCGAAGGGGAAAAGCACGTGGGAAAGATAGCACCACACAACGAACAAGATGCAGGCAAGAAACGTGATCGTCATCCTTGCCTCCAGTTCCAAAAGTGGAATGCCATCATACCTATGGAGGCAGATGGAATCACAATTAAGCAAAATGACAAGGGAGAATTGGACCTTCCTGCAGATGAAAAGTTGAGTCCTACGTTCAAATTAGTAGAATACCTTGATGAGGCCTTTGAAAGTGAAATAAGCAAATTAATCGAAAACGAGAAGGTCTGTATACGCAATCCACGGAAACGCAGTCCACACGACGCCATCATTGTTCCCAATACCAAGGTGGTTTCAATGGTACAAAGGTTCATTTCCACAAATTCTACTACCAATGCTGGTTGTTGCTTGCCCAATCCTATAATGAGGATGAGAATGAAGTGCGACTACAAGACTGGAACACCTAACGGTCAATTCTTTGACAAAAGTAAGTCGTACTCCGATGGGGACAACACTAAGTACGAAGTAGTATATAAAGTGGGGGGGCTGGCGCACTTTCAACGTCGAAATCAACGATTGTTGCACAAGAAATGCAACAAATGACACAAGGGCTGGGACAAAAAACAACTAATTGGGGGACTGGCGCACTTTCAACAATCTACTGCACAAAAAGCAACGTTTGTTGTACAAGGAGCTCAAACTAGCGACCACTAAAATAGAAAAATCAACGATTCTTGCACAAGAAATACAACAAATGACACAAGGAGCTGGGACACGGGGACATTGAGAAACCTAAAGTTTCGATGGCGCATTATTCTGGATTAGGGCTGCTCAGATCGCGCTAGAGCGCCCAACATAATACTGCAGATCGAAGGCCGTCCCCCGATATGTTTGGGTTTCAACTACCGTTCTCTAGAGCTGCCAACGAACTAGCAAAGCGGCCAGCGAACGAATGCAATGCCAACTAACGAATGCAATGCCAAAAAACAAAAGCAAAGCCAAAAACAAAAACAAAGCAAAAGTAGAAGACAAGTAGCAAGGCAAATCAAAAGTAGAAGACAAGTAGCAAGGCAAAGCAAAAGTAGAAGACAAGTAGCAAAGCAAATCAAAAGTAGCAAAGCAAATAAAAGTAGCAAGGCAAATAAAAGTAGCAAAGCAAAGCAAAAGTAGAAGACAAGTAGCAAGGCAAAGCAAAAGTAGAAGACAAGTAGCAAAGCAAATCAAAAAAAGAAGTACTGCAGACCTTGCTTTTCTACCCAACACGATAGTCCCTGTTAAACACATCTCTACATTAAGATATAGTACCACCTTAGGAGATGGAATGTGAAAAGTGTGGAAGAGTATTTAAGAGGAGTTGTCACCTGAAATGTCACCTAGAAGATCGCAAGACCCCCTGCGTTAAAACTCCAAAGCCCCCCATACATGTGACTTGCGAAAAGTGTGGGAGGGAATTCGGTAGGGTTGGGCATCTGAAACGTCACCTAGAAGATCGCAAGACCCCATGCGTTAAGATTCCAAAGCAATACGTTTGTGAGAATTGCGGAAGAGAGCTAAGCTGTTACACCAATTTATGGAGACATAAGAAGAAGAGCTGCCCCCACACGAATTTCGTTATTTGTTAGACGTTTGATCCTTGCTTTTTTACCCAACGCGATAGTCCCTGTTAAACACATCTCTACATTAAGATATAGTACCACTTTAGGAGATTGAACGTGAAAAGTGTGGTCCAATTTATGGAGACATAAGAAGAACAACTACCACAACGAAGATTAAATACAATGGCCGAACATGTACTAACGTTTATCCAAGTGCCCGGCATTAAGGGTTATTTACACGGATGGAAGATGGACGTTCCCGATGGTAATCCTCTAGAAGCAGACCCAGCTGCTTTCCTTGCCGGTGTGCGAAAGCAGACTACCAAAAAGATCAATGAAGAGCTACAAGACTTTGGTGGTATCAAGGTTCAGCTAGCTTTGAATGTAACTCTCCGTCTCGATAAACCTGAGGGTTCGGTATACGATACAAGCATATTTCGGAGTTCACAAGCAGTTCTGACCGACAGTTCTTATACCCGTGGAGTAATAGTAGAAGCGCATGCTCAGATCTATAACTACATTGAGAAATGGATCAGTCGAGGATCAAACTGGATCATAGATAAAGTCAACATTCTATGGTTGAACATTGCCCGATACCAGCCACTACAAGGAGGTTCATATTTGCCACTACCTAAAGAAATCGCGGATAAGAAAGCCGTGATCAATATAAAGAACTATGACAACCACTGCGCATTTTGGGTGATAACGGCAACTCTGCATCCAGTTGCAAAAGACCCTCAGAGAATATCGAAGTATCGAAAGAAAGATTGGCCGAAACGCGAAGGGGTAGACTCACCAACACCAATTTCGCAAATACCACTCTTGGAGAAGCAAAATGAAATCTCAATCAATGTGTATGGTTGGGATCCAAAGGAAAAGTGTTTGATTGTACACCACATATCGAAGGAGACCTTCTCAAAATGCATCAACATGCTGCTTATAGAGTGCCCAGATAGCGGTATACAACACTACTGCCAGATCAAGGATTTCAACCGCCTACTATTCGATCAGACAAAACATAAATGTAGGAAGCACTTCTGCGAACGATGCCTACATGGATATACTACCAAAGACCTCCTTACAAATCACATCCCAGAATGTAATGGAGTCAACGATCGAGCCATTCGAATTGAAATGCCTACCGAGGAAAACAACAAAGTCTCATTTCAGAACGTCCACAAGCAGCTCAAAGTTCCATACGTTATCTATGCAGACCTTGAGGCCTTAACCACTAAGATCGAAGGACCTGCCCAAGACCCTGGAAAGAGCAATACGCTGAAAACGGAAGAACACATTCCCTGTGGATTTTCCTACATCGTCGTACGTTCTGACGGTCATAGCGAACCACCAGTAATATATCGAGGTCCGGATACAATCGAATGCTTTCTAAAATCTGTACAAGAAGAAGAAACGAAGATAAAGGACCAAGTTGCCAAGCCACTACACATGTCAATGAAAGACAATAGAGATTATAAAAGAGCAATTCTTTGTCATATCTGTCAGAAACTGTTGGTTGGCAAAGATAGAGTACGTGACCATTGCCACATCACAGGTGAGTTTCGAGGTGCAGCACATAAAGTATGTAATCTCAAATTACGTATCTCACCTATCATCCCAGTCGTGTTCCACAATCTACGTGGTTATGATTCTCACCTACTGATGCAATCTATTTCCAAGACAGAGGGCGATATCTCTTGCATTCCAAATAATATGGAGAAATACATTTCATTCTCACTTGGTAACCTACGGTTCATCGATAGCTTGCAATTTCTACCATCCTCTCTTGGCAAGCTGGTAGAGAGTTCTACCCCAGACACCTTTCAACAAACTACGAAGTATACACCCGACCCAGAGAGAAACAAGTTGCTACTACGCAAAGGCGTTTATCCATATGAGTACATGGACTCTTGGGAAAGATTCACTGAGACTTCCCTTCCACCAAAGGAAGCGTTCTATAGTAAGCTAAGCCTAGAGGACATATCTGACGAAGATTATGAATGTGCACTAGAAGTTTGGAACGTATTTGATTGTAAGACATTAGGTGACTACCACGACCTTTACCTCCAAACTGACGTGCTTCTTCTGGCAGATGTCTTTGAGACCTTTCGGGCAACATGTATGCAAAACTACGGATTAGATCCTGCACACTACTACACCAGCCCTGGTCTCTCTTGGGATGCATTGTTAAGGAAGACCGGAGTGGAGCTGGAACTATTGACCGACTATGACATGCATCTATTCGTTGAGAAAGGTCTACGTGGTGGAATATCTATGGTGTCTCAACGCAATGCCAAGGCAAACAATCCAAACATACCCGACTTCGACCCTGATAAGCCAAATAGCCATATACTCTATCTTGATGCCAACAACCTATATGGATGGGCCATGAGTCAATATCTACCAACTGGGGGATTCGAGTGGTGTATGCCAACAAAAGAAGAAATCACCAATCTTGTAACTGATTCTGATGTAGGTTACATCCTAGAAGTTGACCTTGAATATCCTCGAGAACTTCATGACACGCACAACAGCTATCCATTAGCTCCTGAAAGAATGCAAGTGAGTAAAGCTTGGTTCTCAGAGTATCAGACAAATCTATTCGAAGAGCTATACAAAGGAAATGGATCCTTGAAAGCGGAAAAGCTCGTACCTAACTTATATGATAAAGAGCGATATGTGCTCCACTACCGCAATCTACAGCTATATATATCTCTTGGTATGCGTTTGAAAAAGATCCATAGAGCACTACGATTCGATCAATCACCATGGATGAAGCCATACATACAAATGAATACAGAATTACGAAAACAAGCGAAGAGCCCATTCGAGCAGGACCTCTACAAACTGATGAACAATAGTGTGTTTGGTAAGACAATGGAGAATCTACGAAAGCGTGTAGAGGTCAAACTAATTCGCTCCTCAGAAGGAATCAGACTACAACGTCTCTTGAATAAACCTAGTTATGCTCGCTCTACGATCTTTGACAATGATCTAGCTGCCGTGCACAATTACAAAAGTAAGTTATATCTGAACCGCCCAGTATACGTTGGAATGTCGATTCTAGATCTCTCAAAACATCTAATGTATGACTTCTACTACAACGAGCTCAATCGGCAGTACGGACAACGTTGTAATCTACTCTACACAGATACCGACAGTCTTTTACTACACATCGAAACTGAAGACATCTATGCAGACATGAAAGCCAATGAACGTTTCTACGATACAAGCAACTACAACGAAGACCATCCATCATACGACGCATCCAACAAGAAAGTACTTGGCAAAATGAAAGATGAATGTGGAGGTGTTCCCATCATCGAATACGTTGGACTACGATCAAAGCTCTACTCGATCTTGAAAGTAGACGGCGAAGAGATTAGGAAAGCCAAAGGTACAAAGAAGGCAGTTGTGAAACATCGCATTCGTCATGATCAATACAAAGAGTGCTTGCTAGACAAGAAAGTATTCCGCCATGGCATGGACATGCTTCGAAGTGAAGGTCATAGAATGTATGGCATGCATATGAATAAAGTATCTCTCTCACCATTCGACTCCAAGCGATGGATTGCAGAAAACGGAATCGATACATTAGCCTATGGGCATAAAAACATAATTCCAGACATGGATGATTTCATAGATGAGTTACTATCTTAGAATCCTCACCGCCATAGCCATGGCTTTCTTCCAGGCCCGTATCGGATAGAACATTGACCACCTTTCCCAAGACCCACAGATATCGTCCCTAGGTACGTGTTGAAGAGACATATACATATATGAATACAACGATACGATGACAATCAAAAAAGTTCTTTCGCCAGACCAGATCCAAAGTATTGCTTCGGGAGAGGTTGGCATTCGAGAGGCAATTCGACTCTACGGCTATTCTTGGATGCGATACGATACGATACGATACGATGCGATGCGATACGATACTAGTAAGCTTACTAGTAAGCTACTAGGTAATGCGACGGTTCAGATATAACTTACTTTTGTAATTGTGCACGGCTTTTTTTGTCTTATTTTTTTTTTTTTTTTTGTCTTCTTCTTTTTTTCTTTTTGCGATGCTACTTGTTTTCTATTTTTGCTTGTGGTTGTCTACATCGGCAATTTCTATTCCATTTTGAGTGGTGATCTATGTGGGGTTTGTCTACTTTTTTCTTTCAATTTGGTGGAACCAACGTGGCTACTCTTTTCTTCTTCCAATTTGGTGGAACCTATGTGGGTGCTCTTTTCTACCATTCGATACGCTACGAATGCAAAGGATATGGGAATGAGGCATAGAATCGCAAATGGCCATACTGCTCCTTCGGTTTTCGATTCTGCCATATCGGCTCGTAGTTTTGCAGCGTCTAGATCTGTCTCCAGTCCTTGTATGTACTCCAGTAGTTGTTGGTCTACATCTTGTGTTGGCTCGGTTGCATCCAACTCTAGGATAGGGGATTGTTGGCTTTCCTCTAGGATTCGTACTTTTTCTTCTAGCTCCAGTATACGATCTAGGATTGCTATATCCTGCGTTGGCTTTTGGATTTCGGTCTCGGGTTGCATAGTCGGAGAAGTGGGAGGCGTTTCCAAACCTTTCTGGATTCGGTAGGCTCTACCTTGCCCTATGCCGTAGAGTCGAATTGCCTCTCGAATGCCAACCTCTCCCGAAGCAATACTTTGGATCTGGTCTGGCGAAAGAACTTTTTTGATTGTCATCGTATCGTTGTATTCATATATGTATATGTCTCTTCAACACGTACCTAGGGACGATATCTGTGGGTCTTGGGAAAGGTGGTCAATGTTCTATCCGATACGGGCCTGGAAGAAAGCCATGGCTATGGCGGTGAGGATTCTAAGATAGTAACTCATCTATGAAATCATCCATGTCTGGAATTATGTTTTTATGCCCATAGGCTAATGTATCGATTCCGTTTTCTGCAATCCATCGCTTGGAGTCGAATGGTGAGAGAGATACTTTATTCATATGCATGCCATACATTCTATGACCTTCACTTCGAAGCATGTCCATGCCATGGCGGAATACTTTCTTGTCTAGCAAGCACTCTTTGTATTGATCATGACGAATGCGATGTTTCACAACTGCCTTCTTTGTACCTTTGGCTTTCCTAATCTCTTCGCCGTCTACTTTCAAGATCGAGTAGAGCTTTGATCGTAGTCCAACGTATTCGATGATGGGAACACCTCCACATTCATCTTTCATTTTGCCAAGTACTTTCTTGTTGGATGCGTCGTATGATGGATGGTCTTCGTTGTAGTTGCTTGTATCGTAGAAACGTTCATTGGCTTTCATGTCTGCATAGATGTCTTCAGTTTCGATGTGTAGTAAAAGACTGTCGGTATCTGTGTAGAGTAGATTACAACGTTGTCCGTACTGCCGATTGAGCTCGTTGTAGTAGAAGTCATACATTAGATGTTTTGAGAGATCTAGAATCGACATTCCAACGTATACTGGGCGGTTCAGATATAACTTACTTTTGTAATTGTGCACGGCAGCTAGATCATTGTCAAAGATCGTAGAGCGAGCATAACTAGGTTTATTCAAGAGACGTTGTAGTCTGATTCCTTCTGAGGAGCGAATTAGTTTGACCTCTACACGCTTTCGTAGATTCTCCATTGTCTTACCAAACACACTATTGTTCATCAGTTTGTAGAGGTCCTGCTCGAATGGGCTCTTCGCTTGTTTTCGTAATTCTGTATTCATTTGTATGTATGGCTTCATCCATGGTGATTGATCGAATCGTAGTGCTCTATGGATCTTTTTCAAACGCATACCAAGAGATATATATAGCTGTAGATTGCGGTAGTGGAGCACATATCGCTCTTTATCATATAAGTTAGGTACGAGCTTTTCCGCTTTCAAGGATCCATTTCCTTTGTATAGCTCTTCGAATAGATTTGTCTGATACTCTGAGAACCAAGCTTTACTCACTTGCATTCTTTCAGGAGCTAATGGATAGCTGTTGTGCGTGTCATGAAGTTCTCGAGGATATTCAAGGTCAACTTCTAGGATGTAACCTACATCAGAATCAGTTACAAGATTGGTGATTTCTTCTTTTGTTGGCATACACCACTCGAATCCCCCAGTTGGTAGATATTGACTCATGGCCCATCCATATAGGTTGTTGGCATCAAGATAGAGTATATGGCTATTTGGCTTATCAGGGTCGAAGTCGGGTATGTTTGGATTGTTTGCCTTGGCATTGCGTTGAGACACCATAGATATTCCACCACGTAGACCTTTCTCAACGAATAGATGCATGTCATAGTCGGTCAATAGTTCCAGCTCCACTCCGGTCTTCCTTAACAATGCATCCCAAGAGAGACCAGGGCTGGTGTAGTAGTGTGCAGGATCTAATCCGTAGTTTTGCATACATGTTGCCCGAAAGGTCTCAAAGACATCTGCCAGAAGAAGCACGTCAGTTTGGAGGTAAAGGTCGTGGTAGTCACCTAATGTCTTACAATCAAATACGTTCCAAACTTCTAGTGCACATTCATAATCTTCGTCAGATATGTCCTCTAGGCTTAGCTTACTATAGAACGCTTCCTTTGGTGGAAGGGAAGTCTCAGTGAATCTTTCCCAAGAGTCCATGTACTCATATGGATAAACGCCTTTGCGTAGTAGCAACTTGTTTCTCTCTGGGTCGGGTGTATACTTCGTAGTTTGTTGAAAGGTGTCTGGGGTAGAACTCTCTACCAGCTTGCCAAGAGAGGATGGTAGAAATTGCAAGCTATCGATGAACCGTAGGTTACCAAGTGAGAATGAAATGTATTTCTCCATATTATTTGGAATGCAAGAGATATCGCCCTCTGTCTTGGAAATAGATTGCATCAGTAGGTGAGAATCATAACCACGTAGATTGTGGAACACGACTGGGATGATAGGTGAGATACGTAATTTGAGATTACATACTTTATGTGCTGCACCTCGAAACTCACCTGTGATGTGGCAATGGTCACGTACTCTATCTTTGCCAACCAACAGTTTCTGACAGATATGACAAAGAATTGCTCTTTTATAATCTCTATTGTCTTTCATTGACATGTGTAGTGGCTTGGCAACTTGGTCCTTTATCTTCGTTTCTTCTTCTTGTACAGATTTTAGAAAGCATTCGATTGTATCCGGACCTCGATATATTACTGGTGGTTCGCTATGACCGTCAGAACGTACGACGATGTAGGAAAATCCACAGGGAATGTGTTCTTCCGTTTTCAGCGTATTGCTCTTTCCAGGGTCTTGGGCAGGTCCTTCGATCTTAGTGGTTAAGGCCTCAAGGTCTGCATAGATAACGTATGGAACTTTGAGCTGCTTGTGGACGTTCTGAAATGAGACTTTGTTGTTTTCCTCGGTAGGCATTTCAATTCGAATGGCTCGATCGTTGACTCCATTACATTCTGGGATGTGATTTGTAAGGAGGTCTTTGGTAGTATATCCATGTAGGCATCGTTCGCAGAAGTGCTTCCTACATTTATGTTTTGTCTGATCGAATAGTAGGCGGTTGAAATCCTTGATCTGGCAGTAGTGTTGTATACCGCTATCTGGGCACTCTATAAGCAGCATGTTGATGCATTTTGAGAAGGTCTCCTTCGATATGTGGTGTACAATCAAACACTTTTCCTTTGGATCCCAACCATACACATTGATTGAGATTTCATTTTGCTTCTCCAAGAGTGGTATTTGCGAAATTGGTGTTGGTGAGTCTACCCCTTCGCGTTTCGGCCAATCTTTCTTTCGATACTTCGATATTCTCTGAGGGTCTTTTGCAACTGGATGCAGAGTTGCCGTTATCACCCAAAATGCGCAGTGGTTGTCATAGTTCTTTATATTGATCACGGCTTTCTTATCCGCGATTTCTTTAGGTAGTGGCAAATATGAACCTCCTTGTAGTGGCTGGTATCGGGCAATGTTCAACCATAGAATGTTGACTTTATCTATGATCCAGTTTGATCCTCGACTGATCCATTTCTCAATGTAGTTATAGATCTGAGCATGCGCTTCTACTATTACTCCACGGGTATAAGAACTGTCGGTCAGAACTGCTTGTGAACTCCGAAATATGCTTGTATCGTATACCGAACCCTCAGGTTTATCGAGACGGAGAGTTACATTCAAAGCTAGCTGAACCTTGATACCACCAAAGTCTTGTAGCTCTTCATTGATCTTTTTGGTAGTCTGCTTTCGCACACCGGCAAGGAAAGCAGCTGGGTCTGCTTCTAGAGGATTACCATCGGGAACGTCCATCTTCCATCCGTGTAAATAACCCTTAATGCCGGGCACTTGGATAAACGTTAGTACATGTTCGGCCATTGTATTTAATCTTCGTTGTGGTAGTTGTTCTTCTTATGTCTCCATAAATTGGACCACACTTTTCACGTTCAATCTCCTAAAGTGGTACTATATCTTAATTTAATGTTCAAATTTCGTGTATTGTACAAAATCCAAGCATGTGATTGGCTAATGAGCGTGCATTATTGGTGACCACAGCACTCGACCCAGACCCTCTCTTACCTAGGGAAAGGGAGACCTGATACAGTGACTGAGTGAGCATTCGCTTAGCCTTAGTTACGTGTTTGGACGGCTTACAATCGCCTATTTAACAGTGAAAATGTAGACAATAACTAGAAAGGTAACGACAGGATTGGACGCTGTTTCCTGTGTGACAGAAAATATATATTTTGAGGCGAACATTTGCATAATCGCTCGTTGGAAATGGCTGATTTGCAAGTGCTGGAAGTACAACTCAACAAGTCCGAGTGAATAAAAGTTTCTACTACACTCTAGCAGTCTTACTGAAGAAATGGATTTTATTTCTGAGACCTTACTCTGTCAACAAGAGGAGAACGTTAAGCGAGAATTCAGTGGATGGTTCGAAAACCCAGGATTTTTTATTTGGAAAATGTTTGCATCGGAGCCGAGCACATGGAATGAAGCGGGTTTCAAATTCAAGTCAAGATTTCAGTTCACTGCCCCACTGGAATCTGCAGGTTAGTTATTTACGAATGAAAGAAACTATTAAAGAAAGTAAACTATCTAGGAGTTAAGCCGGCTAAATAATTGATATTTGAATACATGGCTCCAAGAGAAAGGTTTTCGAGTTAAATGTACAATCATACTTTTCGCCGGCTCACATTATATTTTGAGGCAAACATTTGCATAATCGTTTGTTAGAAATGGCTGATTTGCCAGCGCTGAAAGTACAACAAGTCAACATGTGTCCGAGAAAACAAAAGCTTCTACAACACTCTAGTAGTCTTACTGAAGAAATGGATTTTATTTCCGAGACCTTACTCTGTCAATAAGAGGAGACAATGAAGCGACAATTCAGTGGATGGTTCTAAAACCTAGGATTTTTTTATTTGGAAAACGTTTGCATCAGAGCCGAGGACACGGAGGCCGGTTTCAAGATTTCAATTCACTGGAATCTGCAGGTTAGTATTTTCGAATGAAAGAAACTATTAAAGAAAGTAGACTATCTAGGAATTAAGCCGGCTAAACTGACTTGATATTTGAATACATGGCTCCAAGAGAAACGTTTTTAAATGTACAATGTACAAATCATACTCGCAAGGCGTCAACTAAACTGACCGAACGCCAAAGTAAAATATTCTTTGCAAAGTTTATCTATTTAGTTGGATATTAAAAGTCCTGTTTTTATTCATTGTCTGTTGAAATGATATTTCTTTGTGGAGATATTTACCGTAAAATGATTTAATTCATGCGAAATATTTGACTTCTTTATGAAAAATTTATTGACCTCTATGGTATTACAATTAAAATTCACGGCTGACAGTGCACTCAGTTTGAATATTAAAAGGGTTAGAGACTTTATGTTTGTGCTTTATCGGCAAAATACAGTCACTTGCTGACTGTTCGATGAACTCAAAATGTCTTCATACTGCATTCGGCCTTCGGCCTCATGCAGTATTCATTATTTTTCGTTCATCGTACAGTCAGCGCGTGCCTGTATTTGTCGATAAAGAACTCACAAGCAGTCTCTAACCCTTACGTAGAGATGTGTTTAACAGGGACTATCGCGTTGGGTAAAAAAGCAAGGATCAAACGTCTAACAAATAACGAAATTCGTGTGGGGGCAGCTCTTCTTCTTATGTCTCCATAAATTGGTGTAACAGCTTAGCTCTCTTCCGCAATTCTCACAAACGTATTGCTTTGGAATCTTAACGCATGGGGTCTTGCGATCTTCTAGGTGACGTTTCAGATGCCCAACCCTACCGAATTCCCTCCCACACTTTTCGCAAGTCACATGTATGGGGGGCTTTGGAGTTTTAACGCAGGGGGTCTTGCGATCTTCTAGGTGACATTTCAGGTGACAACTCCTCTTAAATACTCTTCCACACTTTTCACATTCCATCTCCTAAGGTGGTACTATATCTTAATGTAGAGATGTGTTTAACAGGGACTATCGTGTTGGGTAGAAAAGCAAGGTCTGCAGTACTTCTTTTTTTGATTTGCTTTGCTACTTGTCTTCTACTTTTGCTTTGCCTTGCTACTTGTCTTCTACTTTTGCTTTGCTTTGCTACTTTTATTTGCCTTGCTACTTTTATTTGCTTTGCTACTTTTGATTTGCTTTGCTACTTGTCTTCTACTTTTGCTTTGCCTTGCTACTTGTCTTCTACTTTTGATTTGCCTTGCTACTTGTCTTCTACTTTTGCTTTGTTTTTGTTTTTGGCTTTGCTTTTGTTTTTTGGCATTGCATTCGTTAGTTGGCATTGCATTCGTTCGCTGGCCGCTTTGCTAGTTCGTTGGCAGCTCTAGAGAACGGTAGTTGAAACCCAAACATATCGGGGGACGGCCTTCGATCTGCAGTATTATGTTGGGCGCTCTAGCGCGATCTGAGCAGCCCTAATCCAGAATAATGCGCCATCGAAACTTTAGGTTTCTCAATGTCCCCGTGTCCCAGCTCCTTGTGTCATTTGTTGTATTTCTTGTGCAAGAATCGTTGATTTTTCTATTTTAGTGGTCGCTAGTTTGAGCTCCTTGTACAACAAACGTTGCTTTTTGTGCAGTAGATTGTTGAAAGTGCGCCAGTCCCCCAATTAGTTGTTTTTTGTCCCAGCCCTTGTGTCATTTGTTGCATTTCTTGTGCAACAATCGTTGATTTCGACGTTGAAAGTGCGCCAGCCCCCCCACTTTATATACTACTTACGAACCTCTCGTTGATGAGAACTCTAACGGTCTTAACATCGACAACATAAGCAAACTCATCCTACCAGGTTCTATTCACGATGGTATTTGCAACGCCTCAAGTATTTGTTCAAGTAGTATGGGACTTTCGTACCCACTAGATGTTGAGATCGACATAGTACGACAACCCTCGAAGAAGAATAGATATGATCAACAAGACGTTTATGCCGCCAATACTAAGCATAGTGCCAGTGTGGACACAGCTGCAGAAGATGAGTGAACGGAAGGCAAAAAAAAAAAAGGAAAAAAAAAGAAGAATGAAGAAAGTCGTCCCTCTTCATTTTTTTTATGTTACTAGACATCTAAGAATCCAAACTTGAGTATCTATTAGAGATATGATTACTATACTGTATATCGATCTCTTCCACTATGGATTATATATCGTGCCTCCCCATGGAAATTCTGACTAAGATCGTAGAGCATGCAGGTCCTACGTCATTCGCAAGCATCTCAAGGACATCGAAACACCTAAACGGTGCCGCATCTCTTGCGCGCTACGAAAACGTAGATCAAGAGTTCCGCACGCGAGTTCTCACTTTCGGTCTTAGGTCTACTCACGACGACGACGATCGAAACAAAATGGCTAAGACTTTCGGCATTTCCGCAAGCTACATCGACAATGGCTTTCCTCTCATCTACGCCAGTGAACATGGTAATCTTAACGTCATTAAGTGGCTCATCAAGAACTTACGGTTCGATGGAATGGATGGACAAATTGACCACATTCTATGTGCTGCCTGTAAGGATGGTCGTCTTGATATCGCTAAGTGGCTCACTAAGCACTTCCAGTTCACCAAAGAGGATAAAGCCGTCGCGTTCACTATACTAGATGCCAGTAAGAATGGTCATCTTAACGTCATTAAGTGGCTCATTCAACGTTTTAAGATAACCATAGAGTATGAATACGTTCATCATGCTCTACTATGTGCTTGTAGCAATGATCATCTTGATACCGCTAGGTGGCTCGTTAAGTGGCTCATTAAGAATGCCCATCTCACCCTAGAGGACGAAAATAACCTACTAAATTACTATGTGAATGCTTATGCTGCCATATAGGAATCCGATTGAATCCAACTGCACCTAAAAATCCAAAACTTGAGTATCTGTTAAAGGAATGCTTAGTATACTGTATATTACCACTAAATGGTATTAGTATATATTCTTTATTCCACGATATTAGCTTACGTTGTCATCTTAGTACGCATTAATACCATACAGATCGAACATGTCGAAGAAGAACTCGAATGTAGACGCCGCAATAACTTGTGATTGGTTGATGAGAGGGAAGGACTCGAAATGCCCAAAGCAGATTTCGAAGACGTCGAAGTTCTGTGCCCAGCACAACTTCCAGATCTCGAAAGGCTGTGACCCATTCATACCATGCTCGAAGTGCGGTAAAGGATGTCGTACTAGTTACGGGCTTTGCTCAAGATGCGACCGTCTCGCCATCAAGATGAAGTGTCCCGGTGTCTATATAAAACGCGCTAAGAAGTCCAGCAAGACGCTAGAGGATCCAAGAAAGGAGGAACTTGCAGAACCAAACGTGGTGGAACCGGAGAAGCCTGCTGAGGTAGCATTGTCCACGGAACCAGAGGAAGGTCTCGGAGAGTCTCTCACCCATGCACTCAACAAGGTGTTGGCTGCCTTGAGGAGTGAGAAGGACGATTAGGAATAGCCACGAAAAAAGAAAAAAAAGAATGAAGAAAGTCGTTGCGTGACCCTCTTCATTCTTTTTTTTTTTTTTTTTTTTTTTCTATTAAACGTATAAACATCTATAGTTGTATCATGGACGAGCTAGTCAGATTGTTTGGTCCTGGAATTCGTAGAAGCCTGAATATCAAACCACAAGTGGAACATATTAACACCAGTGAAACATGTCCTGATTGTCTCTGCCCCTTTGAAATACAAGGAACGGAATTCGTGTGTCCCACATGTGGTCTTGTTTCCGAGGTCGAACCATGTGAAGAAACGAAGGTCGACATCATTACTACTCGACTGCGTATAGTAGGTCCGAACGGATTTCAGTATCAAAGTGATCTAGACCGTGCAAAACCAAAGCAAAGCGATAACACGGAACTGCAACGACAAACGCTCCTACAAGAACTACGAGCATACAACGCTGTTTACAAACAAAGTTATGACCTATCGTTCCCTATGAACGCGTTAGGAATCGTAGCCGACGCATTCACCCAAGTAATGAAAGTTCATCCCAAGCGTAGCGATGCTAAGAGAAATATTTTAGCTTCTCTACTCTACCATGCATGCATACAATGTGGATTCGTCCGATCTAAAGGTGAGGTTGCTCGCTTCATGCAACTAAGCAACAAAGGCATCTGTATCGGAGAGGTCTTTATACGTTCTCTGTACAACGACGATAAGATCGATGTAGACTTGGATGCCGAGCGCATAGTTCCTCACATTGCAACGACTTTCCTTAAACTCGATCCTCAAGGAGTACCTATGGACGTTCAACAAATAGTCCACGAGGTTGTTACTACGGCAATAGAAAACAATATAGGCAGATCGGTAATTAAGACGAAAGTTGTTGGAGCAAGTTACGAGGTGCTACGTCGTTTAGGATCGTCTATGTCTCTTAACGAGGTCGTTAAACGATGTGACGTATTTGGAAATTCAGTCAAGCGTTTTATCAAGGAGTTGTCTTCTTACCATTCCCACTTCGAACCAATCTACACTAAGCATGGGATAACTAGCAGTAGGACTTAGCGAAGTGGAAGTGAGAGCCATGTTCGTTTCTTTCATAGGAAACGTCGATTCTTACCCCACTAAGCTGCCAAGCTTTTCTCGCATTTCCTTTTGCACTTCTTGCTTGAGTTCGGCTCGAACCCGATCCGGACTTTTTTCACCTATGGAAGTCTCACGACGAATTTCAGATCTCATGATCTCATACTTATTCGCTTCGTTCAGGATGAGACTGTATTCAGAGTCGGATATGTTTTCATCGCGTAAGGCCTTCGATACTAGATCGCGAATCGTATTGATTTTCGCCTTTGCCAACATAGTTGTCCTTTCATGCTTAGAAACCTTCATTCCTAACTTCTTAGCTCCAAGGGTCGTAGATGCTGAAATTAATCCACATAGCCCACCAATAACTCCAAGTGGTAGACCAATCACTATTCCAACCCCAGTCAACGCTGCGCCCAATCCAGATCCAGATAAGATCACAGATAGACCTCCAGTTGCCACTGCGATGCCATGAACTATTCCTTGAGAACGTGCATATTTCTTGCGCACACCTTCGTAGTGCCTTTCTTGAACTTCTATGTCCGAAAGCGTGTCTCGGACCGTTTGCAGTCTAAAGTTCTTTCCAGTGTCACTAGAGATCTGCGGATAGATACTTGGTGCTGATGGAAACGGTTGAATCGAGTCGCCTTCCATTGTACGTTATACATATAACTTACTCAAGCTTCAACACGTACAGTATGGGGCGACCCTGGAAGTCTATCAGATTGCCTTTCTCATCGAGAATTGTCAGACGAAGACTGCTTTGTATCGTACCTAGAGCTTTGACAGCTAGAGGTTGTAGTGAGGCATTAACGTCGCTTTCACAAATCTATCGCCTCGGATATGTATTCTACTTAGGACTTTAGATTGCTTTCCATCTTGAATCGAGAATCTGGAATCCACCAAGTCGCAGCAGATATACGCTATGTCGATTTCATCTTGGATGGACACTTCGTGCACACCTACTTTTAGTCGCGTAGCAATCCCATCTTTATTAATACCCATCAGTTTGCAGAGGTTTCCACTAAGTAGGATCGATTGCTTAACTTCTAGGTTCCAAGCCCTCCTATGATGGGGTTTCTCGATTTTTATGATGTCAGCACCAACTGCAGGCGCAAAGAATTGTCGAAGGCTCGCCATAGTGTGGTTTCCCTTAGGAACGTCGTACGGGAACCCTATACCTTCGGTAGACCACCAGAAGGTAGCATTCTCTGTTAGGTTCCACCAACTATTCTCAATAGTGACCTCGACTAGCGAAACGTTCTGTATAAGAATAGGGTTGTCGAAGTAGACAGTATGGTCGGCCAATGTTGTGGTGATATATAAGAGAACCATCTTATATGTTGAAGGTATAACTATATATACGTATAGCTTCAACATGACAGACGCATGGCGACAGTTCAAGTACCTATTTCCTAATGCCGTACTTAGTTGGTTCGAATCTACTTCCGATAATGTTAATTTCATTGATCGGGGAATGTCTCATCGCGTGTTCACGGAGGAAGGTCCTCCTACTAAGACGGGAGGTGGTAAATTGATGGGGTGGCTCGGTCGCACTGGTAAGGCTCTAGATGTAGCACTTGGTGGTAAGTCAGTTTACGAGAGCGTAATATTCGCACGGGAACACGAAGGTCTTTCCAAACACAATTGGATAGAAGAAAACGATAAGGTCGCAACCTTGAATGCAGATCTGTTGGTGAAGTTCAAGAAAAGATATCCACATGCAGATCTTCACAAGTTCTATGCCTCTACGGAAGTGAACGGTCCAGGCAAATATTCGACGAGTATTTGGTTTCGAGATGGAGATTCTAGCTATGTCGTTTACGGCGATGATGTCTCAAAGTTACCTACTACGATTCAAAAACGCATCGATAATGCGTTGTGGGATGTGCATAGAGGTTTCCCATCTACGTTGACACTAGACAGGAGTGCGAAATATCCCATTACAGCAGTTCCTTCTACTGAACCGGCACAAGATATCGATCTCACCAAGTTATGGATATACGTCAAACCTACGAATGGGTTCGAAGTAGGCGTTCCAAATATATTCAAGGAGATCGTCGTAAAGCATGTGACAGAAAAGGAGTCTCGTAGATGGTTATCAGGTCCGGATTTCCACTACTGGCCTCAACAACTTAATTTTGCAACGTGGTGTGCGACTTCTGGATGCGGAGTGTCATTGTTTGACCCCAATTTCAAAACGTATCCACCAGTCGTTCAGGGGTTCCTACGATTCCATGTTTATTTCACGATACGAAGAATTCTACATGAACTTGGTGGTGCTCATGGAGTTCCTTTACCTGGTAACTCCAATTTCAAGCAAAGGGATAACTCCTATAACAAATCAGCTCTTGAGAAATTGTGCCTCGAGTTTGGTTTATCTCGAACACCAGACTTTCGGTGGGATGGAGGTAGTAATCACGGATTAGGAGACGTCTACGTAAACGTTCGTGGAAAAATGGTGAACTATACGGAGAAGTACGCACATAATACTTCATACTCTGCGAAGTGGCCTGGTGGTGACTTTAAGTTTCCTGAGGAGAGTCTTACGGACTATCAGTCTCATTTATCGTACATTAGCAATAACAACGGTAAACAATACAATTGGTTTACGCCACCAATCGGAAAGGGTTTGACAGATGTTGGATTGGGTAGGTTGAATAGATCTGTCGAGGCTTTTGGATATTGCATACTTGGTGCACAAGCAGATCTGAACGAATCCATCATAGGCAGCCATAACGTCAAAGAAAAGTTTAAGAGCTTAGTCGAAGGTGCTATTCTCGAAAACGATTTAGTGGTGAGCTACAAAAACTATTTTACTGCTATAACGAGGACGCATAAGAAGCTCGATCTAGCAATAGCTATAGGCGTACGATTATTGCCAAGCGATCTAGCGTACTATCTTGGTGAGAAAGATGGCTATAGGAATCCAATCCCGAAAGCTACGAAAGATATGGTGCTAGGCACTAACGACGTCAATGCAGAAGGCAAAGGACATCCACCTCTTCCTATGGAAGGACCACCAGATAAGAAATTGGTGCAGCCTCTCGAGAAACAAGTTCCTGTACCAAAGGCAAAGGCAAAGGCAAAAGCAAAGGCAAAGGCTGTCTCACAACATGAGATTAATCTCGCAGTGACATCCATTGCTGCAGCTGGAATCGCATGGACGTTGTTTCGTTAACGGCGTTTGTATTGCTCCACTACGAAGACCACTGCTGCTACGATTAACAACCAAAGGTTGTTTGCTAAGACTCCAACAACGTCAGCAGCCATACTGAATATGAAACTCACAATTGGTCCAATCATCTTAGGTAGAATCTCCTCTAACTTTTTGCCCATTGCTTTTAAGCCTTTGACAGTTGTTTTGGCAGCTGCTTTGGCAGCATCTCCAAATCCTGGTACTATCGCGGAAACTGTCTTTGTCAGATTGGAAACTATTACACCGATCACAGTACTTACCGCAGCTACCACGCTAATTATACTGACCCCATACTTCTTAAAGATGATTCTTATACGATCCCTAAGTGACATCCGTTCTACTATAGCTTCTTCTATTTGTTCTAGGACTGCTTGCTCCTCCTGATCGGTCTTCATTTCATTAGTAGCGTTTTCTTTCTGAGTTTCGGTAGACGTAGGGTCTTTGAGTATTTCTTCATTTTGTTCGATCCTCTCACTCAATTGGTTTCGAGCTACTATGACTTCTTCTACCATTTCTTCCCTCGAAGGTCCTAAGACTCTTTTAAGACCTTTTCCCATCTTCTTATATAACTCACCTTTCGTGGTGGTCATAGGAATCTCTTTTTCTTTACTTCCATACTCTTTGATAGCGACTCTACCATCAGACAGGGTTGCAACCTCAAGCGTGCCTCGAATTCCCACATCGTGGTATTTTTCCCAGACAGTCTCGAATATATCCTGTCTCGCATTTTCCGATAAACCCTGTTTGAAGACTACGCCTCGATCGGTATACTTTGGGACTTTCTCTTCCTCCAGCCTCTCCAGGATTCTTTCATTTCTAGAAACGTTCGAGCCTTTCGAGTCGATGAGTTCGTCGAAGTAATCGTCATCTTCTCTAGAAAACGAGGTTTCCTGATCCTTTGGTCTAGCGCCTTCTTTGCTGTAGTAGCGTCTGGTTTTCATTGGGACCATTTCTCCTGACTCTTCTGGAAATGTTGCATCCCACTCCTCCTCCACATTGATAGTATCATCGTCATCGTAGTCTCCACCTCCTTCAGCTTCACCAGGTCTTTCCTCTGCGGTATCAACGTCCATGTTAAACATAACTATATATATAGTTATATTCAACATGATCTCATCAAAGTTGGATCCCACACAAGCACGAAGAGAGCCTCGTGCACTCAAGGCTCCACGAGACTTGTATAGGAAAACTTTCACTCGATCATCTGCCAATCCAGGTGAGACTCTATACGTAGAAGTCCCGAAGCTAGCAGAAGATGTAGTACTAGTACCTGGTAGCTTAGCGCTATTGGGCGACATCGTACTATCTGGTGGACATGCGAATAACAGAGTCGTTTCGAACATTGGACGCTGTTTGGTCATGCGTAGAATCTGTAGGATGGGAGCTGAAACAGTAGAAGACCTTGTCAGGCCAGACCTCCTACAAACGTACTCCGATGTATACCTATCTATGCAAGAGAGAGAATCTAGAGTACAACAAGGCATTCAATCAGAGAACGTAAACAAGCTACGATCGAAAGCTGGTGACGCAAGTACTTCGTCTGCTGCAGACAACGCGCTCCTAGCTGCATGTGGTTCTAAGTATAGGATTCCATTAGATGTTGACATTCTGACACAACATGGAGTTCTATATCCACATGCCTTAGAAAATACAATTACATTCGAGTTGACTCTAGCGCCTGCCAACGAGGTAGTAATTGGATCGGATACGACGAAGATAGGTACGTACCAACTTACCAACATCCAACTAGAATACGAAGCAATCAGGAACGAAACGCTGGCTAGTAGTGCACTTCACAAATACGAAATAGGTACTGCATTCTTATACAACTACGCTGTTCACTTCAAAACAGTAGATATCGCTAAAACATCCGATACTTTGATATCTCAAAACGTCAATGTTCCACGACGATCCTTTGCTGGACTACTTCTACTATTCATAGATCCACCTACCATTGGCACGCGAGATAGTGAAGCATTCTCGAATCCAGATATCTTAAAGGTAGAAGTAGATGTCAATGGGATTCCCAACAGACTCTTTCCAAGCGGTATGCTTCCCCTAGATTTTTGGGAGGCTGCAAGAAGCTGGTTCGGTACACCCAATACTTCTATGACTCCAAAGAAGTTCTTTGAAAATAGATTCGCTATCCTAATCGATTGTCGCACAGCAAAAGATTCCACCGTTCATGGTGATGGCTTGGCACAAACCGGCAGTGGAAAGGACATCGACATTCGCATACATAGAACTGCGAAGGGAAGTGGAAATGTGAAAATGCACATCTATGTCCTTGCGGATGCTCAGGTCACGATATTGAACAGATCTCTGCAGAGTATATTATACTGATGGATTCTCTCGTAGAGCACATACCTTTCAACGCACTCATAGTCGGTCCAACGAATTGTGGGAAGACTGCGTTTCTCATAGAACAACTTCGTGGATCATTTCGTGGTAAGTTCGATTACATAGTACTGATTTGTCCTACGTATGCCCACAACAAAACTTATCGTGGATTTGCAAATCGAGATCCTCGTTTCTTCGTCATGTCACCACCGCAGGATGCCATCGATGCTACTTTGAGTATTTGCGCAACATTTTGGTCAGGTACCAATACTCTATTGATTCTCGATGATTGCGCCGCATCGAAGGACGTCAAGAAACGAACTGACAAGCTAGTGGACTTAGCCTTTTCTGCACGACATATAGGGCTTTCCGTTTGGGTGCTGTCCCAACAACTAACGAGCATATGTAAACCCTTCCGTGAGAACGTAGCTATCGTAGTAGCATTCCATACAGCATCGGCCGTAGATGGCAAAAGGATATTTGAGGATTATGGAGGCTCGCAAGAATGCAAAGAGTTACGAACGATACTGGGATCCCATAAGTTCGCTCGCATGTGCTTCTGTCTCCGCCATCCTTTCGAGGTAGTGTTAGAGCTCCCAGCACCTACAACATATTATCATGGATAAAGAAATACTCGAGATATTCGGTGAGGATGTAACAGGCCCACCACCAACCAACCTAGACGTCGTGTCAGACAATCGCGAATCACTTTCGATCTTAGCTGCAACAGGCGTAACGAAAGAATACCTAGGTAAGAACTTTTCCCTAGGAGACATCTCTAGACTTCCTGAGAAAGAAGTAGACAAGTTGTATAGGAGGTATCAGGCCGTCCTAGCTCAGCAAGTAACGAAAGGCTTAGTCGACGGTGTGACACGTCTAGCTACCCGCCTAGTTGCCTACCTAGTACCAATAGATTCTCAAGAAGCACTGATCAAAGACCTACAAGAAGACCCTCTAGTCCGCAACGAAATCAGTGCTGCGACTGGCCTACTATCGCTCAAAGCAGGTCGCCTTGTAGCTCTAGCTAGCGTCCTATTCCACATATCCGGTCACGTAGTCATTCCTGGAACAACTGTTGAACCTCCACATATACCTACTATATCGAATCAAGATGGAAGGACAGACGGATCAGATAACTGCGAATCCTCCGACGACTGCACCAACTAAGGTAAAAGACCCAAAGCGCGTTGCAGCCGGAAAGGCACTAGCATTAAGCAACAAGCTCGCTAGAGAAGCTCAGAAGAGAGAGTCGACGCGCGAAAGCGAATCGTGCAAAGAAGTCTACGTAGAGAAAGGTCGGTTCGAAAACCTGGCCATCCTCGCAGTCATCGGTACTGGCGCTACATTGGTTGGCACATACTATACATACAAAAAGTATGTAGATGGCAATAAGCGTGTTGCCACCGTTAGCACGACACAACCTGCAGCTCCGGCAAAGCCAACGGCACTAGACATGGAGTAACACTTAAAGACTCGAGACCATACTTATATATGTCGAGATGGAAAAGGAATTGATGAAGACGGCAACCGATGCATCTATAATTGTTGGACTCGCTTCTGGTATTGGGTGGATCGTAAAAAAGACTACCAAAGAATCTATGCTTAGCGATCCTTCTTCTTCCCTAGTGAATTACGCAAAGTGGACTGCCGTGATACTTGGTAGCTTATACGCAAAGCAATATCTTGAGAAGAAAAAGCTCATACCGTAATGGCAGCAGCAATTGGAATGGCCGTTTTCGGGGCTATCTTGAATGCAACGGCATTTACTGGTGGTGGTATACTAGCTAGAATGATTGGAAAGGGTGATATGGATGCAGAACGAGAGAGACACGATAGGGCCACCGAAAAACTAGCACGTGAAATGAAAGCGTATAGAATCAAACGTCAAAGAGGATACGACTATGCACAAGAGCAGGAAGGTCTTGAACGCAACGCACGCAACGATCAAAGAGATACCAACGAAGCCTTAGTGCGATCCGATAAGTTACGTAAAGAGCTAAAACGGCTCAAAGAGATGAAAGAACCCCGCTTATCTGACTACTACAAACCCTCAAACAATCAGAAGACTGGCGAGTTGCTCTACGTTGGTGGTGGAATGCTAGGCGTTGGATACTCTATTAGTAAATGGCTATAGAAACGTACTAGGTCGTACTAGATCGTACTAGGTCGTACTAGGTAACGTACTAGATCGTACTAGGTCGTACTAGGTAACGTACTAAGTCGTACTAGGTAACGTACTAGGTCGTACTAGGTAACGTACTAGATCGTACTAGGTCGTACTAGGTAACGTACTAGGTCGTACTAGGTAACGTACTAGGTCGTACTAGATAACGTACTAGGAACGTATTAGGTTCTACTAGGAACGTACTAGGTACTACTACTAAGCTACTACTAAGCTACTACTAAGCTACTTAAGCTACTACTAAGCTACTACTAGGTTACTACTAAAAAAGACGAAAAAAAAAAAAAAGAGAAAAAAGGGAATAAGGACTGGGTGGATGGGCGCCAGAATGGAACGAATCCACACCTACGAACGTACGAATCGAACTAGACGCGTTCGCTTTCCATCTCTCGATACTTCATGAATGCTGCGGTTATGGACATGACGATAATCACAGCATTCATGGACATGACGATAATCGCAGCATTCATGAAGTGTCGAGAGATGGAAAACGAACGCGTCTTAGTTCGATTCATATGTTCGTAGGTGTGGATTCATTCCATTCTAGGCTCCCATCCAACCAGTCCTTATTCCTTTTTTTCTCTTTTTTTTTTTCATCTGTTGAAGGTTAGAATGTATAGATGTATGATGGATTCTAAACTTGCGAATATCTTCTATGGTCCTATGGGCTATTGGAAAGGTCACTCTGCAATTGGTAAGCTATCGGTAGCAGCGAAAGCATCAGAAGACGTGGCTAGGAGTTGGTTGGAAAAGCAATCTATGTGGCAAATATATCTACCACCACCAAAACACATTCCACGACCACATTGGACTGTATCAAAACCAAATGAAGTCCACCAAGCTGATTTGATATTTCTACCACACGATCGACCTGGGCGTGGACGGAAGCTATACAAGTACGCATTGGTAGTAATCGACGTAGCTTCTCGATACAAAGAAGCCGAACCTTTGGCATCTAAAGATAGTGGTGAAGTTGCTGCGGCATTCGAACGAATCTATAAACGTAGTCCACTCGAATGGCCAAAGACGTTGCAAGTAGATCCTGGTAGAGAATTCATGGGACGTATGTCTGAAACTCTAGAACTACATGGTACGAAAGTTCAACGAGGTGAGGCTGGTAATCATAGAGCGCAAGGCTTCGTCGAACGAGCAAATAGAACTCTAGCCGAGAGATTGTTTGGGTATCAGTATGCACAAGAGATGGTACTTACTTCGGAAGGATCAGATGAGCGTAGTAGAGAATGGGTACTTCGTTTACCAATGGTTATCAAAGCCATGAACAGTGAGGTGACTCGACTTACAGGAAAGGAGCCTTCAAATTCTGTAATGACGCAACAAGTAGATCTGAAGACTCCTACATATTCACGCACTGTTGGATTGAGAGAAGAGCGCCTACCATTCGACGTTCTAGTTCGATATCTCTATGCACCAGGAGAATTGGAAGGAGGTGAAAAACGTAGAGCTACTGATCCTGTGTGGAGTTTGCAGATATACACCATTTCGCGAAGTGTAGTATCTTCGGGACAGCCTGTGCTGTACTACCTTGTGAAGCGAGAAGGGGAGAAGGACGCACCCAAACGTGGATTCGTTCGTGAAGAGCTACAAGTTGTTCCTAGGGATACGGAACTACCACCAAAAGGAATTATGTTTGTACCCAGACGCTAGACAGCGTACTCTATTGGCTCGGTGTGGATTCCATCGGGAAGAACGTATCTTTTATCATAGTAAGCCGATAGCCCAAGCTTCCGTTGTTCGTAGGTTGTTATACCTTCTGGCAATAGTCGGAAGCCTCGGTTCTTCGCTATGTCGATACTACCCTGGAGGGCTGCTTCGAATCGATCCCACGAAATATCGTTGTGCCGCCTAGACATACCTTTAGCGGAATACTTCTTGCTTCCACCCGTATCGACGTAGTAGGCTTTCGAGCATAGGGCAATGGCGCGCTGTCCTTCGAATTCGAGTTTGAAGAGTCCTGGTGTACGACTGCTCCATTCGTCCCAAGCTAGCCATTCCTTCCTTTCGGCTTCGAAATCCTCTCGCAGTTCCGGTCTTACAACCTCATCGAGGCTATTTCCTGAGATGGCAATGTACGCACTGTCCGTGTCCATCTGTATGTACTCGAAGTCCTTGCGATCGATGTACTTGTCGAGGAAGTCGTAGTAGAACTCAAGCATACGCAGCTTTGCGAGCTGGTACACAGCGATACCTACTTGGAAAGGGCGTTTGATTCGGATCTGGTCCTTCCTACTCTCGAGTTCGTATGCCTCACCAATCTCTTCCAGGTCTTCGAACCAAACACTTCGCAAAGCTTTGTCCACAATCTTCTCGTCTTTTGTATAGGTGACATTTGTTTGGCGTCCCAAGTCTTCGAGCAACTTTCCATAGGCGCTGTTTCCTAGTAGCTTGAACACATCTGCCAGCAAAGCTTTACTTTTGTCTACGTCTCCCATGCGTCGCGCCTCAGTGACTTGGTCCACGAACCATCCGAAGATTTCTTTGGGTTCGTAGTCTATCGTGCGGTAGACAGCAGTGATCACTGCGCCATGGTCTAGATACCAAAGTAGAAGAGGAGCATAGAGTAGCAACTTCTTTCCAGAGAGACTCCCAACTAGCTTCTTTTCCTCGCTGCGCTTTCTACCAGTCTTCTCAAGGTAGGCCAACATTTGTGGAGGAATTGCTTCCTTGGGGATTTTCTTGTTGTAGAAGAAGGGGGGCATCTCCTCAAATTCCTTCCACAATTTCTTTGGTATCTCGATGTCTACTTCTGCATATCCAAACCACGTTCCACCACGTAGACATTCAACGAATCCTTCGGTGGCTGGACCTGGATCGTCATAGTGCACAACCGTTTCTTTTCCACAAGGCATTTCGAATTCCATAGTGGAAAGATATAGGGCGTTGGCATCGTATCCAAGAATCTTACGACACACCTTGGTTCCACCTTGGTGACTACGAATCTTAGTTTTTCCCGCTTCGTGGAGTCTGGTGAACACTATGCTTGGACCTCCCACGACAGCGTCTTTCAACATGTGGTAGGCTTCCTTACTTGGAGCGTACATCTCAGCTCCCCTTTCTACACTACCTCGAAGCAGGAACTGTAGCGAGACTCCTGGGATGGACACTGCATCTTTCAGCATGTCTACTCCTTTCTCGTGATAGGAATCTCGCATCTTTTCGAGTGCCTCTAGGAATGGAACTACATCTAGGTTGTTGTAGTATCGTAGCCAGTCTGCAAAGGTCTCCATTCCCTTGTCGAGAAAGGTGCGCTTGCAGTCTTCGAACTCTGACCTAGATAGTAGGTGTTCTCTTTTCAACTTCGAACCCCACTCTTGATAATCTGGTAATCCAACGTGATCCAACTTGTCGGGAGAGTCGAACCACTCATATGGGAAGAAACTCTTTTGCAACTCGCATCCATAGGCAGTGATCCAACGTTCGTAGGAAGTTCCAGGTCCAAGGTAGTTCATCACATCGAGGAAACGGAAATCGGGAGTCAAGAGAAACATAGTGGTGTTGGCTTTCTTTGCTACCCGGATCTTCGAACAGGTGTCGGCAATGATTCCTACGAAGTGCTCCCTGATCAGATTGAGATCGTACCTGCCATAGTTGAATCCCACTACTGGAACTTGGCTGATCCATTCGTCGATCTTCACTTGTTGTTTCTTTGGTAGGGTGTCGAAGGAGAATTTGGGTTTATCGAGCCGGTACCATCTTGCCATAGCTACTTGGATTGCCTGTGCTCTTTGCTGGAGTTCTTCGACGAAGGCAGCTATGAGTTCTTTTGGATCGCGTCGACAGATGTGGGTTGGCGTTCGATCGTACGTGTCGGCAATTGATACTGATATGGGAACGTGAACGTTTTCGATGGTCAGGTGGTCTGTTGGTTGTCTTCCTTTTGTCGTGTCGAGATAGGCTTCGAAATCGTAAACTATGGCATGTGGATAGACGGTTTGCGTTGGAGTTGGAACCGGCTTGTTTTTTTTCTTTGTAGAGCAACCCCAAGCCTCCACTACTACATAACCTGCCTCACGTAGACTCTCCGTTCTTTCGCAGGTCTTGAGATAGAGCCTCCTTTCCCTAGGGAAGCATTTCGGGCAGCCATGGAAATAGCATCCATGAAATTGGAAGATGGTTTTCGAAAGAGGTTCGTAGCCGTCGACCGGCGCTCCTTCTATCCAATGCTCTCCACCATGCCCACAAGCTGCGTGATGAATGTGTTGCCCAATCCTTTCAGCTTCGCGTTCCAACCAGCATAGAGCGACTTTGCTGGCTGTGCTCTCTGGCCAGAAGGCTTTTTCGTATGCCGACTGAGGTGCCTTGATCACTTTTCCGGGGCAAACAATCTTCGTTTCTCCACGACTGCAACGATTTGCATGGCGTTGAAGGTTCGAGGCGTTTGTGAACCGTTGCTTACAATCGTTGCATACGTAGACGCTCCCTATCTTGGCGATGTTTTTGATGTAGAAGGCATGCCCGTCGTACACCCCTATTGTCATTATGTGATTGTAGTGGGGCGCATGCCGCGTCAGATACCAAGCTCCAGCCTCCGTAGGCTCGTACACCCGAATGCCAATCCCGAAGTGTAACTCAACTTTATCCAGCTGGTCTATGGAAGTTCTGGGAACATCTTGCGTGGGTGCTGTCAGGCGATAGAAGTCCTGGGCAAGTTTTCGAGCTTTGACGCAACACCTATCTACTCTTGCTCCTTCATGCATGGCAAGGCAGCGCCAAAGACATAGGTTGTCGCCATATCGATCAAGGGCAAGCATTCCTTTCTTATGGCGAAGCCATTGGGGTAGTGGACCTGTTCCCAACAGAAGCTGACGATCGATCACGACTTTGACATCTACGTAGATCCAACGCACGAAGGCCCATTGGGTATTTGGACGATTGATGTTGTCGGGATTCAAACGAGCTGTCTCCATGCTATTGATCCACTCTTCTGCATCTTCTAGAATGTTCACCCATGGAGAGCCTGGGACAGTCTTGGAGAACAGTCTCACGCGTCCGTCGTTGACATTGCGAATGCGATAGGTGTAGCTGTAGCGAAGGTAGAAGCTGGTGGTTACCTTTGCAACTAACTTTTCCATAATCCTAGGGGTCAAATCTCCTGCCACACCTTGGAAGAAGCGCCATCGGATAGTACGGCGACCTATCTCCACTCCCTCAAGCATTCCATCTCTCTCCTCTAGAATGGCACCTGCCTCTCGAGCTAGACTCCGTGGAAGTGGTTCACTACGTGGTCTCACCATTCTCCCTTCGATATAACTATATGTTAGGATAGCTTTAACAGATACTCAAATTTGGATTTTATGTGTAAGGATGTTGCGGGGCGATATAACTATATGTAATCATATCTCTAATAGGTTTATCAAGTTGGATTTTATGTACAAGAATGTCTAGTGACACTTTGGATGACCCTTAGTTACCCCCTAGTAGTATAGGCGGAGTTAAAATTATACAACTTTTTGTTGTGCAAGAAAACTCAAAAAGTGGATTTCCGAATTCACTTTTGAGTTTTCTTGTGCAAGAAAAAGTGGTATAATTTTAACTCCGCCTATACTACTCTATCGATTTTGGAAGTCTAAAGGCCATTTGAAGGGTTTTATGATTTCATTTTTTCCACTCTCTTAAAAGTAAGACAAGGCTGGGCACTCGAGTCGCCAAGTCAAACGGATTCACCGAAGGAAAGATCCCGTAAATTCGCTCCAAATCCTCCAATCGCCTTCAATTTACACCTAGGGCATGTTCGATAGTTGTTCCACCCATTAGTCGCCATCAGTAGAGACACAAGTACACGTATAGGGACATTTTAGGTCGCCAATTTCAATGAACTTGCCTTTCGGAACGCCGAAATATGCGTGAAAGGTATGTTCCGTCACAGGTACCCCAGGCTCATTATGCGTAAAACCGTTATTTCCCGGATATTTGAAATTACAATAAATGTATGGAGTTTTAGTTCGAATGGCCGTTTGCTCTAAAATAAAATTCAGTAAATCGTCAAACTAGTCTTACCTGTCTCTTGCGTGTTCCTTTCAGTTTCTGTGAAGTTTCAAGCCATTCCGTTCAATTTTGAGGAAGTTACAGCAATTTTTCTTCCCTTAGTGTAATTATTGGGAAGGTAGCAAACTCGAGGCCGATCAGCCGCCGATCAGATGCAGAAAATCGCCTCGAATTCCCACAAAAATCCCGTACATCGCCAAAATTCCTTCAAATAACTGTTGCCCAAACACAGGTCCTTCACCACACTCAGCTTCACTTTCACTGCTTTACTCTAACCGGAGAAAAATCCCACGTAGTTTGCAGTTTTCGAGTTTCGCGGATGTTCTTGTCCATCTGACCTGCAACGAGGTGACAAACAGTAGACCGTCCCTACCCAGTGAATTTGACACTCCGTTGTGCCATTGTTTCATCTACCAATCGGAATCGATGTAAAAAAACGGTTTGTTACCCAAAAGTTCACGGGCTCAGACCTAATACATATATACCTTATTTTGAAAGTGTCGTTTCAACGAACGGTTCTATGGTGTAGTGGTTTACATTTTGGGCTTTTGATCCAACGACCGGAGTTCGAGTCTACGCCGGGCACTAAATAATTTATTTTTTTAATTCTTTTTCTCCTTTCTCAGTTTTATTTTTATCCTTTTCCTCTATTTTAAGCTATTAGAGGCGCCTTCTACGCTAAAATAAATAAAACATTGTTGTGTATTGGCTCTCAACCCAACAATTGGCTCTCATCCCAACACGGTTACGACCTCGATTTTATAGTAGCGTAGAAGGCGCCTCTAATAGCTTAAAATAGAGGAAAAGGATAAAAATAATACTGAGAAAGGAGAAAAAGAAGTAAAAAAAATATATTTTAGTGCCCGGCGTAGACTCGAACTCCGGTCGTTGGATCAAAAGCCCGAAATGTAAACCACTACACCATAGAACCGTTTGTTGAAACAACAATTTCAAAATAAGGTATATATGTATTAGGTCTGAGCCCGTGAACTTTTGGGTAACAAACCGTTTTTTTACATCGATTCCGATTGGTAGATGAAACAATGGCACAACGGAGTGTCAAATTCACTGGGTAGGGACGGTCTACTGTTTGTCACCTCGTTGCAGGTCAGATGGACAAGAACATCCGCGAAACTCGAAAACTGCAAACTACGTGGGATTTTTCTCCGGTTAGAGTAAAGCAGTGAAAGTGAAGCTGAGTGTGGTGAAGGACCTGTGTTTGGGCAACCGTTATTTGAAGGAATTTTGGCGATGTACGGGATTTTTGTGGGAATTCGAGGCGATTTTCTGCATCTGATCGGCGGCTGATCGGCCTCGAGTTTGCTACCTTCCCAATAATTACACTAAGGGAAGAAAAATTGCTGTAACTTCCTCAAAATTGAACGGAATGGCTTGAAACTTCACATAAACTGAAAGGAACACGCAAGAGACAGGTAAGACTAGTTTGACGATTTACTGAATTTTATTTTAGAGCAAACGGCCATTCGAACTAAAACTCCATACATTTACTGTAATTTCAAATATCCGGGAAATAACGGTTTTACGCATAATGAGCCTGGGGTACCTGTGGTTCCGTGCACCAACCGACATTTTTGGCTCGGTAACCCGGCCTTGCTATTCAATTTAACTACACACCGGGTGGTAGACGGTATAATGTTCAGTACGACAAACATTACCCTCGGGGCCATGCGTAGGGCACAATTCGGAAACATGAGTTTCCATATATGGCTAGTGCAAGTATTACGCGCGGAAACATGATGGCATTCAGGTAAGAATGTTTATAAAGACAAAGTTGCGTGTTAATGGATTAATCCTCATCTTTAAACCTTTCAAATGTAAAATTCGTAAATGACAGTTGGAGCGAATTTACGGGATCTTTCCTTCGGTGAATCCGTTTGACTTGGCGACTCGAGTGCCCAACCTTGTCTTACTTTTAAGAGAGTGGAAAAAATGAAATCATAAAACCCTTCAAATGGCCTTTAGACTTCCAAAATCGATAGAGATAGTAAAGGAAAACACATTTGGATAAAAAGGTGAGTCTTTATTTCATATTTATAGATTTTAAAATTTACAAACAATTTTAAGTCAAGTTCATATACATATAGGGAGCTTGGGGTACCTGTGATAAAACCAACTGTTTCGGCGGCCAGATTTGTTTTCGTTACACGAATTCATGTCTCGAGCTGCCTGTGACCGTCAGTTTTGGCACTTTTCCGACAATAATTGTGCTCATCGGTTTAGGAAATTAACTGAGATCCGTAAGATATCATTCCCTTTAAAAAAATTCAAAATACAACCTTGAAAATATCAACACGCTAAAAACATTGTGCCAGGAGTCAGTCAGCCGGCTAGACTATGTTACTATAATTTA
Organism: Actinernus sp. WN-2022; assembly: GCA_030867875.1. Lineage (NCBI taxonomy): Eukaryota > Metazoa > Cnidaria > Anthozoa > Actiniaria > Actinernidae > Actinernus > Actinernus sp. WN-2022. Next base: position 33,806,914 of record JAOWCC010001501.1, read on the forward strand.
TCATATTTGTTGATTTCATGTGAGTTCCCACGGGTCCCTGCTAGTACATTATAATACTTAGTTAACCTTCTTCACCCTACCTTGCCAATTTACCTAGTTCTCTGACTTTCCTATTCCCATCTTGTTCTACACCTTATGCCGATCCGTTACCCTTGTTCTATATGTAAATTTTCTGTTCATTCTAATCACAAAGCAATTCTGTGTGATATTTGTTTATCCTGTACTCATCTTAAGAGCACTAAACTAACTACCCAGATGTTTTACTCTCACAATCCGAAGATGCTTGGTTTTGCCCTATTTGTATTTCTGAAATATTACCCTTTAATCACATTGAAGATGATGATAATTGCTATTTTTCCATTTATGATCTTCACTCTATGTTTGAGCCTTCTTTTGATACCTCATCATTAAAAAACAAATGCTTTAATCCGTTTGTTGAAGACCCCGATACATGTTCGTTTCAAACTCAAACCTTGCACCAACTGTGCATACTTTATTAGCAAGGATATGCTTATTTCCTAAAATTCCAGACTGTTTTTCTACATTCCACCTTAATGTTAGGAGTCTAAAGAAACACTCAGAAGACCTCTATGACTACCTATCCACTCTTAATATTTCCTTTTCTGCGATAGGTGTATCCGAGACCTCGTTAGATGAAACTACCAATGACCTTTATCGCGTTCGCAGAACGCAACCCCATATTAGTCAGTCGATTCGAGATTGGGTGTCACGTGATTGTGGACTGCCATTTGGCCCCCCAAACATCTTTTTGCAGGGGCAAGGCTTGGACCATTGTTTCGTAGCCAATCAGCATAAGCTTTCAGCGAAGGCAAACTGCGGCAAACTGCAGCAAATCTCCGCATTCTTCAAACTCAAAGACAGAGGATACTCAGATGTGATGCTGCCTCGAAATCTTCTAGGTAACATTTATCGAAATCTTCAGGTGTGCATGACTCCCCTGATCGGTGCTGTGTCGATGAAGAACCGACTATTAACCATGATTTGTGGTGGTTGGAATTCATTTAAGAAACCGAGTTGTGCAGCTCGGCGAAGGCAAATGACCATGATTTGTGGTCGGAATTCATTCAAGCAACCGAGTTCTAAACTGCTTTTGAAGGCCCCAAATCGCCCCCAAACCACTCACACAACTTCACTAAGTATCAATCTTTTATTTTTGAAGATTTATTTCGTTGGAATCGGAAAAGAGAATTCACAAGGAGCAATTATATAAACTCTTCTGAGATCGCTTGATGAAACACACCACAGGTAACCCACAGACTAATAAGCTGGAAATATATGTCGAGTCTGGGCAGCCTGTGAATTCATACGATCGACAGGGCCATTTTGCCGTGTGACTTTGGACAGCACAATGCAGCCACGATTTCAGTTCGACCAGTTGTATCAGTAATCGTTCAGGCCTCTGGCTACACACCTAACCTTTTTTTATTGTTACAGTTATATGCAATTTATTTAGAATGCGCATTTTGTTTTAATTTGTCAATAAAGCGTACTGTTCAAGTTCTTATGCAACGTCTCTTTTAATACTGTACAGCTGAGAGGGCAAGCAGGCAAGGGATGGATATTTGACAGCAAAAAGGATCCATCACTGACTTGGATTGTAAAACATGTCCTAGACATCCGTACACGAAAAGATCTCGCATTTGACATAACAAATCAGCTTTTTGTTATTAACATATTTCTTTATCATAAAAACTTTGCTCTGAATCAATCTAGTATAATATCATTCCAGAGCAGGAATTAATATTTTTGTCAAATCTCTACCCCATGCAGACTTTCCCCTGAGTGTTACATTGACAGCTGCATGACCTTACTAAAAGAAACCAGGGCTCGAAATTAAAATGAAATACTCGTCACGACTTGAAATTCAAATTTGGTCGCAATTCTGCCATTTTTGCTTGCTAAAACACATTAGATCAATCAGAATACACCCAAATCTGGTACACATTTTGCAACTACTCTCCCAATCTCCCAGCTCTACCTTCCCTTTACGGACGCGCTTTTTTAATCTGTGATTACTACTATAGTAACCTACTGGGTTACAACTTTATTTCCAATCCTAGGAAACATAAGTCAGGTGGAGGTGTAGGCCTCTTTATCAGATCTTCTTTTGAATTCAAAACCCGCTCTGGTTAGAGTGTAATGATAATAGAATTTGTGAATCAATTTTTGCTGAAATACATCAATCGAATAATAAGAATATCATAATAGGCTGTCTATATAAACCACCAGATGTCTCAATAACTGATTTTATTGAGAACTTAAAACCTACCCTTGCTAAAATAAGTTTTGAAAATATATTGTGTTTCTTAATGGGAGACTTTAACATTAATATCCTTAATGCTGACAATCATGCCATATAATGATTTTATTGATCTAAAGATATCTAACAGTCTATACCCACTGATATCGAAACCTACCAGGATTACATCTTATTCTGCTACTTTAATTGATAATATATTTACCAATAATCTTGATCACGATAAAATCAGCGGAATCCTTTGGACTGACATATCTGATCACTTACCTGTATTTCAGGTAACCAACCTCAAACTTGTACCTGAATTTCAACCGCAAAGAATTTCCAAACGCCAAATAACTACTTCCAACATCCAGAAATTTCACTCTAAACGTGTTCACACTGATTGGGCCTTTATCAATGTATCTTCTCCTAATGACTCCTATAATATATTTAATGATTATCTTACTCCTATTTATAACCAATGTTTTCCCATCAAAACAATTTTAATTAAAAATAGGCCTAATAATAAACTTTGGTTCACTTCAGGTTTCCGTAATTCTTGTAGACGTAAAAATTATCTTTATAAACAAGCTCTCCGTAAACCCACAGCTCATAATAAGGCTAATTATACCAAAATTCGCAATAAGTACAATTATCTTGTTAAACTCGCTAGGAAATAATATTACCATGACAAACTCTCATCGGCCCATTCCTCCTTAAGACTTACATAGTCAACAATTAAATCAGTTATCTCTAAAAAGCAAACCAGGAAAAAAACCTACTTCTATGATTGACTCTGATAGTACTATCACTGACCCGCTACTAATTGCTAACAAATTTAATTACTTCTTTACAAATATATATAGGTCCGGCACTTGCAAAAAAATTCCAACCTCCAACACTAATCCTAGATCATATCTAAAGGGCTCGTACCAGGACAGCATGTTCTTTTTTTCCTACTGGCCTCCCCATCTGAAGTTATTTCTATTGTCATGTCTCTAAAAAACAGTAATAGCGAAGGATTTGATGGCTTTAACATTCTACCAATCAAAGCTACCATCGACTTACTCGCATCACCACTTTCTAATATATGGAATCAGTCTTTGTCATGTGGTATTGTACCCGACAAACTAAAAGTAGGTAAAGTCATACCAGTTTATAAGAACGAAGACATAAAGTGCTTTACCAACTATAGACCATTTCCATTTTAACTTTTTTTTCAAAAATACTAGAAAAATAGTTTCATAGAGTTTTCAATTACTTTATCAAACTCAACATTCTAAATAATCATCAATATGGATTTAGAAATAAACATTCTACCTATATGGCTATCTTAGAACTCACCGACAAGATCTATCAGTCTTTTGAAAAAATTGAATATACCGTGGGAATCTTTATAGGCTTAAAAAAGCATTTGACACTGTCAATCATGCCATACTACTTGACAAATTTGAATTTTATGGTATAAGAGGAATTTCATTAAATTGGATGAAAAGCTACCTCGATCAAAGATCGCAATATGTCCAAATAGGTGATGTCAAATCCTCACTTAAACCAATAAATTGTGGTGTACAACAGCCTCAATACTTGGGCCTCTTCTCTTTCTTATTTATATTAATGATATTTTTAATTGCTCTGATTACCTTTCATTTGTCTTATTTGCTGATGACACCAACATATTCTTCAGTCATAAAAACATCGTTGAACTCGTTGACATTATTAATAACGAACTATCTTCAGTTTTATCCTGGCTGACTGACAACAAATTAACTCTCCACCCCGATAAAACTAAATTCATTTTTTTTTTCATCCTACCAAGAAAAAGGTTAATTTTAATGACATTAGCATATCAATCAATCATAATAAGATTGAAAGAACTGAATAAACCAATTAAATTCTTGGGGATTATTATACACCAACATCTCTCCTGGAAACCACATAGATATGCCATCAGTTCCAAAATTTCTAAATCAATTGGTATCATCATTAAAGCTCGTCAATTCCTTTGTAGTAAAACTCTTCTTATCCTCTACAATTCTTTAGTATTACCATATATTCAGTACTGTACTATACTATAGGGTTCAACCTATCCCTCTTATCTACATCCACTTCATTTACTCCAAAAGAAGGCCTTGTGGAAAATCACATATTCTCCCATTCATTCTCCTACTTACCCCTTATTCAAATAACTAAAAACTCTCAATATATTCAACATATTCAAATATCAAGTCTCTTCTTTCATTTTCCTTCATATCAATAAATGCCTTCCTATCCCTATATCTACCTTGTTCAAATTTAATTTTGAATACCATACATGTAAGTACTCTACCAGACACAAATCTGATTTGCATATCCACTATCATAAATATATATATTGTTACAGTATGTGCTTCCGCTTCCTGTCCGTACCATATTTGGCACTAGCTATATTTGGAATAAAGTTGTTGTTTGGTTCATAATGGCGGGTCGTGTGGTCGCTTCGTGAAACATGGTGTCGGAAGTGGTTTTCCTTTCTACTTATATATTAAGGCAAGCGAAATTTAGCAGTTGAGAGGAAACTTGGAAACGAAACCTATCAAAAAAATGTCAGATTCAGAGGAATCAAATACACCAGAACAACCAGCTCAGCCAAGTCGGCCAGCACATGGAGGAGCACATGGCCTGCAAAACTTCAAGATCCCACAGAATTTTCCAGTTCCCGGGCCCATGGAATGTCGAGGTGACCTCACATCGAATTGGGAGTTTTTTCGACAGCAGTGGGACGATTATGAAGTCGCAACTGGAACAATTCAGCAAACTCAGAAGGTTAGAGTAGCGACGCTAAGGTCAGTCATGGGAAAGCAATGTTTGCAAATACTTAGAAATCTAAGTCTGACCCTGCGCAACAAGGAAGCCGTAGAAATCTGCCTAAATGAGTTAGAGGATTACTTCAAACCACAAAAAACGTTGTATACGAACGGTATCGCTTTAACAGCTGTGTACAACTGCAAAATGAAAGTGTGGACGACTACATAAACAAGCTAAGACACCTAGCATCGTCATGCGAGTTTGGTTCATTGACCGATGAACTAATAAGAGACAGATTAGTAATTGGCGTCAATGATACGAGTCTGAAAGGAAGACTGCTGAGAGAGCAAGCGCTAACCCTTAAAAGAGCAATAAGCATGAGTAAAGCAAGCGAAATTGCAAGTCAACAACTAAAATCGCTGCAAAAGAGCGAGAACAAAACGGTAGAAGAAATAAACATGCCAAAAGGCAAGCGCTCAAGCAAAACACGTGCGAGAAACTCAGCGACACAAGAAAAGGGAAAAGAGTTTACCTAAAAAAATAAGAAGAAACCAGCAAAAAGAGTATGCAAATACTGTGCCCACGCGAAACAACATAGTAAGAAGGAAGATTGTCCTGCATTTGGCCAAGAATGTCACTATTGCAAAAAACAAAATCACTTTGCTGCAATGTGTAAGAGTAGGAAGCAAGATCAGATTAATGCCCTTACAGAAGAAGAAGAGTCAGATACAGACTCAGATGAGTCACTCCTCAAAATAGAAACAATCTCAACAGTGAAAGGTAGTGGCAAACAAATACTCACTGTCGCGTTCCCAGTTCAGCTCCGATGTATGGTGAGCCAGGAGCCGCCCGCTTTAACCAATGGATGGGGGATGTCTATACCCAGGGGAGTGAGTAGCCGCAGGGGCATGTCCATCATCCAGTGGGTGTCCAACTCCGAGGGTGTGGCTATACCAATGGGGATGTCTATTCCCAGGGGAGTGTCCAACCGCGGGGGGGTGTCTATCCTCAGGGAAGTGCCCAACTCCGAGGGTGTGGCTATACCCAGGGGAGTGTGTAGCCTCAGGGGCGTAGCCATCATCCGGGGGGTGCCCAACTCCGAGGGTGTGGCTATACCCAGGGGAGTGTGTAGCCTCAGGGGCGTATCCATCATCCGGGGGGTGTCCAACTCCGAGAGTGTGGCTATACCCAGGGGGATGTCTATTTCCAGGGGAGTGTACAACCGCTGGGGTGTGTCTATCCTCCGGGGAGTGCCCAACTCCGAGGGTGTGGCTATACCAGGGGAGTGTGTTGCCTCAGGGGTGTGTCCATCCCCGGGGGAGTAACTCGTATCGACCCATTGGCTGGTCCTGTCCTTGTGTTCTATAACGTCTACGCCAGGTAACTCTATTAAGGGGATCCACTCATCTGCAATTGACTGTATCGCTTTCAGTTTAGCATTTGCGACGGCGACCATTTTGTCTGCTGATAATAGAGCGATATTTCTCTCATGTTTCGCGCGCTCCTGTTGTCGGCGTTTCTCTTCTTCGGCTTCGCGTTGTTTGAGATTGTTTTCCTTTTCAGCTATTAGGCGCTCGTACTCAGCCTGTTCTATTGCTGCTGCCGCTTCTGCCACCGCCTTTAATCTCGCCACGCTAGACGATGTCGAGGCGCGAGATGCACTGCTGCGATGCGATATACGAGAGCGAACAGACAATGTCTCCGACGATTTGTCAGATTTATGTTTACTCTTTATTCTTGCTATTAACTGGTAAGCATAGTTTAAGCTTAGACTCTCAGACGTGAGGGTTTCTCCTTTAAAGGCTTCGTACTTGTCTTGATCGTAAAGCCTAGCGAGCTCTTGTAAGACTAATCTAAATTCTTCTGTGGCAGTCTCGAGACTACGTAGCATGGGGTCACTAGATTTCAAGCTCGATTTCCCTTCCACGGATCTAATTTCACCACGCAGTTTATTCTGTAAGGTCTTGGCATGGTTTCGTTTAGTTTGCACGGCAGTCTCTAAGGCCTTTCTAGACATTATTCTATGCCTTGTCTCAGGGTAATCGCCTGCTGGGGCAGCAAAGTCTCCGTCTTGCTGCTCTACTCTTTGCTGATCCATGCTCTCGTCGATTAACAAACTGATTAGATCTTACTCGTGAATCTTTGAATAACCACAGTTTTTCCACTGTCGCATTCCCAGTTCAGCTCCGATGTATGGTGAGCCAGGAGCCGCCCGCTTTAACCAATACCACGATTCTAACACTCACTAGAACCAAACTTGTTTATTTCCTCTCGTGGTACAATGGTGGAAAACTAGCGAATAATGACAATATCTTCGTGTAAATATGCTAGAAATTCATCTAATAATCACACAAATACATCACTTACACTGTCCTTCCAAAGGTCTCCGAGCTTACAGATCATTTAATATTCCAAAGCAGGAGAAAAAATGAAGAATCTACTGCCACAAACGCATAACGAACTGAATCGAGTTCTCCACGACGTCGCTCTCACGTATCTAGCACGATGCAGTCCTAGCTGGTCACGTGACCGGAAGTAATATCAAATAAACTAATTAATAAAGTGAACATACAGGAAGTGAACTTCACACTCACAGACCTGAGCTTTTGTTTGAAAGACCCAAACCAGAACAGTTACAAAGCCCCAATGACATGTCAGCTAGACACAGGGGCAACTTGTAATGTAATCAGTTACCGTGTTTTGTCAATATTGAAGCAAACTGGAGAGCCAGCACTAGACAGAACCTCAGTAAGACTTAAGCTATTTGATGGGTCAGTTGTGAAACCACTTGGAGAAGTTAACTTGAGGGTAGAACACAGAGGGAAGCAACACACTCTGAAATTTCAAGTAGTAGGACATACCACTAAGCCACTGGTATCCTATGAAAGCTGTGAGCAGCTGGGATTACTGAAATTAGACATAGATGTAGTGCAAGAAGTACATAAGGTAGACAGTGACAGAAACCACCCCATCACCAAAGAGGCAGTTCTTAAAAAGTACAAAGATGTGTTTGAGGGACTTGGGCACATAGAGGACTTTTATAGTGGATAGCAGTGTAAAACCAGTGCAGCCTACATCTCGTCGCATTCCTATTACTCTCCAAGATGAAGTAAAGTTGAAAATAGCTGAGTTAGAAAAGAAAGGCATTATTGAGAAAGTATCTCAGCCAACAGAGTGGATCAGTAGTATGGTCATTGTAGCTCTAAAACCAGGGGGAAGATAAGAATCTGTTTAGATCCTCGAGATCTCAATCGAGCAGTATTGCGCCCGAAGTATCAGATGCCCACATTGGAGGAAGTATTGCCTAAACTAGCCAAAGCTAATCTGTTTAGCACATTAGATGCAAAGGATGGGTTTTATCAGATAGGACTAGATGAAGAAAGTAGTCTTAAAACTACTTTCTGGACCCCATTTGGACGATATCGCTACTTGCGTATGCCGTTTGGAATAAGTCTAGCACCAGAGGAATTTGAATGCAAGCTTCACGAGAAGCTAGATGATCTCCCAGGTATAGAGGTTCTGCGCGATGATGTATTAGTTGTAGGGTACGGAGACACCCAAGAGGAGGCCGAGAGAAACCACGATGACAACCTGGTTAGGCTGTTAGACAGAGCAAAAGAGGTTAAGCTAAAACTCAACAAAGACAAGATGAACCTGAAGAAAAGTGAAGTAAAGTTTATGGGGCACATCATCACTAAAGAGGGACTTAGACCAGACCCAGCAAAGATCTCAGCAGTAGAGGAGATGTCAAGGCCTACATGCAAGAAGGAGATGTCAAGCCTCCTCGGATTTGTAAATTACTTGTATAAGTTTCTGCCGAGACTCTCTGATGCAGCTCAGCCACTGCGTGATCTGACATCCAAAGATGCACAGTTCATATGGTCACACCAGCACGGACGGGCCTTCAAGGAAATCAAGCAGCTAGCCATAAACCACCCAATATTAAGGTTCTATGATGTTGAAGATGAGGTCACCCTGCAGTGCGATGCAAGTGAGCGTGGACTTGGTGCCACATTACTACAGCATGGGCAGCCTGAGTAGCGTTCACATCATGTACACTATAACCAACACAAAGAAATTATGCGCAAATAGAGAAAGAGTGCCTAGTCATTGTGTTCGGTTGTGAACGTTTTAATCAATATCTCGCCAGAAAGGATCGAGTTACAGTAGAAAGTGATCACAAGCCATTGCAGGCAATCTTCAAGAAGTCCATTCTTGCTGCGCCCAGCAGGTTACAGTGGATGCTGTTGAGGCTGCAAAGATACAACCTGGATGTGCAGTACAAACCAGGAAGCCAGATGTTTATAGCTGATCAGAGGAACAAGAAGAATTTGAAGTGTTCGCTATTGAACTTGAGGGTACAAGCCCCTTTGCCCAGATCAAAGTGAAACCAGAAAGACTTGCACAGCTAGGGAAATGTACAGGTCAGGATCCAGTACTGCAGACACTAAAGGATACAGTACTTGCAGGATGGCTCCAGCACAGAGATCAAGCTCCAGTGCACATACGTGACTACTGGAACTACAGAGAAGAAATCTCTATTCATAATGGGGTACTCTTCAAGAGCAACAGAGTAATCATCCCAAGGGTAATGAGAGCAGAGATTCTACTAAGAATTCATTCGAGTCATCTGGAATCACCTGCTTGCGAAAGGCGAGGGATATTGTCTTCTGGCCGGGTATGAGCAGCGAAGTCAAGGAGACAGTGACGAACTGTGCTCTGTGTGCAGAGTTCCAGGCACAGAACACGAAGCAGCCTATGCAGACACATGTGATCCCAGATAGACCATGGAGCAGAGTTGGAGCTGATCTTTTCATGCTCCACGGCAGAGAATACATCACACTAGTAGACTACTACTCTGACTTCATAGAGGTTGGTGAGCTGCCGGATACTACTTCAAGTTCAGTGATACAGTTACTGAAAGAGCAGTTCAGCAGACATGGAATCCTAGACACTCTGGTCACCGATAATGGACGACAGCTAACAAGCCATGAGTTTCACCAGTTCACTATAGATTGGAAATTTGAGCATGTATCCTCATCGCCGTATTATCCAAAATCTAACGGAAAGGCATAATCCTCAGTAAAGATAGCAAAGAGCCTGTTTAAGAAAGCCCTGAAAGATGACAGAGATCCATGGCTGGCCCTGTTAGATTACCGTAACACACCAACCGAAGGACTACAGTCAAGTCCTGCTCAGAGTCTAATGTCACGAAGAACAAGAGCGTTATTGCCAACAGCCACCAGCCTACTACAACCTAAAGTGGTAGAAGGAGTTGAAGAAAAAATTAAGCTCAAGAAACAGAAGGCAAAGTTCTACCATGACCGAACAGCCAAGATTCTACCTGAAGTAGAGGTCGGTCAGGAGGTTAGAATAGCACCACTCCAAAGAAACCAGCCATGGAAGATGGGCAGGTGTGTGGAGAAACTGTCAGACAGATCACACCTCATAGAGACAGGCAAGGAGACGGTCAGGAGAAACAGACAGTTTCTAAGGCCAATGAGGCCATCTGTCAAGCCAGATGATTCAGAAGCAGTTTGTTACACTCCTAGTCAACCAGACGAAGAGGCTCCTAGCTTGGAGAAAGAAACAATTCCACAGGGCAAGAGCAGTAATAGTCCAGCTATGCAGCCGACGAGAATAGCAACAGTGCCTGTTAGCACTACGCAGACTACGAGAATACCAACAGTGCCTGTTAACACTCCCAAGATGCAAAGGACCAGAACGCGAATTGTCAGACCACCCATCAGATACCAAGTCTGAGATGATGGTGACATTATTTTTGTTTATCTTACAGCATTAGATATGAACACTGCACGCAGTAATACGAGTCACTTGGAGATAGTTGTATTATTTTGTTTACATGTTCACTTTAATCAGTAGCTCACATTATTCAACAGTGTTTACTATTATAGAGAAAGGAAGATGTTACAGTATGTGCTTCCGCTTCCTGTCCGTAACCATATTTGGCACTAGCCATATTTGGAATAAAGTTGTTGTTTGGTTCATAATGGCGGGTCGTGTGGTCGCTTCGTGAAACATATATATTGTGATATAATGTATAGCTAATTTTATATGTTTCGTCTGTATTTTCTTTTATTTTTCGATTATTTCGCCGTCCTTCTTGTAACTATATAATATTTTTTTTCACCTGTTCCTTACCACATAAAACTCTGGCTTCGGTTTGTCATGATTGTAACTATAATTCAATATGAATCGAAATAAATTGTATAAAATTGTGCTCATGTTATTCTCACCGACGCCCGCCATTGTTTTGTGTTGCTTGAAAATTAGTATATTGCTTGCCGGGAAAAAACAAACCGAGAATCCAGTGACAGAATCAAAGAAAAGTGTCCTCGTCAGTTTCAGTTTATCGGCAAATACAAGTAAGGAGTTTGTGAAAGCTTTTTTTGTCAAATGACAAAAAGCGTGGGATGCAACAGGCCAGATGTTCCCGAGATTTATCCGCCATTGAACATGTATTGAAGTCATGTCTTATTTCAGACAGTACGCAAGCCGGTGCGGCATTATGCTAAACCAAAACGTTTTGGATGTTTTCGAAGATCATTTTAAAACTTAGTAACTAAGTAATCAGTAAAATGCTTTATATAGATTCTTCAGAAGGATGCAATTAATGTCTATCAGGCGAGGGGAGCTGTCTGCAGTTACTGTTGACCATCAACTCGACCATTTGAAGAGTTCAGCCGTCAGAGATCGCAGCTCATAAAAGTTTAAAACATTGCTAAGCTCGCTTAAAAGACATCAATCTCAGTATAGACAAGCCTTAATTTTGGCCAGATTCTATAACACAGTCTTCGTTACTTGGAGGAAGAAGTTGCGTGCTCAGTCAAACAGTACGCCATTTTGGTTCTACCTGCCATCCAACATGGCGGCGTAGCAACAGTTGCTTGGAAGTCACGTGATGGTGCAAAACCTCTATTCCTCTATTTAAGCGAACCTTCTACTACAGAACTGTCAGTATCTGGAACTCACTAGATCCGTCCTTGAAACTTTGCCGAACTATTAGTATTTTTAAGTGTTCTCTAAGACATAAATTACTACAGAATTTTATTGATTAATATTTTCCATAAACATTAGTCCCTTTGTTATGCGTATATAATCATTGTATATAGTTTATATAGATATATAACATTAGTTAATTAGATATTTAATTGTAATTATCTCTGAAAAGCCCCACGGGGGAGTGGATAATAAAAGTATGTATGTATGATTGATATCAGACCCATGACGTCAGAAAATGTGACGTTACAGGAAACTTAAGGTCTTGATAACTCGGCATACATTTATAGTAGAGAATTAAAATTGCGGCAATCAAAAACACATACTTTCTGTTGCTGTTTCTGTTTATTACTTGGTTATGCTGAGCTGCTTTACACCAAGATTACACAACGAAAATTATAATAAATAATTAAATGGGAACTAAGGGTAGCGGTCGTATTTACATAGCAATGTTAACTAAGATTCGAAAACTGTTAACTGTATCAGCATTAGCTGTATGACTAGGCAAGTCATACATCAGGAACTGTACGTGCGGAAAAAGAATACTTGAAACCGTTTAAAGATGGCGAAACGAAAAAGACATTCAATTTAAAGTTGTGTTTACGTCTCGTTAATGGGGCTGTCATGGTAATGTCATGGTACTGCGCATGTATCGAGTAATCGCCCGTTGGTGGCTGTTAATTGGATACAAACAGTTAAACTTCCCTCCTTCAATGCTTGATTGAAAGGATTTTCAATATTTTCCCTGGAGACTGTTTATATATACACTGTTTGTTAGTCATTTTTGCATATTTGCTTTGAGTTCCTTAGTTCGTATCAAAATCGCTGGAAATAGCTGTTTCCGGGCCGGAACGCGAATGTAAAGACTAGTACGGTGACACAGCCCCTTTAAGGTTTGTGGAAGGGATACATAGTCATTAGCATCGATGGCAATGTGACCATTAAGGATGTATCCTCGTGCTTTCATCTGTTCTCGGTGTTTGGATGACATATTATAGAATAATCATACTTAATTGACGTCTAAAATAACGAATAATCATCGCTGTGGAAAATGGCCTGAAAATAAACTCAAACATGATTTTAGCTCAAAGTAACTATGGTATTTATTTACTTATTACATCGAGATTACAAACGAAGCGAAAAGAACCCGTAGACTTAAGGCTGGTTCACACTTGCGACATAAGCATAAGAACATACGCAAGCGCAGATTGTACTTTAAGGTTGGATGTATAAAGGGGTTAACTAGCCATGAAGTACAATCTGCGCTTGCGTATGTTCTTATGCTTATGTCGCAAATGTGAACCAGCCTTTAGTATGGTGTTCGTATAGGTAATCAAATGGGGACTCGTGAAATTAGGGATAAATTTCACTTGTGTTTGTCAAAATCGAAGTAATTACGTAGATTTTGACAAACACAAGTGAAATTTATTCCTAATTTCATGAGGCACTATTTGATTACCATTAATATTATGGTGAGCAAATTACGATCCAGAAAATGTTAAGCGCGCGTAGGCGGCGTTTGAAATTTCACATGTGAAATTACAAATTACACGTGAAATTTCAAGTTGAAATTTGGGATTAATTTGTCCTCTATGGTATTACCACCTGAACAACTATTAATTCGTCTTCAATGTGCCCCCCAAAGCGAAATAACCATTTACGAAATTAATCAATATGTTGTGCACAATATCTCAATCTCTACAATACACAAAATGCACGTAAAACTGATATCACTTCACAAAAACAATCATTTAGATGTTGGAAAAATCAATGATAGTTTGAAATTTAAGTACCGAGAACAGTTAGACGTTGGTTTGCTGAAAGCTGTCGATCTGGCAATCGTCAAATAAGAAGAACTTATATGGTTTAAAATATACTGTGCATGGCTTTTAATTGCTGGCTCTGTTTTGTTGTGACAAAGTCGACGTTCGTAACGTTCATGCTACAACTATGTCTTGCTAAATATAACCCATCCCTTTTATCCGTACCCTGCTAACATAGACTTCTTATCGTTTCACGGTCTTTTCCCCGAGGCTTTTCTCTGTTCGGCTTTCGTTTTCATCGCCTGGTGCACTGTTCAGTCGTCATAGTTCAGGAATCTCGTTTTAAACGAACCATTTTTTATTTCACACTATTTACGAAAGAGGTACACCTCCTCGCACTTATGATACAAACACCAAAACTGTGCACTGATACTTGCTTCAATACTCAACTGACAGTCTACTACAGCCAGGTGCTTAATTGGCCCTCAGGATAACACTCGACTTCAACAGTCTCCACTTGCTGGATCATATTGTTTCTGAGCTCTTTGTCTTCAAATCCTCCATGCTGAATATCGTCCGTTTTAGACGTTCCGTGCATGGTCTCTGGACTGTTTAGGACTTGTACTTGCCTCATACACGCTTCTTTATGGCTCTTGAAAGAGCTTCGGGGGAAGATATCAGAACAAATATCGCATTTCTTTGGCCGCTCTTCGCCACAGAATTCGAGCACTTCGGCAATTCCCAGGATGATGCCCAAGGCATTCTTAGCGAGGAGTACCGAGATATCCAAATGATATTCATGCCATAATATGAGGCGTATCACCAAGAACGGCACGTTGACAAAAAACAGTAACCCACAGACGTAAATCATTTTGAAAGAGACTGGCGAAACTTTACCGCTGTCATGAAACTTGTTATGCTTTAGTTCATACAAAGCGAAGGCCGGCAGGAAAAAGTTGATACACGAGAAAGCCAAAATAGACATCTCAATGGGAAAATTAATGCGGGCTTTATCGAATAAGTATTCCAGCATTTCAGCACTGTCAAACAAGTCGAGAGTAACGGCTTCTGAGATTCTCTCTATATAGAATTTTCTGCTAGTGTGATGCTTGGCATCATGATGGGCGAACAGCAAGAAGAGAAACAAGACCGGCGTGATACACAAACACATCTTTAGCATATTCGGACCAAACGCCATGGTTTCCTCTTCTAGGTTGTGAGCTTTGAGCCTGAATAAGGTAACAACTTGGGGCACCAAGTGCAAAGCGTACACTAGCCATGCCAAGTAAGCGAAAGCCAGTTCATCGTCAAGAAATCCCTTGTCCATGATTTTCTCTATGCCTTGTTTCTTGTTGAGTTGGCGGTAGGATATTATCATGGCGGTTATCCACGTGGCCAGTACAATAACATCTGTTATTAGCCATGAATACCATTGTAACCCTTCATCTCGAATCAAGTAGAAGTCAAGAATTCCCCCTTGAATCATCAAAAACAGGATCGCAAAAACACGAGCGATATTTCGACGGCAGATTCCCGTTTTACGAGCCATTATATGCTGAAAAAGCCTGCTTAGATATATGCTAG
Source organism: Actinernus sp. WN-2022 (assembly GCA_030867875.1). Lineage (NCBI taxonomy): Eukaryota > Metazoa > Cnidaria > Anthozoa > Actiniaria > Actinernidae > Actinernus > Actinernus sp. WN-2022. The sequence continues at coordinate 33,822,328 of JAOWCC010001501.1, forward strand.
CTAATTTAAACCGTGGGAACAGTTTTGGGAAATGTTTAAAAGTGCAATCATGGTTTGACATATATAGTAATGGCATAATTTATTTAGTAGCATTAATCACATTTTCACCAATTTGTCGACAGCTGCATGTATTAATTAATAATTTTGAAAGGTAAAATTCCACGTGCTATATACTCTCGCTTTTGGGGAACTTTTACCCAGCGATGTAATGGTATTTATTTAGACAGGGTAAGTGTTAGTGAATTGTAGTTTGTTTTCTCAAATGAGAAACAGAGGAAAATAAAGTCCATAAACAATAATCATTTGTGCTGTAATTACCAGGCCAGACGTTTTGAACTTGCTGTTTTCTCTTAACCTTACTCGGTTGTAACAGTCCAAATGTTAAAATAGGCTTCAATATTATTTTAACACTGAAAATCCACATCTCATTTCTTGTCGCAATTACTCATTTCGTTGCTTCCACTTTCTATATTAAGTGGATTCCTTACTACGATGAGGCTAAAATGAACAAGTGTTGTATTGTCTATAAATATTTTCAAGGGGCTGTCCCCGACTATATAAGTAATAAGATAGTTAAGGTAAGTAGCGTGTCTTCACGGACTTCACGCTTCGGTGATATAACTCTTCATTGCCCTAGATACACAAGAGAAACTGAGGGAGGTAGAACTTTTTTAACTACTTCGTCTAGATTATGGAACGCCTTGCCACCACAGATTAGGAAATGTAAAAGTATAAAGTCCTTTAGGGTAGAGCATTCAAATTTGTTAAGAGAACAATACAAGGGCCTTGACCATTTTATCATATCTTAATAATTACTACTTAGCCATAGTTATTTTTATTAGTGTAACTAATAGTATATATTATTAGAATATCATATTGTTAATATTCTAAATTTAGCTTATTTATTCATAATATTTATTATTGATTGTATTAATATAGTTGACTTTATAGCTTTTATCAGGAGCCCATTACCAGGAGCGTTCCTCTGTTATGGGTTGGGTCCCCAGCACAGAGGTAGATGAGGCTATTTTTAGATTCGAAATTCCCGCGAAAAGAGGTTGCCGCCATGTTGGTGCCCTTAAACAATAGATTCCTCGTTAGCTTCTTTTGTTGGGGCAACAACATTTGAATCTCTGGGGATTGAGTGAAAACCAGCAATTCAAATTCCCGCGTTGAAAGTGAGAAGAATGATAATGAGAAGTGACGTTAGCTATCTGATTGGCTAAGAATAGCCTACCTTTGTTCTTTTTCGCGCGAAAAGCAATGCTAAAAATAGCCTCGTCTACCTCAGTCTGTGCTGGGGTACAGACACAGTGGGGAAGATGGACGCTCCTGGTAATGGGCTCCTGCTTTTATCTATTTTAGTGTTGGCAGCTTTAAATAGCACTCAGTAGAACTTACATTTGCATAGTTTTTAAACCCTCGTTAAATAAAGTTATTATTATTATATTATTATTATTATTATATAATATTAATTTATCAACGAAAAAGTGGCTGCTACTTTATATGCATGGTTTGATCCTCGTATTTCGACCAATAATCTGTTTTAGGCCCTGTCTACACTAATCCGGATAAATTCGAAAACGCATATTTTCATTAAAAACGTATAAAATCGTCTTCCGTCCACACTATCGTTTTCGAATTTTTCGCCGTCCACACTAAGACGCTTTCCATTTACGAGAACTGACTGGTTTGATGGGCCACTTCTTAAATGGAACGCGTCAGTTCTAGGAACTGACTGGACCAGTTCTAAGAACTGACACATCCATTTAAGAACGGGTACAGGTATATTGCTAGTCATGAAGTTGCGAGTTGCTAGTTGCGAGTTGCTAGTTGTATTTTTAATGTAGGGTTAGGATTTGGATTAGCGGTGATGAATTTATAAAACCAAAATTAGTGACTAGCTCTTAACACCCTAAATTAGTTAGCCACCGGTTAGGATTTGCAGTAGTTCATATATATAGGGAGAACGAAGAAGCATGTGTTGTTTAGTGATCTAGCCCTAAAAACTCATATTAGTGACTAGCTCTAAACACCATAAATTCAGTGAGCTAAATGAGTGAGCACCCGTTGTTGACGGTTAGGGTATTTTTAAATGTAGGGTTAGGATTTGCATAAGTTCATATATATAGGGAGAACGAAGAAGCATGTGTTGTTTAGTGATATCTAGCCCTAAAAACTCATATTAGTGACTAGCTCTAAACACCATAAATTCAGTGAGCTAAATGAGTGAGCACCGTTGTTGACGGTTGACGGTTGTTTTTTAATGTATATAGGGTTAGGATTTTGGATTCGCAACTCGCAACTCGCAACTAGCAACTTGCAACTTGCAACTAGCAACTAGCAACTTCATGACTAGCATATTTCCCACACTCTTTAAGAACAAAAGAATCGTAAATGAAAGCGCCCTTAAACGCGAAACCGGCGTTTTCGAATTTATACACCCTGGAGAGCGTCTTCAAAAAGATCCGGATAAATTCGAATGCGTATCTTTTTTTAGCCGTTTTAGTGTGGACGGAAGGCCTAAACGGATAAAAAAAGATGCGTTTTCGAATTTATACACCCTGGAGAGCGTCTTCAAAAAAGATCGGATAAATTCGAATGCGTATCTTTTTTTAGCCGTTTTAGTGTGGACGGAAGGCCTAAACGGATAAAAAAAGATGCGTTTTCGAATTTATCCAGATTAGTGTGGACAGGACCTTAGTTAGACCTTAGTCTGATCTAGCATCATACCACTTCTTTTGTTCGGCTTTCATTTGCAAGAAAAAAGTCGGATCGGTTTTCCTTTTGAATATGCCTTTTAATTTCTGTCAAAGAGTTGTTAGTAATGTCACCCTGCAACGGGCTACTGGTAGTGTCATAAGTATGCATGGTTGGGCCTGGAGAAATTACTAATTTTAGGTTTACTAATTTTTAGTGAGGATTGCGAGGAAAATGAATATTAATAAGCAACTTTGGAGAGCAATGGATATTTTAAATAAGTTAATAGTGTGGTTATGAATACTAAGCGACGATGTCCACCAATATCGAGCGAAATCAGAATATCGCGGCAAAAGATGAAAATTAATTTGTCTTCATATTTCGTTCAAAGATAGGCTTTGGTTAGTTAGTAAACATGCTGGAATTCTTTTGTTAAAAAAAAAATTAACTTCGAAAAAATAAAAAAAACGGTTACGGCCGGCGTGAGTTCGAGCAGCCTGAAATAAAAGTGATTTTCCCTGTTTGAGTGCAATAACTAGATTATAGCTTTATTCTCAAGATCCTGAGAGCCAACTTAAATACGCTGTAGTTTGCTAATTTGAAAACCTTATTTCAGGGCACTTTTTTGAAAAATAGATTTTATATGTGATTTTATATATAATTCATGATCAGAATCCCTTGAAGCTTCGTTTTTGATACAATTGATCTAAAACATATTGGGCCGCGTCAGGCAAAAAGGGCCCGGACGACATTCAAGTTAAATAATTCCTACAATGGTGTTTCTAACAACGGGTTGAAGATTGTATTGCATTCTTGACGAGAAGCGTTACATTTCATTCCTAACAATAAATGTCAGTTTCAAGTAATTGACAACAAAAATCATAGCAGGGGTGCAATTTACGTAATTTTGATGCAAGGGCTCGATTACAAATATGACCACAAAAATTAGTAGGAGGATTTTGATATGATGTATGACATTCATTTATACACGCTGTCATTAAATAAGATGATCACTTTTTGGCGGATGGTCGTAAAACATGGACGGGGCCGTGGGGACGCCGTGGGGACGGGGCCGTGGGGACGGGGCCGTGGGGCCGTGGGGACGGGGCCGTGGGGACGGGGCCGTGGGGACGGGGCCGTGGGGACGGGGCCGTGGGGACGGGGCCGTGGGGACGTGAGGACGGGAAAGTGATCGTCATTTAGGTTAGAAAAAAACGTAATCTCACTAAGGGAGCGTGGAAACGAGGCTTTTCCAAGATGGCGTCGGTCGTGAGGGAAAACAATTTTGATTATAGTACAAGTTACACCTTGAAACAATCGTCTGATGATAGGGAATGATTTGCGCCTGCTAAAATTGAAATCAAACCCTTGTGTAAAAATATATTAAATTTCGTCTTCAATTTCACTTGTCGATTTCATGAAATCGACACTACTTTTTAGTAGCACAATGTAGCCTGCAGAACAGGCGCTTTTCCGATACGAGCAGCTAGAGCGAGTTCTGCCAATACGAGCGGAGCGAGAGTCTGTTACCGATCGGCCGAGCGAAGCGAGGATCGGCGAGCGGCCAAGCCGCGAGAAAAAATTAGCGCCTGCCGCCATCTTACGAAAATTTGAATTCTGCCTCTTTTCTGCATGGATTAACATGATTATTAAACATGTCAATCAAACTTTGTGTGCTCGTATTAAACTTTGTCGGTATCTAAGATATGTTGTCAAAACATTGCACAGTTCATTGTTATTACCTTTATTTCTCCTGTCCAAGTCTCTACAGTAGTAGTATAGTACATGGGGTTATCGCCGCAGTTGATCATAATTAAGGTAGCCAATACAATGTTGAGGGGTTTTTTCCCCACGACAAGGGGTCGATAGATTTTTGTAAATATTTTTTTTCCAAATCTCAGATTCTATATTATTTTTCTGAATATAGAACCATATATTTTTCTAAATTACCACCACAATTTTTCCAAACGCACTTTTTCCAAATCTCAGATTCCATATTATTTTTCTGAATAATTATGTGGGATCCAGAAAATAGAATCTCCATTTAAATTGTTTTGTAGTAACCATAAGCATAACTTCTAATACCATAGTCTAATATGTACTTCTTATCATCGAAGCAACTTACTGATACTTTACTAATATCATAACTTCCTAATTCATGGTTTTTACTTCGAATAGTTTTCATATTATGGTATATTTGTTTGTTATTAAATAACACATCTTTATAGTTTTCATGTTTAATGTTTTTCTTAATAATGTTCTTTTTAATACCTTAGCAGTTTTTCCACCTTTATCATTGTCTTTAATATATGAATACATTTTAGATGTTAATCCAACGAATTCAATAATTGGAACACCTAAGGCTTCATCTTTCATTTTACCAATAACCTTTTTATTAGTGAGATTAAAATATGATGATTCTTTACTGTATCCGCTAAAGTCGAACTTATCTATACTCATCATAGAGTCTTTATAGACATCTTCAGCTTCTATTTCATAGGTTAAGCTATCAGTGTCAGTGAATAATAATCTTGCTTAATCATTATACTTTTCTTTAATATAGTTATAATGGAAATCATACATCAATACTTTACTAAGGTCAAGAATGCACATCCACACGTATGCCGGCCTATTAAGAGTTCGGCATTCTTTGATCTTATGTACTGCTACTAGATTTTCATTAAATATCTTACTACTTACATATGTTGGTTTACTGGCTAATTTTTTTAGTTTATCCTCACTAGTGACTAATTTAACATCAACACGTTTGCGTAAGTTCTCCATTGTCTTTCCAAATACGCTATTATTCACCAATTTACATAAATATTTTTCAAAGTCATTTTTAGCGTGTGTTCTTTTCTGTGTGTTAAAGTCTATATACTGCTTTAACCATAGGGATTGATTGAACTCTAATACTCTATGTACTTTTTTAACAACCAAACCTAGCCTTCTTTGTATAGTTTAAGGTTTCTATAGTGCAGAACATATTTTTCTTTTTCATTTAAATTGGTATCAACTTATACACCTGCCCGATAGATATATTATATCTTTGTTGTATATTTTTACAATAATTTGATAACATCCTATCATTTACTTTTACAGGAGCTAATGGATAGTCATTATGTAAATCACGTAATTCTATAAACTAATTGAGATTTTGAGACGCGATACCGAATTATATTGCCGGCCAGTTGGGAGAAAATATATTCCGTATTGGGCGGAGTCGCGCAGCGACGAAGCCCAATACGAAGAATATATTTTCTTCCAACGCCGGCAATATAATTCGGTATCGCGTCTCAAAATCTCAATTAGTTTTGTATCGCGATTCAACAGTTAAGTCGGGAATTGTTAAAAGAAAGAAGAGAATGAAGCACCAAACTTATTCTGATCGTAATTTCAATTCTCAAAAGGCGCCTAGTATATCTATGGCAACGGTTTCACGGCTTGAGTGGCGAAAACTTTCGCGACGTGTTTTGAAATCTCTTCAAAAATTATGAAAATTGTACTTTTAGCGAATAAGAGTGTTAGATTTCTGACGGAAACTACAATGCCAACCTTACCTTTAGGATTGAATGATGCTTATCTTGTAATTTACAGTGTTTTGAAGGTGAAATTGTAGAAATCTTGCTGTTGAACAAACGACTTTTGACCTTGACCTGGAACCCATGTAACTGCAAGGGCTCGCGCAAGAGCCAATCAGAGGCTGGTAATCTGAGACGCAATACCATGTTTTATAACATGACCTAAGAAATTTCTGCAATCTGATTGGCTAAGAGGAGTGGTATTTCAACGTAATAGTGAAATTATAAACTCCAAGGAGTGGTATTTCAAACTCCGGAGGGCCACTCACGTACATGGCGTAAGTGAGATGTGCGGCGGTACCGTGTCCAGGTTTGAGCCCAATTTCGCAAACCAAGTCTTGTTTTGGAGCAAATCGTCTATCAATTCGGGTTGATTTTCATAAATTTCATGGAAATTCTGGTTAATAAGAATTCGTTTTATTTTTTTGGCAAACCGGGTCGGGCTCTGAATACAACACCTCACATACCTACCCTTTATTATGCAAGCGGTGCCCCCCGGTTTGAAGCTCAGTTACAGGTCGCCGAGCGGGTGCAGAAAACTACAAAGCTACGGAAGTTTACGGTGGCAAATGCCTGGCTTTTGATGGCTAAAATTGAAGAGTTTGGTATAGAAATGAACAGCAATGTCATCTGTGCCTCTGATAATGGAATCTTGTGGTGATTTGAGAAAGTTCAAAGTGATTTTCAAGTCTTCGAGTGACCATGCAGTTGGCAGACGGCGAGGAAAGTTTGATTCAGTGAATGAAAACGGAACCGAAAATTGACGTTCATCTCGCTTAAACAACTGCTCAGGAACAGCTGACATTATACAAGGACAGAATACCAACAAAGTAAGCCAAGTTGACTTTTAAATTTTCTTTTAATTGTTTTCTTTTTAAGCCATTGACAAGAAATATTTGGAAACTCGGTCGCATGTGACCCATTGCCGTGAGACAGTTGATTCAAATTATCTTGTTCAAGTTAATACCTAAAGAAAAATACTTGCTTTAACTAAGTTTAAAGAACTTGGAATTTCATTTCCAGCTGCGATAGTGTCGTTCAGTTTTCTGGTTTTGAGACGTATTAACAGTTACTGTCTTTTAAAATAAAACAGCGAAGTGACAACTGCTTTATTGTTTGACTTCAGTTGTGCTCGACGATGAACTGCCTGAAATCAAACTTCGCTCTTTGCTAGTGTCAATGTACCAGAAATTGACTTTTTTCACAGGTTAATTATAGCTTTTCTCTCTCAGCTCCAGTCGATTATTAAGCCTTTCTTTGAGATTTTACTGTTCAATTTGGTAAGCTAAATTGTCTGCCACTTACAGGATTATCACTAGTCCGTAGTCGTTAGCTCAAACTCAAACTGTCAAAGAAGTAAACAAACTCGGTGCCCCAGTTGAGAGAACATCTGATTGTCTTTTCCAGTAAATTTCTTAGGTCATATTATAAACAAATAATAGCATGATGTGTACGTGATATTTGGCATAAATACCGCGAGTGATATTTCAAAATTGTTCGTAATATCACTCGCCGTTAAATATCACTCGCGGTATTTATGCCAAATATCACTACACATCATGCTATTACCTATACATATTGGCGTCTCAAAAGTAAACAAAGTGATCAGTGAATCGTGATACTTTTGGGTATTCTAAGTCAACTTCTAATATTAGACTTTTCATTATATTTTGCGATATTAAGGTTATTTGTTTCTTTATCACTTAACCATCTAAAGCCTCCAGTAGGCAGCGCCTGACTCATTGTCCATCCATAAAGATTATTCGCATCTAAATACATGATATACTTTGAAAGCTTTTTCTTGTTATAGTTTTTCATGTATTTATTATTAGCTTTTCCATATCGGTTGGCTATATATGAAACCCCACCTCTCATACTTTTTCAATAATTTGAAACATATCAATATCAACCATTAAAGGAGCAGTGTCACGATTCTGATTGGTTGTTATAGACAATGGCAAAATCACGCTATGTCACGCGCCGCTGCAAATTTCTCTTTCGATTTCAATAAATAAAATGCTGCTTTATAAAAATATAACATCAAACCTAACCATATATTATACTGAAGTATATTTTAAAGCAATTTCGGCTCGAGATATCGTGAAAATACGCCGATGCAAGCGGATTACTCACGGACTTCTACTTATGTCACATCTTTTGATTTCTTGTCCGCCTGACACATTTTCAAAACTTTGGGCATGAATAGTAATCGTGACACTGCTCCTTTAACTTTATATTAGTCATTTCAAGCATAGCATCCCAAGATAATGCAGGTGATGTAAAATAATGACAGGGATCTAATTTATAATATTGTGTACAGGTCTTTCTAAAGTTCTCAAATACATCACACAATAATAATACATCTGATTTTAAATAAAGATCATGGTACTCTCCCATATTTTCTAGATGAAAAGTATTCCACACATCTTGAGCATGCTTGTAGTCTTCTTCTGATATGTGTTCATTCAAAATGCTATAAAAACTATTTTTAGAAGGCGGTGCGGTTTCATCAAACCTATCGAAACTATCCATATAGTCGTAGGGATAAACACCCTTAGCTGCCATTAACTTAAATTCATTAGCATCTTCGAACTCTTCTCTAGTGTATTTAAATACATCATGTACAGGATTATCACATTTTTTAATGTTTTCAACCAAAGTTTTCTATCTTTATGCTTAGTTTGATTGTACATAAATTTGCTGAAGTCTTTAATGTATACGTAATGTTGTTTATCTCCATTAGTGATCAATAATAAGTTTAACTCATTAGTATTTTTTTCTTGGGAAACATAAATGGGATATGATTGTCTATTTTCATAGCCAAATACATTTATAGTTATATTATTTTGTTTCTCTATTTTTGGGTAATCTTTTTGAGATATAGGGAAATTAATGTAATTATAGTTCAACACTAACTTATATTTTTTATCTGTTTTATTTGTTCTCTGGGGATCTTTATTTCTATATGGGTTAAGATGTCTAACGTGGCACCATCTAAAACATTCATTGTCGTTATTCTTAATGTTGATGAGTTCCTTTTTTGCGTTTCGTAGTTCTATAGGTAATTCAATAGAACTAGATCCTTTTAAAGGTTCATAAATTGTCGTGTTTACGAAATGGTCATCAATACTTTCAACAGTCCAACCAGAACCTTCACTAAGCCATACGGCAACTTGAATGCGGTTTATTATTTCCTTACTTGCTGTTTTCGTCGTCTTATTAATATCATTATTGTTTATTATTGTAGCTGTTTTACAATTAAAATAAGCTGTTTTGTATGTGGTTGTGTCTCCAGTTGACTTTCTAAAAGTCACTTTTAAGGTCTCAACATATTTAACCCTTCATCACTTTTAATTGTGATCTAATGGTTTTATTAATGATGATCCTGGTCTTGTTTAATTGTTGTAGATGGTCTTTGTTATCAATAATTTGGATATTATATGATTTAGTGAACCCTCTTAATGCTCTACTCATTTGTGTAGCTTCTGGGAACATTTTCAACCATTCTCTTATCTTCATTAAATCTTTCTGCATCTTTGGCCAATCGTTTCTTTTCTTCATAAATGAATAGTTTTAATTCGTCTTCTTTTGTTCGATTTTCTAACTTATTTGATTTGGCAGTATGTTTCTTTATTAAATGGTTTGAAAAACTCCTTTCGACAGCATTAATGACTGTTTGTCTTGAATTCCTTTTTACAAGGTCCATCCAACTGTAGTTAAGCCTCTTAGGCTTAGCTTCACGATAGTGATTCTGAGATAGCTTTTGAAAGAAATTCATTTCTATACTATTAGATTATGTATTTGTTGTATAGTCGAATTTTTAAAGTATTTTTTTAATTTATTAACATTTTTTAAATGTTTTTTGTTAACAATATGTTTTGCTTTTGATGCTACGTGGTAGTTTATGTCGTAGTGTTCACAGTACCATTTATGAGTATCCATAAACACTTTTACGTATTGCCTTTGAGCTTGTTTAGCGGCTTCAATACTATTATATATTCTAGGTCTACCAGTTGGTATGTATTTCTTCTTTGGTTCTTTTGGTGGTTTTGGTTTACGTGGCCTTCCTATGCAACCATATTTGGAAGCCTTGTTCGTTTCTTTGCGCAGGACCAATTTTAAGATTACGTAATGACTCTATATCTATAAAGACAGGTCTATATTTTTCATCGACACGATCCATCATATCGTTCTTAAAGTTTTCGTAAGCTATTCTAAAGTCTTCATAACTTGAACATATTAATACGTTTGCATTAGTGTTTTTTTAATTCCTTGGCGTACGTGTGCATAACTATATAAATACTATATATAATTATTATGTTTTGGTGCGTTTAAATTTTAATTCTATGAAAACATTTTTTGTGCTTATTTAGCGTATTCATTGAACGAAATTTCCTATTACAATGCTTACATTTTAACTTAACACCATTTAAATATTCATCAGTAAGCTCTCTAATAATAATATCATAATCATTTGATACTAAACACTTAAACCCATTCTCTTCGTATCGTTCTAATATATATTTTTGTTAATTAGATAGAACACCATTACACTTAGGGGTCTTAAATTCGATACATATGAAGATTATTGATGATAATGTCAGGCTGTCCTTTTTGATATCCTTTTAAATATGATCTAATTCTTTTGTTAGGAGTGTCTTGAATCTCTCCTAGTCCGGGGTTCATTAACACATCAGGATAGAAGCGTCTAATATATTTAACTACTCTAGTATGTAGATCGTACTCATCTTCTACCTTAAATGTTAATGTTTTGGGATTGTTGAACATACTATAATATCCATACTTTCGAATAGATGGTAGCACTTTAGATGTAACCCATTTTTAAAATATTTTGGCTGAATCTAATTTAGAACTAAAAATGAGTGAATACAAACCACTTTCATTTTTCATTATTTGGTTTCTAACTTCACCCGTATGCTGGACGGGGTAAGTTTTTTTCTCTTCCAGATCAACATTTTTTCTAATTGCTTGATCCGTATCTTTATAACCTAAATATAAGGCTATATCTTTCCCTTTAAACCATATGGTTTTTTTTAATCTATATGTACATCAATAGACAGACCCAGATCGCTGTTTTCAAATATCTTGACAGTTAAGTACTGTTTAAAACACGAACAGCAGTGTTTTATCAAGTTTAAAAATTCGAGGGGGAAGCCCGAGAATTTTTAGACTTGATAAAACACGTGCTGTGAGTGTTTTAAACGGCTTCAAAAACGCTTCAAGAATGCAATGAAAGAAAGTCGCACATCCGCTCAAGGGAATGGTTACTTAATGAACCATTGAACCTTTGTATTCACAACGCCATGCAAAATATTCGAGTAATCACCGCCGGCAATTACGAATATCTCAAGGGAATGACATGAAGAAATTACCATACTATGTTGTTTGAAGCGGCGTTTCGCAATGCAAGAATAACTTGCACTTGAAGGATTTGGTGTCGTAGTTTACCTCGATAAAGTTCAAGACTTGGAAAGCGATGTGACTGACATGACGGCAGACTCTAAATTTTTGGCTCCGGCACAAAATATGTAAGTTTAATGCATGTTTTTATTATTTTACGGCTTTGAGTTTGGTTTTAATAATTAAGCTAAACAGTGGCTCGGTAAACAAGTTATGGTAGTTGGATAACTTCATTTTAAAAATATTATCTGTGTATCTCGGTAGTCTAATGATATTAGTAAATTTAGTGCAAAATTTATTATCTAGGTACCTTAAGTTCAGTGTACTTTTTGCTATCTTTGGGTCTTTATCAGTGAATTCTTAATTAGGATGAAACTTTATTTTAAATTTCATGTTCATTAGTATTCTTGATATAAAGTCTTCATCCTAATTTGCATTCTTTTGTAATACCTTTGTACCCCATATTCCCCTGGTACCGAAATCAAAGCCCTCCCCGGGCTTTTTAGAATGATGAGATTTTATCAGGTATAAAGGAGCATGCACGTGACTGATTTGCTTCATCTGATTGGACAACATGCTCATTAATTATTCATGAGTTTTTGAAAGACATATAATACTTCTATGTATTTTATTTGTTTAAGTATGTTTAATTAAAGAATCTTAAAATAATGTATATATAGTATGAATAGTGTGAACGGTAGTGCAATACACGAAGGACTCATCAGAATGGGATTTGTTGTTTGTAGATTCTGTTATACGAGAATCATAGATTATGATGTTATTAATATAATAATGATGAACCATGTTGTGATAATATGATTTTAATTAGCGACAATGGTATGACTGTTTGTAAGAATTGTGGCATCGTTACGTTGACGATTATGATTTTGCTCATGGGTATATTAATTTTTATGAAAACATGTATTGGATAAGGAGAAAATCTATTTACCATCGGATATATTATTCAAATCATTATATTTTAACAAAGTTTGATTTACGGAGTGCTGAGTATGATGAGATTCTCAAATGTTTTAAGCAGCTAGAAAAAGCTATGAGTAAATTAGAACGCCCTAGGCCAGGAAGAGATCTCCAATTTTAGATTATCTATTCTATAAGCTGTTTCAATTAAAATTTTATGAAAGCTGTAAGCCAAATTATAGTGCTAATATGATTATATGTAAACGACGTATAGGTAAGAAAACCCTTCAACAATATGAAATATTATGGAAAGAAGTATGTGAAATAAATAAGTGGCACTGTCTAGAGACTAATAATAATGTTTTTAGGAGGTTGTAAAATTTTTTTGTATTTAGCTTTATACTGGTCAACTAATTGACATAAGTCTGTTACTTTATCATCCAACCAATTCAACTCTAATACCGCAATTTTTCGATGCCATAGTCCTCTCCACGTAGATATGAGCGTAGTAGGTTCAATACTTTTTGGTAGTTTGTGAATGCAAATTTACACATTTCTATTTTTCTATTATAACTTTTTTATTTTTAAAAGCCCTTGTAATAATAAACCAATACCTGATATAGTACCAAGAATAATTGGATTGAGTGTGACAGACCCAACAATTACACCTGTACTAGTTAACCCAATTGATGTTATATGCAAGCTTGTGTTAACCCTTTTAAAGTGTTTGTATGCCTGCTTGTAACAAAAAACATTTCATGGTAGTAGGTATATATCATTTTTAACATTTCAACATCTGCTTCACTCATGTCATTGTCTATGTGGTTGAAATCTAAAACCTTAATTTTTGTTTTAACCATATCTTGTTATATTAGTATGTTATATAAATTGTAGGTACATCTGTTTGTATTCACTATCATTAATCAAACCATCGTTAGAAAGCTTGGTAAGTATCTCAACAGCTTCATTAGAAAGCTCCTTACTGTTATTCCCCGCACTTTTTGATGCTATTAGTAGTTTAGCTCGTTTGGGTTGTTATAATACTTTATTTTACCTTCTTTTTTTATTTTTTATTTTTTGTATTTTGTTTAATTTTCTATTTTTTTTACACATAATATACACATGTAACTTTATTTATACACGGTAAAATCATCAGTATGCCTTAAAATGGGTTATTTACATAAAATGTTAAAATAACTGCTTTACATGATTGCCGTGTGTGAGTCAGATAGGGAGTAAAATTTATTGATACTCCTTTTGAATTTACTAAGAGAATCAAGATTTCTTAGTGAGCTTGGAAGACTATTCCATAAAAGGGCCCCTCTGTAACTGATACTTCGCTTTCGTTAATCAGTTCTAGGTTTGGGGAGGGCCAGTTTATTTTGCGCGTTTCGTAATTGATATCCTGTGTTGCTAGAAACAAACAACTCTTGCATGTAAGAAGGTGAAATACCATTAATGGACTTAAACACTGTTATTGCCATTTGTTTTCTCCTTCTTATTGTTAGTTTATCCCAGTTATGCAGATTGAGGAGCTCATTTGAATTTGCGTATTAATCTGATTTCGTTATTACTCTGGCGGCACGGTGTTGTAGTTTTTGTAGCCGTTTCACTTAATTTCTGGCTCAGACCATCCCATACTGGACAACAATAGTCAAAGTGGGGCTAAATTAGAGATTCATAGATTTTAGTTGCCGTACTCTGAGAGATAAATGGTCTGAGCCTTTTAAGCGCACCGATACTGGACGATATTTTCTTTGATACTTCGCAAATGTTTCTCCCAGGATAACCTTTCGTCAATGTATAGTCCTAGGGATTTGGTATTATGAACTCTCTCAATCTGCTTACCTTCAATTTGAATTTGAATGTCAAGCCCAAGTTTGTCAGCTCTCGCCTTTAACCTTTGCCTTGACCCAATGGTAATGAATTTGGTCTTGGCAATATTTAGACTTAGTCTATTGGCTATTAACCATCGGTTTAGATTTTGTAACTCGGTGTTAATTTCTGATTCAAGATCAGTTACAGTAGATGCCGAAAATCTGATACTTGTGTCATCTGCTACATTCTGGGGTGAGCCTTATTTAAGCAGTTTGGCAAGTCGCTTATGTAAAGAAGGAATAGCAGTGGGCCGATTATTGAGTCTGTGGAACCCCACAAGTAATCAGACTTCCACTGGATATTCCCCCGTTAACTTTGCATTTTTGCAAGACTCGAACCACCTTAAGCTTGTCTGGTCCACCCCATAGTTGCCCAACTTGCGCAATATAATTTCATGGTCTATTGTATCGAAGGCCTTTTTAAGATCGATGAATATAACACCATTTAGTAGACCTTTATCGACATTGATAGCCCAATCGTTGGTGGCTTCAAGTAGTGCAGTTAGCGTACTATGTAGTGACCGGAAGCCTGACTGACAGTTGGTCAGCAGTTTGTTTTCGTTTAAATAACTGTAGAACTGACAGTGGATTAATTTTTCAAATATTTTTGCGACAACTGGCAATACAGATATTGGCCTATAGTTGTCAAGGTCACTTTTAGTGCCTTTTTTAAAGATAGGCGTTACCTTTGCCATTTTCCATTCAGTTGGAAAGACCCCCGTATGAATTGATTGGTTAAAAACGCGCGACGGGGCAACAACATCAGCTGCTAATTTTAATAATTTACAGAGAATACTGTCGAGGCCAGTCGCCTTTTTTCCGTCAATTTTGTTTAACAACTTTCATACTTCAGGTATGCTTATTTTCCGGAAATTGAATTTACTATCCGTTGATGCTAAATATGTTTCAGGCTGTATGTCGGTTTCAGGTATCTCACTAGCCAAGCTCCGGCCTACATTAGTGAAATGGGAGTTAAAAGTTTCAGCTATTTCTGTTGCTGAGGAAACACTATTCTCCCCTATTTTCACTTCCGCAACATTGGGTGATTTGTGTTGGCGAGATGTTAGCTCGTTAATTAATTTCCATGTCCTACGCGGATCTTTTTTATTAGCAGCTAAATTGTCCATAAAGTATTTTCGTTTGGCATTTTTGATTGCATTATTAGTTTCATTCCTTGCCTGTTTATATTCGCTCCAAGTTTCGTCATCTACATATTTTTCAGCTTTCTTTTTTAGCATGTCGCGCTTATTCATCATGCGTATGAGATCGCTGTTGATCCATGGGGATCATTTGTTTCCGATTCTTTTGCGAGTCAGTGGAGCGTGTTTATCAATACAGCTCATTAGGAACTCTTTCCAAATGTCCATCACCCTTTTGTAATTTTGATAGCTTATGAACCTCCGAAAAGTTTTGAGTACTTCTGTGAAGAAATTTTTGGTTTAAAGTAAATACTTTATGTTCTACGCTTGTTTGAAATCGTGTAAATGTGACCTTTCCTGACCCATGACCGCGTAAGTAAAAGCCTGGGTCGAAACCTGGGTAGACGCGATCTTGACGTCATATAATTAATTCGGCTTTGCAATCATTTGAAGAAATACTTAACATGTTGACTAAAATGACTTTTTTCTTTACTAACAACTCAAAAACTGTGTATATTTTCTATGCATCGATGTTGTTGTGATAAAAAGGCGCCATGGAGAATAATGCATTAATGATATGACGTCTACCCAGGTTTCGACCCAGGCTTTTACTTACGCGGTCATGGGTCAGGAAAGGTCACATTAACACGATTTCAAACAAGCGTAGAACATAAAGTATTCACTTTAAACCAAAACGTTCTTCACAGAAGTATTCAAGACTTTTCGGAAGTTCATAAGCTATCAAAATTGCAAAAGGGTGATAGGCACTTTAACAGATCGACCTCATTCCACTTCTTTTGTTTCAGATCATCAAGAAAGTCGCTAACACTCAAGTGCTTGTATATTCGCTTTTCAATGAACATATGACCGCCGGCGCCAGCAGAGTAACGTGATTTACGAGCCAAGTTGAGCTTTACCCGAATTTGTAATCTTCTCCGGGTAATTAGTTACGCAAACATCAATGCACGATGACGAGTGCTTCGTTACTCTTGTGGAGTCGGTGATCAGTTGACTGAGACCATATACTTCAAATATGTTTAAGAGACAACATGAGTTCCGGTCGGTCGCAAGCGATCCCGGAAGCCAATTGCAGTTTAGGTCTCCTAGTAAATAAAATTCTAAATTTTCTGCGTCTACTTTCGCGATTAATTCCTCAAACGAGTGAAACAAATCTGGCGAAGACCCTGGTGGTCTATACCAGGTAGAGACAAGGATTGGTTTGGAATGGGGCTTTGTAATCTCAACTGTTAGACATTCAAGGTCTTTATAATCAAGGTCTTGGCGAACTTTACCGTTGATATTGTTGCTTAGATATAAACAAACACCACCTCCGTTCCTTCCATGTATCTTACGATCTTTTCGAATAATTTCGAATCCTGGCAAATGAATTTCGTTACTGGAGATTGTAATATCCAATTTCGTTTCATTAATTGCCAGTATATCTATTTTCTGTTCAGATATAAATACCCTCAATTCATCAATGTGCGCTAAGAGGCTGTTTATATTTAAGCAGGCCATGACTAGACCTTTCCGGGGTATTAAGTTGGGTTTAGCTGACTTACCAGCACATGTATTATCGGTATCCCGCAACACAGGTACCCCATCGGACTCACAGGCGGCAATACTCTACTTCTCCTTTATAAACGAGTTAAAATTACGCGCTAGAAGTGAAGTACCCTCTTTATTTAGGTGTAATTTGCTGCGGTTAAGGTGCTTCTCAACATTGATGCTAGATTGATCGATATAAGTCCACTGATGTTGATTGCAAAATTGCTTGAGGATCCTGTTTACTGCCAGGATGTGGCTATTGAGCCGATCGTCGTCGTCTGCTCTGGAAACTAGTCCTGATACTGCTAGTTCAATCTCCGGGCAGTCTTTGTTGATGGATTTTACCAATTCAACTACAACACAATAGACGTGGCTAATTTCAGTATGCAGAAGAAACGGGTCATTTTTAGGAACGTGTAGAAAGCTTGTTCTCAAAGTTTGAAATTTACAAAATGCTTTCTAGTCGCTGTGTCGCGTACATGTCATGAAGCTGTTGCTTAGATTACGTCACGAAAAGACCGCTAAACAAAGGTTCGCTCGTTTGTAATTCGAGTAATGGTGGTCAGTCTGAACTCGAACTTATGGATAAAATAATCAGACTTCCCGTAGGAATTTCAACTTAAGATTATGAAATGGTAAGTATTTAGTACTTTTACTTTCCGAATCTGAAGAAAACAGGAAAAGTTTAATTTGATCGCAGTAGCACTTTAATGTTTGGTCAACCTGTGAGAAGTACTCGGGAAGGTATTCTTGATTTATGAAAAGTAAAGTACTCAAGCACTCAGGGGCATTATTAAAGGCATCGGTCTCCAATATGGCTGCCGTAAATCAAGAGGGGGGTGGTCTATCTGTTTGTGCTTGTTAGATATAGTCTTGACATTTTGACAGATTTGATATAGTCTGCAGAACAGGCGCTTTTCTGATACGAGCGGAGCGAGTTATGCCGATACGAGCAGAGCGACTACCCGATCCGAGCGAACTGCCACAAAAATGTATTTATATCTAACAAGCACAAAGAGATAGACCACCCCATCTTGATTTGCGGCGGCCATATTGTAATTGTTTGAGACCCATGAACTTAATCTGTGCATGTTAAGGCCTGGTTCAGGGATCAAATTTCGGGTAAAAACTGTTTTCCTTTTGCCAATGTTACCTCTGGAGTTCCCCAAGAGTCTGTACTTGACCCGACGTTGTTCCTGTTATACATAAACGACATCTCGAAAGGCATTAAGTCCAATATTAGACTTTTTGCCGACGACACTATTATGTACATGGAGATGCGCTCTAACTTAGATCACAAGACACTGCAAGATGACTTAAACAGGTTGGAACAGTGGTATATAACCTGGTCTATGGACTTTAATACCGTCAAATGCCACCTACTATTTATAAGTTATACCATGGCATGAGGGGTATTAGTGATTTAAATTGCCCCGAGAGCCGAGGGGAGATCGGCCTCGGGACTTTTACAAATCTTCCCGAGGCTCGAGGGGCAATTTAAATCACTAATACCCGAAATGCCATGGTATAAGTTTGTTATACCATGATCGCCGAGGAACGGAACAAATCTCTGAGAAGTTTAGTTTTCTCTGTCGAAACTAAAGACGTCGCAGTTGAGTTGCTTTCGAAAACGTTTTGTTTAATGCTTGACTGAGCGCCATTGATTGAACGACCCTGGCTTCCCCGCTTGGAGACAAGCGAAGAATAACACTAAAATACAATGTAATTATGCGTTTGACTAAATATTCAAAGAGCATGCACGTTTATGGTTTTAAGTATCCCACATGGCAGAAGCGGGTTTGAGAAATGAAGAGAATAACGCGCAGATTGAAATAGCTCATCCCACATGGATAACGATGACGGGTATAATGAAGACAGGTCAGTTTGGATTCAGTACTTTTCATCCGGGAGCGCAGGGCTAGTGGTGCCAGATGGGAGCAGGAGTTGTTGCTTTTGACCCTCTCACTTCCAGCCTACATCTCCTCTAATTTTCTCTCATTACGCATGCAGGGGAAATTTAGAAATATGCATTGTCTCTCGAGACTGAAATTTCCCGGCGGGGAAATTTCGAGACAATGCATATTTCTAAATATCCCTCCCATCAGGGAAAATTAGTGGTTTAAATGTGCCTCGGAGAACAAAAGAATCCGAGGCTACCATGGTATAACAATAACTAAATAAATGGTAAAACCTGGCAAAAACACCCTCCCACAGTTACCTTGGAGTGACACAGACACATGACCTCCGCTGGAACACGCACTGCTCTACAGTGGCAGCAAGTGCCAATAAGATGCAAGGAATCGTCCGCAGCCCCAAAGGCCATGCACGAAACCAGCCAAGAAAATAGCTTACCAAATCTTATTTAGACCTAAGCTTGAGTAGTATGCTTCGGAGGTATGGAACCCCTATACGAATCGTGATGTAAATAAGTTAGAGCATGTAGGTGCAGAAATCAAATAACGCGACCAGGTACTTACATGAAAAAATGGGTATGTATGTGAGGCCAAGAGGCTCAAACCCTGACCCTGTTTGACCCAATCCGAGCTCCAAAACCATGATTGCCCCCTTTTGGGGGGAAAAAACCCTGAATGCCCCTTATTAAAAAAGTTTTCAAAACAAGGTCGGATATATATACCGACGGTGTACCGCATACCGGGATTGCATGCAAAATACGGAACATTTCAAGTCGGGACGTGGCATTGGGTAAACAAATCAGCAGATGAAGTACATAGATAAGTACTGAAGTACGGGAACCTCAGTGCTTGCATGTGGACAGGCGATCAAAATGCGGCAACAGAATGTCTTTTTTGACATAGTAGCTAAAAAAAAACCTAACTACCTAAAAAATGCTGAACCCCGACCCTGACTGCACCCAAATTATACTCAAATCCTGACCCTGATCTGCCCAAATCAGGCCAAAACCCTGACCCTACCTGCCCAAACGCAGCTCACAACCCTGACCCACCCGGGCGGCACATACATAATACGTCACAAACAGGAATACCCCCCCCCCCCCCCCGGGGGGCCGTTCCATCAGTATGGAATTTTCCGTCTCAAGACGCAGAGATTCCCGATGCGAGACGGCTGTATTCGCAGGCTAGAAAAAATGGAGCTTCGGGCGAATTCATTTCGGCTGGACGGTGGCTTTTAAACAACTTCACCGGACATCTCACCGACTCGGTGGCATAAGCCTTTGGTTTGAAGGCTCTCTGATGTCCGTTTTCTTGACCTTTTCTGGTTTTGGTTCCTCTCTCGGCCAACCAAACAAGCAGTTCGCGGCCATCCACAGGCAGCCCAAGCTCTGTATTTGTAATGTGTGACCACTTCTATTTATATATCAAGCCATTATTTCACTTAATTCTCAGATATAGAAAATAAGCTTAAGAGTTTGTCGTTGTCCTGTTGTTTCTCTGGGGTCTGGAAATGGCGGTTATGGGGCATTTCTCTTACTTTGGATTTTTCTCTCTTCTCTGTCTAAAAGAAAGGTAAGGCTACACACTCAAATTCAAACCACGATTCACTTGAGGCCGATTTTTCTCACGAAAACCCGTCCGATCGGCGTAATTTCCTCCATCAGGTGAAGGTAGATAGTTTTTCTTACCCCAGTAGATTTCAGACTTGAGAAATCATTATCCTAACTCTTCCAAATGAACTCATTTCTTTGAAAAAGCCCTCTCATTCTTCTTCAGAAACTACGAACTCTCATCGTTTCGGACATGACCGTTGCAAACTCAGCTTTGTAGCCTGACCTGCTCACAAAATTCCTCTTTCCGGCAGAGGGACAGAGAAACATTATAAATCTAGATCAATTTCAACGCTTTATCTAATTAGTTATAGTAGTACGTTATTGTTGTTGTTATTATTATTATTATCTTTATTGCTATTTCTTAATTCATTCTTTATATTACTAGATTTTAATCTTTTATAGATTGATAGACATTTTTATATTTTATTTTTTTTACTCTAATACAGGACCTTCCTGAAAATCACCTTCGGGTGAGGTTTTCCTCCGGTATAAATACTTAAATAATAATAATTATTATTTTTATTATTACACAGGGGGACCAATGGCCCCATCTGAGGTATAATCTGATGCCATCCTCTGAAACCCAAAGGATTTTTCTGTCGATCATTCCTCTCTTCCAGGAATGATCAATTGTTAATCCCCCTTAGTTTCCAAGGCATGTTTGAGGACTTAAAAGTTAAAAAATGAGCTAGTTATGGAAAGTTCAGAAAATACCAAAACCTTTTATTCCACAGGAAAAGCTAGGCTATTATTTATGTTCCAAAATGCAATCTTGTGCTTTTTGGGGAAATTTTGCGGTGTATAAAAAAATCCCCAGTACTAATAAGGAAAATTATGAACAGCAATAATAACCTACCGATTAAAAAAATATCGCATTGAGCTGTGGGTGAAAAGAAACCTACACTCCTGTCCTGACCCTTTGTTTGGTCAGTTACAGCTGTGCTTATAAACATCAACCCTCAATGGATTTATAATCCATATGGGTGCACAAATTAAAGCAGTATCACTGTTTCCCTGCTAGCTAGCATAGGCTACTTTTCCCATTCTTTTTATTCCCATGAAATTGAGCGAAAAATGACTCGGGTCGGACTCGTTGTTATGGACGCAAAATGTTACGAATAAATTCGTCTTGCTTGAATAAATTAAATATTTGAAGTGCCAACGGCGCGCGCGTATCTGAAACCAACCTCGTCCCCAGGGTCTTCTCGGTCAGATCCAAGATGGCGGCGACTCCGAGATCTGAAAGAGAAGACCCTGGGGACGAGGTTGCTCTGAAAAAGCTAACAAGTAAGAAAGTGTGCCATCACTGGAGTTAATTCGAACCTCGACCCTAGTGGCCAAGAGTTAGTACGCTAGTTGAAATCACTGCCAGCAAAAAAGAATGATAAGCCATACAACAGTCAAACAGTAAACAATACTTACTAATGATGTTTGAAAAGGAGCGTATGTAAATGAACGGTTTAGTAATTCGCATGACAAGTAGTTTCAAACACTCATTGTTCGTGTATCATCAGGGGATCCAAATATTTCGAAAACAATAAAACCCTCTAGGATACGCCTCTCGGGTTTCATTTGTTTTCAAAATATTTGGAACCTCTGATAAAACACTACAATTGCTGGCTTTCACATGACGTCAACATGGCCGCCATGCCCTTTGTCATTTGAATCTCTGGCCGGGATTGAGTGAAAACCAACAATTCGTGTTTGAAATAGTACCGAGAAGTGCTTGTAACCCTTCGTGGTTTTTAAACAATAAATGTGTGGCTTGTTTCGATTCTTTTCCTTTGTGCTGAGACAAACTATAGTTAATAGAGTGGAATGGTTATGAAACCCGGCGACCTTCTTTGTTATATGTCTTTGTTAGCTTTTTTCAACCACTACCGTGCACAAAACACAATAGAAATTCCAACATCTTAATCAATCAGCCAATAGAAACGTGTGAGTTCAGTCGTTCAGGGGCCGGGACGCTAATGAACTATGACGGTGCACAATCTTCAGTTGTCTTACCTCCTTCCAACATAGCCTCCTCCGCAGGCATCTCTAATTTTTGAAGAAATCAGAGTATGGGCTCCCTGTGGCAGGTGAAGAAAAGAGAGGGAGATTGGAGCCCACATGTTTGTCCACAGGGTTCCCAACCTTACTATTTCTTACTAACTAGAGATGCCTGCGGAGGAGGCTACTTCCAACATAACTCGCAGCGCCTTTGTTAGCCCCTTTGAAGTTTGCCGGGTTTCATAACCATTCCACTCTATTAACTATGGACAAACATGATAACAAAGCCAAGGAATGAAAAACACAGTCGGAAAATACACTAAACAAACCTGAATAAACACATGAATGTGTATTGATAATTTTCGTTTTAATTTCTTAATTAAATATTAAAGTTAACATGTTTTGGCTATCGGGCTGCAGTTCACTTGTAACTGAACTGAAGATGAAGACGTTCTTCGTGTGCGTTTTGTTTTTCGCAGCAGTGAACGGACTTTTCTTTTCGAAGCCCAATTGTAAGTACTATTTTTGCAGACTGATTTGCAGTCTCAACTCGTTCAAAAACGTGTTTTTATTAGTCTATTTAACCGTAGCAGTCATATATATAGTGAAAATGTGTTAGTATTTAACGGTCTCACCGAGTAGTTACAAGCACAACGTATGTTTTACTGTTCATGCAACTAAAGTGGGAGTGAGTGGGAATCAGTTGATATTACAAATTGTTGTGACCCTGAACGAAAACCATTAAACTAAACTGAAGCTGTGCAAGGCAACGGGCTTTGGATGGCGAGCTGTGCATGTGACCCATCGCGACTTAATATATTATAGGGAGAACGAAGAAGCATGTGTTGTTTAGTGATCTAGCCCTAAAAACTCATATTAGTGACTAGCTCTAAACACCATAAATGAGTGCAAGAGTATCTGTCGTACGACTTCCCGCTTATAAGGATGTACGTGTAGAGGGTCACATAAGTACACGAGGGAGGTCACTGGGCTAGGATTTATAGACAAACGACTAGTTTTAACCAAAATACAGAGGGGGGGGGGGGGGGGGGGGGGGGGGGGATCCAAAATGGAGAGAAAAAAATCGTTCTGGGTTTCGAACCCGAGCCTCAGATTGTAGATCACGTGTGGTAACCACTACGATGCTCGATCTGTGACTAATTTTCAGTAATACATAACACTACCCGCAAACTGCGCGTCTCCTGTGCGTACATCAAGGCCAGTGAGAACACGTTTACCTGTGAACCCTAGCTCTAGGTAGGTGAGACCTCGTGTTTATGTTACGGGTTAGGGTTTAATGTTAGTGCATGTGAAGTTTCGGTAAAAGGGAATAAGTCTCTACCTAGTTTGTGAGGCTGAAAGTTTCAAAATGGTTGATTAAACGAGTGGGGCTAGAAAAGATTCATGGCCGCTTTCCTACGCCATTTTGGAAAATTCACGGTCAATCGAAAGCTGGGACGAGTCTCCTGTGCGTACATCAGTGACCTCTTTTACGTACTTTAGTGACACGTACATATGGCGGCCTACTGTGCTTCCTTATAAGGAGGTCGTACGATAGACACTTCTCAATGAGTGAGCACCCGTTGTTGACGGTTAGGGTATTTTTTAATGTAGGGTTAGGATTTTGGATTCGCAACTAGCAACTCGCAACTGCAACTAGGAACTTCATGACTAGCATATTTCCCACACTCGAAAAATAGAACAAAGATTAATAGAACGAAGCAAACAATAACATCTATTGTTTTGGTTATCCAATCAAGAAATATGTTCCGAGCAGCTGCGACCTTACCCAAAAACTACATTCCTGTCAAATTATCGTCAAAGCCGTAAATGTATGCGAAAGCCTGGTTACCGTAATTACATCTGGGAATGTTTTATTACAAAAGAGCAGCTTGAAAAGTTGAATAAATACTAATGAATGGAACTGTTCAGAAAATATAACTTTAATAGACCAGTTCGCGGTTAATTCCGACATTTTGAAAGGGGTGCAAACATGGCGAGAAATAGTGTTTGTATGGGAACCAAACAGTTTAATTCTTCCACAAAAAAAAGAAAATCATGGATAATACACAATATTGTTTGGCCGTTTCCTAGCCCTGCTAAACTCGAGTACTCGTTTGAATACAACCTCCGCGCTTTTGCTGCCTAGACCAGTCGCGCTGTTAACACTCCTGGATGTGGAGAAAAAATAAACATTTAGAAAGTTAAACTGTAACTCACATTGTAAAAATTCCTGTCAAATTATCGTCGAAGCTTTAAATGTATGCGCATGTCTGCTGGTACACTGGTCCATGATACACTTTGATTTATGGTTTCGTTTATGTATCTTCACGATCGAACCACTTCTTTTGTCTGTCGGTGATCTGGGTGATGGGACATAAATCTCCACGACAATATGCGAGTACACTTAAACCCTAAAGCCTGACTCGAAATCCCGACTTTAAATCTTGTCTTGAAGGATAGGTGAACCCTCGAGCAAAATACCGAACCGATAAAACCGCGGCCCTGTGAATTTTTTGGTGGGAAATCATAATATCTGTGATCCGATCCGTGATCCGATCCGATCCAGGTTTTGTTGGTGCCGCGAAATGGATCAGCCTACCTGACCAAGGAAAAAGTAAACCATTTTTCTCTTATGTTTTGAAAACGCATACGATAACATGCCCGTTGCCAGAACAGCTCAATTTTGATTTTTTTAAATGTTTGTCTCGATTCACGAGAGGACCTGAAATCAAACGGCTTTTCAAATATGGAAAAACTCTTAACACCGTTTTTATGAACTTGATAAAAAAAAATTATCGTGAAAAACGTTAATTACTTGTTAAGTTATTCATTGTGGGGGCAACAGGCCTGGATAAATAAAAGAAAAAACTTTCTTTGTCAATATATATTAGATTGTGAAAGGATCATTGATTGTGAGAGAAGGTTCGCTCAAATAAGAAAAGATTTGCATAAATGGCGTCCAACCACCATACCGATGTACATAATTATTTGACCACAATTCCTTGCGAATCTTTTTCGGTACGGTGCCGATAGGTATTTTCCTCAGTGGAGACTTAAGCCATGTCACATTACCACACAAACACATCTTTCACATGAATGCGAGACTAAAGTTTCCTAAGCATTGGTTATATTCTATATTAATCTTGATTGGGCGCCATTTCTCTGTTATTTATGCATTCGTGAGCCAGCGTGTTTATAATTTCACAAGCTATAGCCTATATTTTCACAAGCTAGCTTATATATTAACAAAATAACTTTTAGTTGCTTCAATATGCTCATGTGTTTGTTCATTATATTAAATTAAAGGGAAATTACTACAGATATCTATATTACTGATATGTCGGCCAACCATCGACCGATACGTCGGCCGACATTGCGTACAGTACACATGATCCGTAGAAAGGTACTACTGATTCCTCATCAAATATTAAGTTGTTAATCCCAAATCAGTAGTCTACGATTTAACAAATCGAACTAACGATTACCCTTAATATATTCTGGATAAGCTCAATCGGGCTTTGAGGAACTGGGCCCATATCAACAACGGGAACTTGTAAGAGTTGCTGTATCCGAATTGTCGTGAAGTTATTATTAGGAATTGACCTATATCATTATGACGTCAAATCAAAACAATCTATTGTTTAAACGCTAAGGATCACGGTCGTGGGAGGGGGACAAAACAGCAACAACACAAATGATATCGCTATCAAATGCATTTTGTAGAACGTAGAATAGCGGTAACAGCCACCAAATACGGTAAATATTGTGGGATAAACATTGATACAGCTGATATCTGGAAACCAGACAATTCGAAGTTAAATTTTCCTCAGCAGAGCAGATTTAGTTCAAAATTCTATTGTTCAAGTCGATTCTGTCCCCCTCGTAAACAAGCCGTGACGTCATAATGATATAGGGTAATTGAATTTGATCAAAATTACAACTGTTTGTATGAAGTGAAACCAGTGATGCCTCATAAACATCTCTTCCATGTGTGACACATGAGTGATTTCATACAGAATCACATAGTCCCAGCTGAATCGCAGTAGCCGCGAAATCAGACGCTGATTGGCTGTGAGGAGTGGTAATCACCACTGTTGGCTACGCGCGCTATTTATAACTTAACAAAATATCAACAACAAAAAAATTATGAAGTAATTCATCGGACTATGCGATTCATGGCAGATCACATGCATGCCTAATTCGGTAATTCCTCGTTAAATTGCACTCGAAAACTGCTATCGTGACTCGTTCGATATCGATTCGTGACTCGTTCGATATCGGTTTTCCGTGGAATTACCGATACGATTGCCAATAAAGTCTTTTATTTCGAAAGCCTATTAGATAAGTTGGTGAATATTGATTCAGCTGCTTTCTCTGGTGATATTAAATATACATTTTTCTAAGTTACTGACATACGGGTTTCGTAGTTATGAATGATGTGTACTTAAGTTATATTTTCTGAACAGTTCCATACATTCGGTTATATAATCAGCTGTTCGGGTCATTTATTGCACTGAGTCAGTCCTAGCTGTAATTACGGTTGTCTAGGTTACCTTTCGATGCTGAGCCAACAAACCCACACACTTGTTCCCAGTCTCCTTAGCTCCGTTACACTAATTGCCCATTACTGCCCGATCAGGAGCCTATATAGGGAAGATCAATAGCCAATCTTTCTACAAAAGCACAGTGGCCAAATGTCTGCAAGAATATAGGAGCCAGAGTTAGGGTATAATATTTAACGAAAATTGCCAGATTTTATCAATCATTCAAGCTACATTCTCGGACAAAACTCTTGAAATTTTTCAATATGATGCTCTCGTCACCAGATTCCGTGGGCTATACAAAGCACCCACTTCCGTTACCACCCTTTACAATGGTGTTTGTCGTCGACGAACTTGTTAACGCAGGATTGTGACCGTGGACCCAACATTGTATTGGGGAGCGGGGTAATACTTTTATTCTTAAAATAAAAAACGTTTATGTAGGGTGAAAATGAGGTTTTCTCCGAGATTGTAACTTATGAAAATCCCTGCCGGTGACACAAATAAGTCGCAATGCAATCGATGCTAACCACGAGTTGTTTGATAATGATTTATTTCTCTTATTTTGCAGCGCCAGACTGGGACAAACTTTATGGTAAGGTTTCGTCCGCTGTGCGTAGCGTAGAACTGACGAGCCCGCGCTATACCCGCTCAGTGGTCAAATGCTTTTATGCAGCCGCTATGTCTATCAATTCCAAACCTGCCCATCCCCCTCCCCCGGCCATACGTGGGGCATTTAACAGAGTTTCTGTCCCGGTGGTGGGGCATTTGCCAGCAAAGAAAAGTTGGGGTGGGCCGAATTATGTAGTCAAAAGAGAGTCAACATTTTATACCAATGTTTATAAGAGATTTGCACTCGTTCCCAAGCCCCACTGTGGGCATTTGCATAGTTTAGCTGACCCCACGGCAACCTCTGATTCAAACATGTCAAATGCCCTACATATGCCCGGGGGGATGGGCAGGTGTGGAATTGATAGAGGCATTAATCTTTACATTGTTTCAATAGTTTTTGCGTAAAGGTAGTAATTAATTCTAGGATTTGACGATTCTTACTCATCTAGCTTATAAAAGATAATTAACGAGATTTACTAATTCTGAGCCATATGATTTTAGAACATCCTTAATTCCCAAGGACGTGGTGCGGGTAGAAATGACGCGGGTAGGGTGTTGTACCGGGTAACAATCCCCTTCTTTTCACGAATAGTACAACAACAGCGGTTGGCCTCCCGGTTAGCTCAGTGGTTGAGCTCCGGTCTATTGAGCGGGAGATTGTGGGTTCAATGCAAACCCCGGCCAACACTCAGGGTCTTAAAATAACTGAGTAGAATGTGCTGCCTTTGTTGGAAACAACTGCAAATGGTTACACCCCAATTCATGTCTTTTCGGATAGGACTTAAAATCGTAGGTCCACTGACGGAGGCAGGCATAGAACTGGGACCCCGAGTCCTATATTATTTGTACTCCTGTGATCACGCTCTGATCCGAATGTCTCAAATCAAACAGGTTATTCAACGTCCCGCATTCATGAAGATAAAGTGTTGGGAGACAAGGCCCGAATGGCTTTACACATCTCTGCCCAAGGACGCGGCCTGAATTCGAACCCCCGACCTTAATTCCACACTCTTGACCAGCGCTCTACCAACCTAAGCTATTCCGCCAAGCGTACTTATTTCTCTCTTTTTCCGTCTTAGTCACTTTTTTCAAGTTCAACAAACTTCCAATAAGTGCAAGTGATGCCGTGAGCGCTGGCTGGAAATTGACGACCTCTTGTGATGGTAAGTTTACATTGAATTTGAGCAAATGTATAAATTGTAATTGTTATTATTATCAAAGTGCACTAATCTCATCCTAACATAATTTGTATAACTGTAGAGGGAATGGCTACTAATGCTACCACAAAAGATCACATTAAAACTAGTAACTCTGATCAGGTTTAGAGCAATGTATATAATAGCTGTTTAGTTATAGGCATTTCAAATGCAGAAAAAAACATGAAAGCTAGGGTAGAAAGGCCTCCGTTGTTTTTCTCATACAAATCTCTCTAATTTCAAATGGGTGTAACTTCATTGCTTTAATTTTTAAGTACAGCACTGAAACTTCACGTCTTTCACCGTGGTTATGATAATGTTTTCTGTGGATAAACTACTGAAACAGAAATGCACATTTATGAATAATGTATTTTACGTCAGGAATTTGGTAAAGATAATTTGAATAGTCTCCTTCTAGAAACATGGCAATCCCTTTATGTAGGGCGACACGAATTTTTACCAAAAATACAATAGAATACAACACAATACAATTCAATACAACAATAGAACGCAACACAATACAATACAATACAATAGAATACAATTTGGTAGCAATTCGTGTCGTCCTACATGAAGGGATGGCCAGAAACTAGTACATAGTAACATACTCACTAGTACATATAGTCACAACTTACTAGTACATAGTCACATACTCACTAGTACGTAGTCACATACTCACTAGTACATAGTCACATACTCACTAGTACATAGGGATAGTCTCGTACCCCCAAGCTCGTGACGTCATAATCCGAAATAGTCTAGATAAGTCTCAAACTGCCATACTGTTCGCCATCTATGATTTAGCGATTTGTGATGATAGACATGACTAGCTAGTGCGTGAAACGTAAGCTTTCACATCGTGAGTTAAGCCAAGATTTTCTGAAAGCACTTGAATGGAGTTAAAGACCTGCAGATATTTTCAGGAGGACATGGGCTGTGTTTTGCATGAATGCCGCCGGAAGTCACATGATCTGTTTATTTCTGTTCTGTTTTCCCCAGCCAATAATTTCTTCGCTGGTAACCGCTATGTGCTCAATGATGACCCAGCGGTGATGCTGTTGTTCGATTCCAAAGAAAAGATTGCTGGAATACAGATGGGAGTGAGTATCATCTACTGGAAATCTTTACTTGACATACTTGACATATATCCAAACATACACGTAATATATCAAAATCCTTCACATGATATATCCAATCTTTCACGTGACATATCCAAACCTTCACGTGACATATCCAAACCTTCTCGTGGTACATCCAGAATTATACGTGATAAACCTTCATGTGATAAATTTTAACCTTTACGTAATACGTCGAAGAAAATTATAACATTAAAAAGGAAATAAGAGTTCCAAATAGTTTTATTAGAAAGGCTATAAAAGTGCAAAAATCGTTGCAGCTAATTGCTCTAGTCAGGTCAATCGTAGTAAATCTGATGTTCATTTTTTCCAGGCACCAAAGTCCAAGGCAGGCGTCCGCAAGTCGCCCTGGGTATCAGAAGGAGACAACTACGTCATAACTGCCTACTTTGTAGACCCTTCCACCATCTGCAGCGGTGCCAGGCCCCAGTCAGAGTACATTGGTGACAGGCTCCTTATCCAGACTAGTCCATCCATCACCAACACTATAAGGATCCCTTTCAAGGAGGAGGACATCAAGGGAACTAAATGGGTGAAGGGCAAGTGCTTCTGGATGATGGGTAAATCTTTGATAATTTTCATAGCACCGATTTTGACGTCCAATTAAGGCCTCACCTCGTATTAATTCTCTTCTGTCCAACTCATTTTACACTCTCTCAGCTTGTACAGGCAGTTAAAATTAATGCACCACAATTCAGTTGGCATACCGTGTAACCAGCTTACAAACTGTAAATATTTTTCAGTGTCTACGCTGTTACGTTATATAGTTGATCTTCCAACTTTGCATGTTTGACGAGCCAAAATATTTCTTAGAATTTGTAAGGACACTCAATCAAATCTGCACGTACAATATTACATGAATATGATCACTAAGGAACAATAGGCTCTCTATCTATATATAAGCTATGTAAATAATAAATTTAAGAAGTACAGATACTCCTTTATAATGAAATATTGTAAACTTTTCCAGCATTAATAAGATCGCATTAGACTTTATATACTATATATTTACCAATCTATTATGTACGCTTAGTATGAGGATTATATTTACTTTGATTAGTCTATGTTTTAAGCCTTGTTTTAGCTTGTGCCGATACGTTGGAATGAGATTCTATGAACTTAAAATTAATATCATTAATCGAACGATAGCAATTAACGGCAAATGGGCAAGGGATTAATTTTCTCTTCTTTCATTGGTTGATACTCATAAATTCCATAGAAAACCAACACTGAAAGTAACCTATAAAAAAATAATATATATAGTTTTGATCAAACTAGCTATCACGTTTAATGGTTTGCTTTTGAAGAAAATCGTAGGTGAGAAAGGTTCTCAAATTTGTGATTCAAAGATATTTTGTTATTCGAATTCCCTTTCCCATTGGCTGGATGGCGGTTTTTTTCAAGTTTTCATAGTAAAAATAGACAACAATAGACTACGACCGGTGGATCAAACTCCGACCGCTGTGAGTGTGACTCGAGTGCGAGTACGACATTTGCACTCAAAATATATAATTCGCAAGGAAAGTAGAGATCTTCAAATACAGCTAATCAATGCTGGAGACATGAAAACAATATACCAAGAGTATTTTATCATTATTATTTTTATTTAAACAATATTAAGCCTTAGCATTTGCTCTAAGAGCATAGAAGTCACGCCCATCTAGAGAGCTTATGTTAAATACATTACAATGGTATAGCCGCGTTACAGGTCAGACGGTAATAATACGGTAAGAGTATTTGTTTGCTAGTGGATTGTGAAAAGTCGCACTCGTAAAACGAATTCGAATCTAAATGCATATATTAAACTGGCTTCCTGCCGAGTACTGTTCAAATCATATTCGAAGCATCCGGAAAAAATCATGGGCTCGATTGGGTTTTTAATCCGGTAGAAATTATGAAATTCGTTACCCAAACGTATGTGTACTTCTTTTATGAAAGTAATAAACAATCGAGAGCATTTTGGTTCGACTAAAAGCTAACCTTTTATTTATGCGGCCGTTGATGAACAAACTAATCAAAACATTACAATGGTATAGCCGCGTTACAGGTCAGACGGTAATAATACGGTAAGAGTATTTGTTTGCTAGTGGATTGTGAAAAGTCGCACTCGTAAAACGAATTCGAATCTAAATGCATATATTAAACTGGCTTCCTGCCGAGTACTGTTCAAATCATATTCGAAGCATCCGGAAAAAATCATGGGCTCGATTGAGTTTTTAATCCGGTAGAAATTATGAAATTCGTTACCCAAAGCGTATGTGTACTTCTCTTATGAAACTAATAAACAATCGAGAGCATTTTGGTTCGACTAAAAGCTAACCTTTTATTTATGCGGCCGTTGATGAACAAACTAATCAAAACATTGGCGCAAAGCACCATGGGCTCGGACATATATTCAAGGAAATCGTATGTCGGGATATGCTCATTTCCGCAGCCTATTTTCTTTTGCTATAGTTCTTAGACAAATCATTACTAAGTATGTATAATGATATGTAATTCAGCTTAAGAGTGCCTACGAATCGAAAATTAAGTTGATCTCATTTGAAAATCCTTTCGAAGTGTTTGTAGATATCTCACTGATCTCATCTCGTTCCAGAGATATTCAGGTTTTTTGCAATATGCAGCATGAGATGAAATGTGACATCATTCGATGGACACAGCCCGGAGACATGCAAACCATAAAAGGAAGAATATATCTGCAAATAGAGGGTAAAAACAATAGAAACATTGACCCCAGGCTTCTTTCATGAGGAAATAAGATTTCCTAATTTCTCCGTTATTAAACACATGCACTTTCTGCTTTGGGCGCATCATAAGACTTGGAACAGTGTAGGCATTTTATGTGAGTGGTTAAGGCTGGTTCTCATATGATCGTCCCGATGCGCTTGATTCTTTTGTTCTGTATATTAATTTACGCTTCGATTCACACCGAACAAAAGGTTCAAGCGAT
This sequence comes from Actinernus sp. WN-2022, assembly GCA_030867875.1. NCBI lineage: Eukaryota > Metazoa > Cnidaria > Anthozoa > Actiniaria > Actinernidae > Actinernus > Actinernus sp. WN-2022. The sequence continues at coordinate 33,855,468 of JAOWCC010001501.1, forward strand.
CGGGATGATCGGGATGATTATATGAGAACCAGCCCTTAAAGCCACAAATTACTTTCGATAACAGAACAAGAATTGTAATTTCATGATCAAGAGTGTCTCCATGACAACGTCATAATTTCCACAGTGATGTGTATTTTCTTCAGTGCTATTCATGTGCAACGTTTTAATTGTTTTTACCCACTATTTGCATAGATATTCTTCATTTTGTGATTTGTCTCCAGGCTGTGTAAGGTAATAACGTCACCGTTAATCTCATTTGCATGTTGCAAACTGCCTGAATATCTCTGGAGAAACGGAACCGCCACCCTTTCATATTTCGAAAGGATTTTCAAATGAGATCAACTTAAATTTCGATTCGTAGCCACCATTAGCTGTAAAGAACCATTTAAAAAAAACACTATATATTCTAACTATATGTTTTTATTTCCGCTGATATAATATATAAAGAGAGAGAAAAGAGGAGTCTAAATAAGTGGCATGGAAGGTGTATGAAGTACTCTCTGTTGGAAGCCTAACACCAACCCCTTTTATATCCTTCGATATATATATTTATTAAGAACTCGAACATACAGGTATATCGTACTCTCACTCGATGGGAACTCCTCGTGTGCCTAAAATGCACATGTAACTAGACCTTAGTTATTGTTAACCAATCACAATCATGCATTTAGACAATCAATGGTCTATTGTATTATTTAGCTGTCTATTCTTAGCTTAGGATATGACAACCGCGTACCCATGAGCCTTTACGCGCCTAATCTAAGATGATGATTTTTACGACGGATTAGTCGCGTAAAGGTTCATGGGTACGGGGTTTGTGAAAAATAGATAGAACGCCGGAGATCACAACAACCGTGGAGCCTTACGCACTCTTGAGGCAAAACAGCGCATGCGCGATGTCTTGTGTTGAAATAACTGACACCAATATCAACCCGCAGGTCAGCATTATTGGTACAGCATCTCATCTGAAATGAAATGCGAAGACTTCTTCCCCGTATTTCTTCTCTACAATGGCAACCGCTTGAACGGATTCGGTTGGAACATGATAGCTAACCTCGAAAGCAGCCGATATGAGCATCCGGGACAAAGTGTTCTGAACGTGAGTTTCGCATGACCGTGTGTTAGCGTGACATATGTCATGAACGTGAACATATTAGCGTGACATATGGCGTGACCGTGACAGTGTGTTAGTGTGACAGATGGCGTGACCGTAACTGTGTGTTGGCGTGACATGTCATGAACGTGAACATATGGCGTGACCGTGACAGTGTGTTAGTGTGACAGATGGCGTGACCGTAACTGTGTGTTAACGTGACAGTTAGCGTGACTGTGACCATGTGTTAGTGTGATAAATTGTGGGCAGCGACTGTATTTTTCTTGGTAGTTTTCGCTGTAAGGAAACTCTAAAACTAAAAGTTCTTAATTTTATGCATGAAAGCGCTCTCAGACTAAATTATCTAAAAATGGATCATTAAATATTGTTGTCGTGTTTTATTTTTCAGAGATTCTTCACACCTGGCACAATGCCGAAATGTCTGATCACAGCGGGGCCTCTGACAACACAGCACATCTATCTGGATTCGCCGTACAATAATTTCTGTTAAAATAAACATTGGAATCCACTGGTTATGCTTGTTAATTATTCGCGGTTTGATTTAAAGTTATTTTAATTTGAATGGAAAACCTTAGTATGTCCAAAACCTGTTTATTTTTTATTCTGGATGAAATTATAACCTACGAGTTAGTTTCTATTTGTGTGCTAAGGGTGTACAAATGTAGAATAACAAGCAGATCTAGAAGTGTTGTACTCATTAGCTAGCCTACATCCAATAATAAGGTTTTAGCAAAACGTTTCTTCTTATACAGAGGCGTAACCAGGGAGTAATACAGCACTGTAGCTCTATTGTTTTTGTTCTGCGCGTTCTAAAGGTTAGGGTGTTTTGTATTGGTAAGCCAATGCTCTGGCTCGTTTCGAGCGGTGCAGGTCGGCTCTAACCAGGGGGAGGTTCCTGGGATTCCGGAAACCCCCTTTCCCTGTGGAAAACAACCCGGCCGTTTCCTCCTTTTTCCAAGCCAGAAAAATGCAACAAAGAAAGGAAAAGAGAAAAAGAAAGAGCGAGTGTGTTTCTAACTCTCGTAATGCAGGAAATGCCAGTTAAGAGACCTTGATTTTCAAAGTTTACCGCCCTTTCGGGTAGGAACCCCCCCCCCCCCCCCCCCCCAAACACTTCAAATTTTGGCCACGCCCTGTTATAACACTAGAATGGAGAATAAAGACCAAATTGTCGGTTACAATCTATTCGAGGATTTAACACTAATATATGCGGAGTTCCAATTATTTCTGATCACAGTAGAGTAGCTGAGAGATATTTCGCATATGCAGAGGCCGGTCGAAGCACGTTTTTCCATCGATCGCTTTGAAAGGCTGATTCAGCTTTAGTTATTACTTATTAAAATGATAATTTGGTAAGATAGATAGACACCAGAACAAGGAAAGGAGTGCTAAAAATTGTGTCGAGTAAAAAAAAGAACTGAAGAAATTGAACCCTCTGTTCATGAACGCAAAGAGAGCGGTCTGCTGTCTGAGCAACCTCGTCCCCAGGGTCTTCTCGGTCATCAAAGATGGCGGCTACTCAGAGAGAAGACCCTGGTAAAGGCTGGATCACGTGATCAAATACTCCCAGATTTTGGGAGTATTTTGTCACGTGATTTGGCGATCTAAGATGGCGGCTAAGCTAAATATGGGAATAGTTCATGACGTGTACAAACCATAGGTATCCCAATCCGGAGTGAGCGAGAAGCGATTAACGGTATTTCCACGCGACGAACGATGTAGTGAAAACCTGTCTACTAAATGGCTGGAGTTTACTTGGATAAAGAACCAGTGGAATTAAAGGTACCACAAAGCTACCAGGATGTATCTAAGCTAGAAGAGAATCCTAAAAAGCCGTTCATTTTCCGTTAGCGTTGAAGCGAAGCGATCGATAGCACATGTTCAGGTTTTAACGGCTTCTCCTGGCTTTCTGACTGATGAACCTTATCAGAAAACTACCCAGTAATGCACTTCATCTATTGCTCTATCTACACAACTTGTTTTAAGGTTATTTAAAATCGTTTTATTGATAAAATTTGAGCAATCTAAACTATATACAAGTTCATCTCTCTGGACTCAGTCCGTTTGGCCAATAAAAAGCATTGTTAGAACAACCCTTGCGTCAAATCGAAGAGCCAATCAGAATACGTGACAGTTCAGCGTTTACCAGGGTCTTCTCTCTGAGTAGCCGCCATCTTGGATCTGACCGAGACGACCCTGGGGACTAGGTTGCCGTCTGAGCTACAATTGGCATAATCAATTATTTTAACAATGAGAAAAAATAATTGCTACAAATCAAATTAGATGAGGAACGCGCGCGGAATTCGTTGTGTATGGCGCTCTCTCGATTAATCTTGCACGAAATGGGTTCGAATTCTGCCAGGTTTGGGACTATATCACCACAAATAACCATCCGAGTCCAGTTCAGAAATTACCAAATAGTTGTTATTACGGCTGAGCCAAATGCCATGAAACGGTCAGCGGTTTTACCCATCTTATCGGGTCATCGCCTGTTTCAGCTTTGGGCCAATACGTTAAATATACGATCTCCCCATCACGGATGACCTTCGTTAGTAATTTATACCCTCGGAAATTTGTTTTCCAACAAAACCAGAGGTATCTTTGTTTGATCTGCATAAAATGTGTAAAGCAAACACAAACTGCAAGCTTGGGTGAGAAAGTCCACATGCAGGCTGTTAATTTCATACACCTCTCTTACCGAACAGCACAAAAGTCGGTCGCGCAACGTATTATTAGTCAGTGTCACCACTCTTCTGACATGACCAAAATTAAATAAACACAAAACTGCTCTGCCAAAGGCATTCAGTTTCCCGCCGAAACTAAAAGAAAACTGAGACAATCTGACCACCCCTGTTTCTAATTTTAATCACGTACGTATATTTACGTAAAATGTTTCGCGAAAAACAAGTACTTAAAAGCTAAGCCTGAGATTTTCACAGGTTGAAGGAGTTTATTAATTTGTAATGGCATTGTGACAAAAAAGTTGAAGACCTCTGACGGCTTGCATATGAACTCCAGAGCCTTCGTTCTTTCGGCCAGCGGAGTGATCATGGAGACAACTGTGACTAATGCTTTAATTAACGCTTCATATGATTTCAAATAACTTGTTCAGCCTTAGAGTGATTTTACTTAACCTGTGAAATAGATATTAGACTAATAAGTTCGATTCCGGCTCAGGCATGCACCGTATGTGAGTTAGGTTTGTTGTTGATTCTTTATCTGCATTCGAGGGTTTTTCTCCGGGTTCTCCGGTTTTCCTCCCTCCGTAAAAACTCAACCGTGAGTCTAGTGTAGTGTGTCCAAAACAGTTAAAGTAGTGGGGAGTGTGTGAGGAGTAAAAGCAGGCCCCCACCAGCTTTAAGCTGTAACTCCCGGCTCAGTCTGCAAATAAGTTTTATGTATTTTGGGTAAAATGTCCAGAAACATCCTCTACTTCGTTTGTGGCACTAAGTTGTCGAGTTACAATAATCGTTGATGTACCAAGTTTTGTCCATCACGACAGTGCCAGATTCAGAGCCTTTGTCAGCGGGTTTGATTACTATGCCTTGTCGTGAGGCCGCTTCGCGTTCAAGTGTAGATAAGTAACCGGAGCGGGTGTGATTAGGTTTAGTAGTGATCATATCCTGTTCAATAGCGTTTATTAATATTAAGAAGGTGCCTCAAACTTTGAAAGAGGTGATGTCGTAACGATTACGTAATCGGTTCGGCGTGATTTCAAAGGAATCCCCTGGCTGTTGGAACAAGTTGCCGTTAAATTGTTGGTAATACGGTCTAAGTTGAAAATATGTTGACAAAATTAAAATATATATTTTAGTTTTAGAAAAAATATAAAGGATATTACACGGTGGTGAGAAGATATGAAGTTTATCCTCGAAAGTCGAAAACATTTCTCGAGTGAGAGAACGAGTGAAATGTTTTCGACTCGAGAGGATAAACTTCATATCTTCAAACCACCATGTAATTTTCTTTTTATTATATGGACACTTAAACTGCTCTAAGAACTCTTATGTGAGTGGAGAGGAACGGGTAGTGAAATCTCACTCCTCCCTATTTTTTTCCGACATTTCTCCCTCCTCCCTAGTGAGTTTTAAAATTTCTCCCTAGAATAGAGCATGTATGTAGATCCCATTTTCTCCCTCCTCCCTGTATGCTAAATTCTTCCTCCTCCCTAGTTTTTCTGGATATTTCATCCTCCTCCCTGATTTTTTTGCCAATTCTCCCTCCTCCCTGTTCTGTTCCTCCGCACTCTTATGTATATTCATTTTACTCACTGTCAGTACAAACCGTGATCTTTCTAAGCTGTTCATTGGGGTTTCTTGTCTCTTTGTTGCAGTCGAGAAAATCTTTAGAGAGTTTTAGATCGTATTTGGCTTTTTGTGCTCGGAATATTCATTGTCATGCAGCTCATTTAAGCTGTTAATTACATATCATCTTCCTTTGTGAATTTCACAAACCTGCCGCCATCTTTGTAGTTCAAAAGGCAGCAAACGTCATCGATATTTTTACTAGTGAGGATATGGAAAATACGCTACTCTGTACCCGGATGTAGTTTCGTATGAGTTCTTGATCTATGAGTGGTTTATTTCTCAGTAAAACACTATCGTCCATATCATAAACATGAAGATGAGCCATGGGCGCCGCCATCTTGGATCTGATGACGTAAAATCTATTGTTTTCTGACAATAGGGCCGGGACCGCCAAAAAACGTCATCAGATCTAAAATGGCGGCGCCCATGGCTCATATTCATGTCCGAATCTTTTTCAAATTTTAATTTTGTCAATGTATTTTCAACCAGTATACCATATTACCAACAATTTAATAACGGCAACTTGTTCCAACAGCCAGGGATTCCTTTTAGAGTATGCTCATATATCTCCCCCACGATTCACTTACAGTGGTGATGTCGTAACGATGACGTCATCGAGCACGTGATTTTAAGTACATGCCAATATCAGCTCCCTCATTTCTAATGGCAGGTGGCTCAAACTTTGACAGACATGGTATTGGATCCCCTTAACTCATTTAGTGGTAATGTCGTAGCGATGACGTCATCGGTCACATGACTCATCCATTGTAATAGAGATGACGTACGCGAGGCATTTCTTATTGATAAAGGACAAATATTAGAACCTAAAGGCATGAATAGAAAGGAAGAAATGTAATACTACTCAGTCTCTACTATAAAATTGTATTCTTAGTTTTATATCACGCCCACTCATCACTTGTAATTTTATCTCCTTATTTTGTAGTTTGAAAATTTAAACTGATTTGTAACTGTTTCTCAGTGCCATATACTTGTGTACCCTGAGGAAGGTTGGTCGTGCCAACCGAAATATCGGTAATAATTATAGTTTTCCCTAGTATAGTGTGTGGTACGTTTTGCACTTTTTAAAAGCCGTTTTCTCAAAGCTAATCTTCTAGGGTAAAATGTATTATTTTTGTTTTCCGTTTTGATTACCCTGGTTTCAGAGACCTCTTTCTCCCCGGGGGGGGGGGGGGGGGGTGGGGGTGGGGGGGGTGGGGTGGGATGGTACTTACATGAAAAATGGGTATGTATGTGAGGCCAAGAGGCTCAAACCCTGACCCTGTTTGACCCAATCCGAGCTCCAAACCCCTGATTGCCCCCTTTTTTGAAAAAAAAAACCTGATTGCCCCTTCTTTAAATTGTTTTCAAAACACGGTCGGATATATACCCCAGCCGGTATACCGCGTATCGGGATTGCATGCAAAATACGGAACATTTCAAGTCGGGACGTGTCATTGGGTAAACAAATCAGCAGATGAAGTACATAGATAAGTACTGAAGTACGAATTAGCGGCGTCACGATGTATGGGAACCTCCGTGCTTGCATGTGGGCAGGCGATCAAAATACGGCAACAGAATGTCTTTTTTTGACATAGTAGCTAAAAAAACTGAACCCTAACTTCCTAAAAAATACTGAACCCCGACCCTGACTGCACCCAGATTATACTCAAATCCTGACCCTGATCTGCCCAAATGACCCTACCTGCCCAAACCGAGCTCAAAACCCTGACCCACCCCCGCGGTACATACATAATACGTCACAAACAGGAGTACCTCTCCCCCCCCCCCCCCCCCCTCCTCGGGCTCTTTCTCCGCTTTTCCCCGACCAGCACATTTCCGGTCACCCGATCACGTGACCAAGGTTTCTTGGAAACAGCACTACCGGTATGCAATTAATTGATTTGCATAGACTCCCAATCCACAATGCCAAGAGCTCAAAAATAACCTGGAATGGTCGCAAAAAGACGCTAGTATGGAGCCTGAGATATCTTACACTGTGAAACAACCAGCGAAGCTCACTTGTCTGAGGGAACGACCGCACGATCCAAGACCTTCTGTATGGCTACCTATAATCAAATGGATTTTCGCGTTACTGCTGTTTGTTTCCGTTCTGGCTTGTGTCGTTGCCAGCAAAATTTCCCTAATTTCAATTGGGATGTATTACAACACTTCAAGACTACCAGAAGGAGTGCATTTTCATGACAGTTCCTCCGAAAAAGAAACGATTTTCATTTTTATGGTTTTAACTCTGATGATCCCGCAAGGATTCTCGTTTCTCCGTGCTTGTTGGGTCAGCTTATTCCGATCTTCGCATCCCTGGCCATCGAACGTCGCGATTTTTTGGGTAAAGTGCATTTATTGTAGCATTGCTTGAGCTATTTATTTCGTTTCAACCTTGAAAGAGGTACTAAACTTACTAAAGTTGTACTTGTGGATGGAATCTGTCTAGTAAATGAAAAGCTCAATGAAAATTATGTAGATTCAAAGTCATGTGTCCATCATATGATTTTTCTGCAGTTCTTAAGAAATGCTAGAATAAACTTTTGACCTCTCTTGAATTTGGGCATCAAATTACGAAAGCATGTATTGGCATGCAGATATATTGGGTTGATGAAGACAAACAACTGGTGATTCAAGTTAATAACTTATAAATTATTTCAGGGCCCGTTAATGTTCGAAACAAGGGAAACTTTGGCAAAATCTGTAATAATTGTAATCTATATGTACAGTTTAAATAGTTTTTTTTAATTAGGTTCAACCTCTCTTCATCAACAGGTCCTGAGGGTTTATTAAACAAACTTATATGTAATCAGCATAAATCACAAAGAACTATATCTGCAACAAACCCACTTTGTATGAAAGAATACAAAAGTAAAAAGTATCAAAACTTAATAACCTTAATGTTTGTAGGTTTCAGAGTTTTTGCCACAACCAAGAACACTGGTTTTGATTTGATTTTAATTAATCTGCAACACCAGTAATGATGATGTCAATCTATGTTAACTAATTAAATAATATTATTTTCATTCATGATTCCAAAGTTATCTCAACACAGGCAGCCCAAGCTCTAAATATCTAGGATAGGCAAGATAGTAGTAAATTGATAGTAGCTAATACTAATAGCATTTGTATGGGAATTTCAATGAGCTAGAAATACGAAAGAATTTTGAATATAATGCCTTACCTTGATCTCATAGTGTGTTACATGTAGTAATTTTATTCATAATTCTTTTGTATTTCTAGCTCTTTGAAATTCTCAAACTGTGATCTCAATAGTTTTGAGTGCTAAATGTTATTAATATATATAAGCCACACTTGGGACATATAATTTATCAGCAGCAGGGGGAGGAAAGGTGTGGCGACTAGTCATTTTGTAGGGTGAGGGGCATCACATTTGGTTTGGCATCTCTGAAGTGGACACATTTTTTTTAGCAGGGTTACATGAAAAAGAAAATTGAAGCTTGCCCGAATACCCCATTTCACTAAGAAGCCTCTTTGGCTCTGTCCAATATCAGGCATGTTTTCAGACTAATCTACTAGATAATTAAGACATGGAAATTCACTGGCCCTGGGATATTGGACACAATTTATGTCTCTCCCTGTTTATAGGGACAATTTTTTTATGACTTCGGAAGTTAAATGGGAAATGGGGACAATATAATATTTTCCTCTAACTTCGGGGGGGGGGGGGGGGGGGGGGAGTGGCGCAGCACAAAGGTGACAACTAGTTATTGCAAATCGTCCTCCCTCTTCCCCAATGCAGGTAATAAATGATGTCTCTTGTTTTCCTTGCTAAAATATTATTTTATTTTTAAAATCTGTATCACAATATTAAATCTGAATTGTTGTCTTTATGTTGTAGTGTAGTGCATCCAGCATTTTTGAAGTCGCAGGGCTTTGCTACTTTACCGTGGTGATTGTGGTCCATTCTACCCTCACAGCACCTTACTGTATCTTTATCATGAATGGCGTCTTTCTAGTTCCTATTGCTTGGCACATGTGGAAAAGACGGTCAAGTGTCAGAGAAAACTGGAAGCAGTACTCAGCTCTTGTGCTCTCTCTATTCCTGGAAATCATCAGCATTGTTCTATTGACGATCAACGTATGTTGATGATCATAACATATTGGTTTATGTGTTTTCATTGTTTGAAATTGAAAAAAGATACTTGTGTATGTACATGTATTTTCCAAGATTCATGCTAACGTAATCGAAGATGGTGTGCAATTTTTGTGCACTCATTCAGCCATGCAAAAGCAATCATTCTTATTGGAAAAAATTGATCATGTGACATATGATAGTTATCATCTGTGGATGCAAACTATCAGGTGTTATACTGGTATGTAATCAACTAAAGTCGATTGAGGTATGCTAACCGCCGTGGAAAGCGAATAGCAGCTGACATTTCGAGTGTTAGCCCATTTGCTCAGACGAAGGGCTAACGCTCTAAACGTCAGCTGCTACACGCTTTCCACGGCAGTTAGCATACCTCAATCGACTTTCGTTGATTACATACCAGTGTTTATCTTCCCCGCCGACGCAGTCGACCAACACTAGTTTTTACAGGAACTAGTTGCCTATCGTATCAGGTGTTATAGTTCACCACAAAATTTTGGTGCATGCTCATTGGCTAAATTAAGCAATCATGTGACGTGGCAGTTAATTGTCATCAGCGGAGGCAAACTATCAGGCGATAGTTCCCACTGAGAGTGGAAGACAATTTTGTGATGAACATAATGACAAATAGATGAGTATGTTTGTCTCGGAACTATTGGCTGATATAGTTTCCCTTGCAAATTTGATGTTCTTAAAACTAGCATATAAGGACTCAAACTGTGTTCTCAGGATTAATTATTTGTTTTAAGAACATCAAATTTCCATGGGCAACTATCAGCCAATAGTTCCTCGATGGACACATGCTTTATGTATAATAGTGCCCAGCGAGAGCAGAAGACAATTTTGTGATGAACTACTATAACAACAAATACATGTAGTGTGTCTGTCTCGGAACTATGTATTATAACAATAGAGTGTGTCTGTTGAGGGACTATTGGCTGATATTTGCCTGCAGAAATTTGATGTTCTCAAAACAACTATAATCCTGAGAATGAAATGTTCAAGGGCTTATAATGCTAGTTTTAAGAACATCAAATTTTCAAGGGAAACTATCAGCTGATAGTTTCTGAAACAGACACACTATATTGTTGTTCGATCATCACAACTAAATTGTTTTGCCCTCTCAGTAGGCACTATTCTATAAATAGAGAGTGTCTGTCTAAGAACTATCAGCTGATAGTTGCCCATGTGCTGATACATTGTACATGTATTGTTCACAGGGGGTATATACACTGATATTTGTCATCTGGTGGAGCGAAAATATTGGGTCACATGATGCATTCCACCAATCACGTGAGAGAGAAAATATTTGATGGGTTATAATGCCTGATAGTTTGCATCTGCAGATGACAACTATCACAACATGTGATCACTTTTTGGGCAATTTCAATGAGCATGCATGAACAGCTTGTGGTGAACTATAATGCCTGCATGATTGTGCCAAGTGGTGGATGAACACTACCATGTCACATGATTGCTTTTGTCCAATGAGAGCTAGCATGCACACATTTTGTGGTGAACTATAATGGCTCAGATAGTTTCCCTTCTTAAAATTAACTAGGATATATATGAGTCCTCCAACTTTATTCTTGGGCTTTTAATATTTTGTTTTTAGAACATCAAATTTCTACAGGCAGGTATCAGCTAATAATGATAGTCATCCCTTGATAGACACACTATTGTTATAATAGTCTCTTGAGAAACACACTCTATTGTTTAATTATGGGCAGATTAATAATGTGGAGAATTCGAAGACACCTGCTATTGCTATACCAGTGTCCCTTTTTCTGTTATCGCTGGCTTGGTGTCCCAAGGTACAGAAGCTCATGTTATTGCCAAGAGGATTTGAATATGAGGAGGAACCAAATACGAGAGAGGTATGTGCATTATTAATAGACTGATTAATATTAGCGAGGTATGGGCATTAATTATTAGTAGACTGATTAATATTAGAGAGGTATGGGCATTATTAATAAACTGATTAATATTAGAGAGGTACTAGTTATATCACTTGTCATTGCAGGTTAGATCATATCATTTGTTTTAATATATTATGCTAGGTTGTTTCACGCAAGCAGAATGTCATATACATGTACTACTCTATTATTTAGAGAGAAAACTTGCAGGCTAAATTTCATGTTTGTTTATTTAGTTATAGTTATTTAGTTAGTTGAGGTTGAGAATTCTGGACTGCGGTCTGTAAATCAATCCCTGATCAATTCATGTATGTTACACTGACACTTTTTTTAAAGCTTTGTTCTTCGTTTCTCTCCAGCTTTAAAAGTATATATTTCACCATAGAACAGATTTTGTCTGAGTGGGACAAAAATATGGCATGTCTGTAGTCTAATACTGTAACCACACTGTAACATACGTATACTGTTCTGTAACTGTACAGTGGAACCCCATTATAACAAACACATCCTTCAGCCAGTACGTGTCTCCGACATGCTCAATGACCTAGGGTGGAGTAGCTTGAGAGTCAAGAAGAACATTGAAACAACTCATTCTTCTCTACAAGATGAGTTACAGCCTGGTCGACATCTCAGAGTAGCCATTAGTTATAAATATAGACTTGACAAGGCCACCAATGATGTTTATGATATATTTGTTCTATTTTTCCAAGGTCTGTAAGGCAGTGGAATGACCTGCCTGTTGACATTGTTAACATTAACTCCATAGATTTATAATCTAGCCAATTAACCATTTTTATATTTGTATATTTTATAGTTTTTTTAGATATATTATACAGTCGGTGTGGTCCATATGTGATCAATTATTGATGTAGAACACACTTTTGAAGCTCACCCTCGAAATCTACCCAGTCACTAATAAAAGTTCTAACAATCTTGTTGAAATTTGTTGGTAGAAAATTTATAACGAATATGACGAACCTATTTTTCCGGTCCCTTGCACTTCGTTAGAATGGGGGTTCCACTGTAGTGTGATCTTGTTGGATAAGAAAGACAAAACCATTGGGAAACCAATTCATTGTTGCAGTATGTTGTACATTAACCGTGCTGTAATTCATTGACGTAACTTTCTCACTCATGAAATCTGCACTATGAGGGTATGAACCATACATTAACTTGCACCATGCACAACTCTTTCAGGCAAGTATGACAACTGCGGCTGGAGGAAGTACTAACGGCACTAACGACAACCCTGTAATCAACAGTGATGAGACAGCACGTGGAAAGGCTACCATTATTACTGGATTATTGAAACTCTTAGTAACACCGTTTATGGCAGCACTGTTCTGTTATGTGTATGAAGTGGCGGACTTAAACAAGCTCAATGCTGGATTCAGTTCCTTGACCACGTCCCACTCAGCATTTCCACATTTCATGGCACAAATTTTCACAAGTGCTGGTGGATATTTATTAGGTGTGTAGTGCCCTATTTCCTTGATTAATCACCCCTTGAACTAAACTACAACCTATTTTAAGCATAATTTGAAGTAATTAAGTGCCACACGTGCCTAATTGGAGAAATCTGGTATTAATAAATTAATATGCCATGTTGTAAAACCAATAAAAGATGGTTCTCCATGTTCTAGAACAAATAAATAAAGGGTTAGAGACTGATGTGCGTTCTTTATCGGCAAATACAGGCACGCGCTGGCTGTAAGACGAACGAATAATAATAATTACAATTACAGTTGCGCCGCAAACTTCTTCACGCTAACACGCCGATATTGCTGAGCAAAAATATATTTATTATTAAAATTAGTGGGCTGTCAGTCTTGAACTTCTTGAGATTTCTATTTTGAAGCGCTTGTGTTGTTTATGTCAGTTTAAACTCGCAAACTGTCAGAGTGTAGTGAATAATACGAAACTTTGCGAAAATATAAATGAACCGTGGTGTTGCAAATTTCACTTCACAACAGAAAGTGAAATTTCCCTTTTGGGTAGCTTTATCGTTTGATTAACTGCAACGTGATTCTTGTGTAACGTCGGATTGTGTACAAACTGATCGGAATGAACCGATATTGCTGTAAATCAGCAATTACTGTTTTATTTACCAAACCGATAAATCGTTTTTTTTAGAAAACGATATTGCTGATTGCTTTTTTATAAAACAGCAATTGCTGTTCATTAACAGCAATTACTGAGCCCGTTCAGCAAATTGCCTTTCCGTGCGTGAAGAAGTTTGCGTTGCAATTGTATGAAGACATTTTGAGTTCATCGTAAAGTACCGGTATTTGTCAATACAACACAAACATAAAGTCTCTAACCCTTTTATTATTCAAACTGAGAGCACAGCAGTGCGTTTAACTGTCTGAGATCAGTTGTCAATAACCAATTCAAAATTAAAGAAATCAAATATTGCGGCTGTATAAAATAGTTTGTGGAAATATCTCCACAAAGAAATGACATTTCAATAGACAATAAATAAAACAGGAATTCTTATTAACTGACCATCAGTTCTAACTATAAGTAGAAAACTTTGCAAATAATCATTTACTTTTGGCGTTCGGTCAGTGAAAATAGACGGAAAGAAAACAAGCATACAACGTGAAGCCGTCCGACTGTGCATGAGCTCAGTTTGTACAGAACTCGAAAATGTTTCTCTTGGAGGCACGTCTTCAAATAAATATCAAATCTTTAGCCGGCTTAACTCATAGACAATCTGCTTTCGTTTATAGTTTCTTTCAATCGAAAAAGCCGACTAACCTGATTCCAGTGGTTTGCATATAGCCTTATAGGAATTGAAATCTTGAACCGGCCTTCTAACTTGAAAAATCCTGGGTTTTTGACACATCCACTGAATTCTCGCCGCGTTTTTTCTTCTTATTGAAAGAGTAAGGTCTCGGAAATAAAAGTTACTTCTTCAGTAAGACTACTAGAGTGTTTTAGAAGCTTTCCAAAGCCCGTATTCACCGACATGTTTGCATGTTGTACTTGCAACGCTTGCAAATCAGCCATTTCCAAGGAGTGATTAGACAAATATTCATCAAAATATATCTTCTGTCATACAGGCCGGAGAAACGGAATTCAGTCCTGCTGCTACATTTCTAGAAATTATCTGCCATTCTCACTATTAAATATGCGGTTATCAGGTCTTCCTTCTAGTGGGCCGTAAGAGAGGATCTGGGTCGAGTGCTTGTTCACCAATAATGCACTAGCATCAGCCAATCACCTGCTTGGATTATGTACTGTGCACGAAGTTTGAACAAATAATGCATACTTGAGGGCTTGAAAAACTGCGGATGCACGCGAGCAGAATGCGAGTGCATTTAGCAGCTTTTCAAGACCTGGAAAGTGCATTATTTTGTTATTGGTGGGTTGCAACCCAATCCCCAGAAATTCAAATAACAAAGATGTGGCCGCAATGTTGGATGAACTAACAAGAGAAGCTAACGAGGAATCTTTTGTTATTGTCATCCAACATAGCGGCCATGACGTCACATGCAACCCATCAATAGGATTTAGGAAAGCCATCTCCTATTTGTTTTATAATGTAAAACTCGATCTACATGGAATTAAATGAACTCTGAGCAACCAATGAAATCGCGCTTTCTTATGATGCTTCCGTAATTTATGTTATAATTAAGGGTTAGAGACTGATGTGAGTGCTTTATTGGCAAATAGAGGCACGCGCTGACTGTACGATGAACGAAAAATAATGAATACTGCATGAGGCCGTATGAAGAAATTTTGAGTTCATCGTACAGTCAGCAAGTGACTATATTTGCCGATAAAGCACAAACATAAAGTCTCTAACCTTTTAATATTCACACTGAGTGCACTGCCAGTTAAGTGAGTTTCAATTGAAATCAGTTGTCAATAACAATTTCATAAAGAAGTCAAATATTCTGGATGAATAAAATAATTTTTCGGTAAATATCTTCACAAAGAAATGTCATTTCAATAGACAATGAATAAAAACAGGACTTTTAATATCCAACTAAGTAGAGAACTTTGCAAAGAATAATTTACTTTGGCGTTCGGTCAGTGAAGTTGACGGAATGAAAACAAAGACAAAGCGAAGCCGCCTTGCGAGCTCAATTGATTGAACAGTTTAACTCGAAAACGTTTCTCCTGAAGCCACGTATTCAAATATCAAGTATTTAGCCGGCTTAAACTCCTAGACAGCCAACTTTCTTTAATAGTTTCTTTCATTCGAAAATGACACCTGCAGATTCCAGTGAATTGAAATATTGAAACCGGCCTCTATGTGCTCGGCTCCGATGCAAACATTTTCCAATCAAAAATCCTGGGTTTTCGAACCATCCAGTGAATTCTCGCTTCATTTTCTCCTCTTATTGACAGAGTAAGGTCTCGGAAATAAAAGCCATTTCTTCAGTAAGACTACTACGCATGTTGACTTGTACTTCTAGCGCTTGTAAATCAGCCAATTCCAGTGAACGATTATGCAATGTTCACCTGAAAATATATATATTCTGTCACACAGGATAGAGAGTTCAATCCTGCCGTTACCATTTTCACTGTTGAGTTGCGATTGGAATGAGGTTTTCCAAGCCGTCCAAACCCGGGCTGGCTCACATGTACCTGGGTCGAGTGCTTTGTTCACCAATAATGCACTCCCATTAGCCAATCGCCTGCTTGGATTTTGTACAATGCACGAAATTTGAATATTAACATTATTTAATGAATTCCAGGCTGGTTGGCCTGCTCCATGTGTCTACAGGAGATGGCATTTGCCCTTCCGCTGACCCTAGCAACCCCAGTTGCCATGCTGCTGATGTACATACCTAATATCTGTGCCACGGATGCCGTGCCATTTCACTGTGTGATTCCCAATCAAGATCAATTTGTAATACCACTGGCTGTCTGCTTGTGGCTGGCTCAGTTCCTATCGACTGGATATTATGTGTGGAAGGGACAGACCTTTATAATGGCTAAGGAATCATCCTTGTTTTGGTTTCCGAACTATAACGGTACAATGAACATAAATATAATTAATACTTACTATATATTGATAAATAATAGTATTACAGAAACCAGCATAAATTACATTTCTCAGTAGACGAAGTATTAGAAGTAGCCAGCACCAACACATTGAAGAAGAGTTGAATGAGTAACTATTATTATATAAATCTGCAAAGAATTAATGCACCCAATATGCCCAAGAACGCACCCAATTTGTACAAGAATGCACCAATTATGTCCAAGAACGCATCTAGTATGACCAAGATCGCACCCAATTTGCCCAAGAACGCACCCAGTATGCAGAAAAACGCACCCAATTTGCCCAAGAACGCACCCAGTATGCAGAAGAACGCACCCAGTATGCCCAAGAACCCACTCAGTATGCCCAAGAACGCACCCAGTATGTATTTGTACTCCTTATTTCTATTTTGGGATTGCCTAAAGGCTCGCTAAAAATACAAATGACTCGTAAAATTACACAGCCGTACGTATTAGTGGCTTAGCCGACTAATAACCTCTATATGTTGTTGCCAATTTATTTAGCTAGAACTTCAGAATTGAGTAGTCTACAAAAATGCTGGCCGCTAGCCTTTTCTAGATAACACTATTTAACTAGCCCTAGTTAAGGGTTCAGTTCGGATGTGACGCAGGCTATATTTAACCAAAAAGAAAGATTCAGAAACTTGGAGTGCTTACCATTTGCACAGAAAAACCGGTTGGGATGGAAAACGCCAAATGGAACGGTACATCTGGTACACCTCCGCGATTTTGTTTTAAGCCATTAAAATCTACTGGAAACCTGTCTCCAGACGGGACATCTGATGGAACGAGTAGATTAGTGCAAATGGTACACGAATTTTCGGTCATTACGGTTGGAATGTAAAAAGAGGAATACCTCCGAAGGTATTCCTTCCTTTCCGAAAACGTTCGAGTGGAATGAACCGTTCCTGTTAAATTCCCAACCGAAAATATCGGTTTATCAGTGCCCCTGACTTAGATTAATGTAGCAACATGTTGCCTCCCTGTCCAAGGACACAATGGCAAGCTATTTAACAATTAGACCCGCAGGCCGAATGGGCTATTTAACTCATAGCCCATGAGGGCGAGAGGTCTAATTGTTTTAGTATAAACTAACTAGTTGGACAGTAGAAAATAATAGAAAGAAACAAATTGAAGTTGAAAAAACGTTATTATTTCGTGACAGCCAATCAGAATGCAGGATTTGTAATAGTCCACTAGTTGGTTTATACTAAAATCAGTTGGACCCCAGTGCTTTCCTCACAAACTGTTGCATAAGCCAATGCTTTTGACCGCTTTTTATTGCATTCTCCAGCTCCGTTCATGTTGAAGTCGTAATATTACAGTGGGAACGTTGTATAGTCTTGGTGGGCGGCAAAACATTGCCTCAAGAAATAACTGCTATTAGTAAAATATTTTTATTGATGTGTATAGAGCAGGTAAAAACATAGAAATGACCGACATTTTAGAGTAATAGAGTACTTTGTAACCAAGCTGTTGGACAAATAATATTCGAACAATAGTCCAGTTTCGTATTCGAAAATTACCGCTGAATGCAATGACTACAGACGCATGTACGCAGGGTTAGCCTCATTCTGAAGTTAAACGCTGATAAATACCAGCGAGAAGGTGCAAAACGCGAAACTATAACATTACACAGTGTTGTGAATAGCCCACCTTCTCGCTGGTATTTATCAACGTTTAACTTTAACTTTAAGAATGAGGCTAACCCTGCGTACATGCGTCTGTATTCATTGCATTCAGCGGTAATTAGTATGCGGCGGCCGTGTTGGTGTACAGCTTTGGTACACCAAGATGGCGGCCGAAAACGTACTCTACGAATAAAGCTGTTTTTCACATCAATATGATTTTTAAAGGTTAATCAAGTCTTACCATTTTAAACTGGCCAAAATAAATGGCTTTTCATGACATCTAGGAAACACGCTGAGCTGGGCTGTCACAAAATTCAAAATACCGTAACTCAAAATCGAAGTGACATTTTCGAAGAATATCAATATCTAAATCATATTAAAAAAAACAGCTTTATATATCTTTTAGTTTAGATTTTAGAATTTTAATGACGTCACGTGCCCACCGAGAATACGGTGTTCCTTAAGATCTGTAATTGTTCCTAATTGTTCATGTCATACTTTATTTATCGTATTTTGTGTAGTCGTTATATTACAACACAGAAGGCAAGGAAAATGTTAGACCGACAATGAGATCTTTGCATGTGGTGTACTTCAGCTCTGTTATTGTTCCTAATTTTATTAATATCGTACTGTATTCTCGACAGGCGTTTTCCTTGAGCAAAATCTCCTCCTTAATCGTAAAAATGAAATCACAGACGAATACCAAGTCAACCAGCGAGAAATTGCCAAGAATTCTTGTGTTTACATCTGCACAACAATGTATCATGAGACTGAAAACGAGATGGAACAGCTCCTTCACTCGTTGCATGATGTCGACACGGCAAGGGCGGCATCCAGACGTCAATTTGAGTCGCACATATTCTTCGATGGTGCAGTAAAAGGGGACGTATTGAATGACTTCGTACTACAATTAATTGCTTTGATACCCAAGACGTTGAAGGTGAAGATCGAGAGCTGCATGAAGATCAAGACACCGTATGGGATGCAGATGAGATGGAGGCTACCCGGAGGAATGCCTTTCCACATTCATTTGAAGGACAATCTCAA
The DNA here is from genome assembly GCA_030867875.1 of Actinernus sp. WN-2022. Classification (NCBI taxonomy): domain Eukaryota; kingdom Metazoa; phylum Cnidaria; class Anthozoa; order Actiniaria; family Actinernidae; genus Actinernus; species Actinernus sp. WN-2022. Next base: position 33,874,616 of record JAOWCC010001501.1, read on the forward strand.
GGTAAACTGTGAATCCATTTGAACTTCTACATGTACACCTGTAGGCGAAAACCTCTTAGTGATCGGCGAGTGGTTCATATAACTTTCTTTGTTATATCGCCAAAAGTTCTCCAGATATAACGCACGCCTTCATTGGTTGATTTGTGGTCACGTGACGAAGCTATGACGTCAGAAGGTAACAATGCATCAATTGTTACCCGCTGGTGTCCCGTGCGCCCTGGCACGCTAAATGCGGGAAATATTTATTTACCACAACGTTCTTCATCAAAAGCTGACTTTTGTCGTCTTTCGACCTTTTTTGTAATGACACTGGCAGCGTTTTGTGTCGAAAAGCAGCTTCCCGAAGAGAAGACAACAAACTTTGCTTGTATCAGGTAAGTAAAACTTATCTCTCTATAACAAAACACTTAAAGTGCAACTAACCCCTCTTGCAATTTTTATACATATGAATCTTTGAAAGGTTTTGAGTACTTCTGCGAAGAAATGTTTGGCTTACAGAGAATACTCTATGTTCTAGGCTTGTTTGAAATGGTGAAAATTTGACCTTTCCTGACCCATGACCGCGCAAGAAAAAGCCTGGGTCGATTCTTGATCTTACATCACCTCATTAATGCATTATTCTCCATGGCGCCTTTCCATCACAACAACATCGATATATAGAGAATATACACAGTATGTGAGTTGTTAGTAAAGAAAACAGTTATTTTAGAGTAAATGCTAAATATTTATTCAAATTATTGCAAAGTCGAATGAGTTGTATGACGTAAGATCAAGAATCGACCCAGGCTTTTTCTTACGCGGTCATGGGTCAGGAAAGGTAAAAATTTCACCATTTCAAACAAGCATAGAACATAGAGTATTCTCTGTAAGCCAAAAATTTCTTCGCAGAAGTACTCAATACAAAATTGCAAAAGGGGTTAGTTGCAGTTTAATGACTGGTTCCTCGGGAAACCAGTGAGTTTTGTTTCACTCGACTCTCGATGTTTCCCGCGACTGGCGTCTCGGGAAACATCGAGATTCTTGGGAAACAAAACTCACTGTTTCTCTCGGGGCCAGTCATTACGTGTTTAGTATTGTTCACCTCTTGTTGGAAAAGTAAAGGTATTCATAGACGTGGCCTAATTAGCATAAATTCTGAATTTAAACAAATACAGAAAAATTGATACAGACTTCTGAAAGAGCAGTAAGAAGTTGTTGACAGTATGTAGTTTAATAGTTTTATAACAACTGGTTCCAAAGTTATTTTTAAATGTTTAAAAACCTTTGGGTAAACATGAAAACGAGGCTGGTAAGGCCATAGCTGACTTATTCCATACAAAGCTCTCTTAATTTAAACCCTAATTACTCTGTAGCAATGAAAGCTATGACACTCAAATTTCCCAGGATTACTTATTTTCGCATGCTGTTTTATCTGACAAGGTTGATTTCCTCATGTGAACAATATTGACCAATGAAATCAAAACAGTATTATTGCATAAGGTCTATATCCAAATGCGCTTCACAGGTTATTTTTGTGATAGACTGCTATTGTGGTGCAATATGCTACTATGCAGTTTACAATCATGAGTGATTGTTAGTACCTCAGAATACCAGGTTGTTGTGTCGTGAGACAATCCCCTACTCTTTCTCGAAATAACACAACAGGTTCTTTCACGCCCCCCTCGTACAGATTAGAAGAAGAAGGAGTCGACGGTTTATACGTCCCTGCCCAAGGTCGCAGCCTGGATTCGAACCCCTGACCTCCCGCACTCTAGACCGTGCTCTACCAATTGAGCTAACCAGTGAGGCGGAAGAGGACACTAACCGTCTCCCGGTTAGCTCAGTGGTAGAGTGCAGGTCTTGTGTGCGGGAGGCCGCGGGTTCGAATCCCGGCCGGGTCCTTAGGCAGGGACTCATAAACCGTCGGCCTTGTCTCCTTCCTCTTCTGATCTATACGAGAGGGACGTGAACGAACCTGCTGTGCTATTTCGAGAGAGTCAGAGGATTGTCTCCCGAAATAACAGCCTTTATTCTGGAGATACTAACAAACACTCATGATTTTAAACTGCATATCAGCGCCATAACTGCATGCAATACAGTACATATCACAAGACTTCAAATGTGACGCGCATTTTAATATAGTCCATAGAATTTGTGTTATATAACTGCATACCATTTTCGATTGTTTATCACCTCAGACCCAAAATATATATAATAGAACAGGTAAAACTGGTTGTATTCTCCGTTTAATCAGGTCAAGAACAAGAAGCGCTGGAGCCAGGCTATGTACATGTCCTATGTTCTGGATTACAAAGAGGAAACCATGGGGGTTACTGACGACAACACCTATATCCTAGCAACCGATGCTGACGTCAAATTTACCCACGAGTCTGTGCAAGCTCTGCTTGATCTCATGATGAGGGATGCGCGGGTCGGTGCTGTTTGCGGGCGCACTCACCCGCTTGGTGTAGGGCCGATTGTATGGTACCAAGTATTTGACTATGCCATCGGACATTGGTTTCAAAAGGTACATTTAAGCGTATTGAAGCTGTGTTTTCACTATTTTGATAAGGCCGCATATTTTATAAACATCACATGTACATGGTCGGGAGCCGTGTTCGATTCCCGGTATCTCGCCCTTGCTCCGAGGGTTTTTCTCCGTGTGCTGCGGTTATCCTCTAGCTCTCTCCACAAAAACCAACATTCTGAATTACAATTCGATCTATGGTTTAGCCGGATATGGTTGTTTCCGTTAAAATTCAGAGTTTTTAAAACGTCGAATCCCGATAGGTTATTCATAAGTACTCTACAATGGGCACGTTACTATATACTTACTACACTTTACTTACTATCTATATCTTTCTATATGCATCTTACAATCGGTACGTTGCTGTACGTACTTCAGTATCCGTACTATATTATCTGTCCGTAATAAAAACTGTTTAGTTTGTACGGGTTGCAAAATTGACGTAAAGCTGGTTTTGTATACTTTTGAAACCATATAATAAACATCTTATTAAACTCGCTTGCTCGGTCGGTCCGTACCGTAAGTTATGCATCCTTGTTTCCCCCCTTTTTTATGGCTTGGGCTTTAAAGCAGGAGGAAATATTGGTCCATAACGTAGCCGTACTTCTCTCTTGCTCGTTTAAAAGGAGGTATGTAACTTACTATCCGTACCTAATTACCGTAAAATCTCCCTTACATACGACTTTGTAACGGGTGGAGTGGAGGGGGATTATAACCGAGATGACAAAAACGGTCTAAATACGTTTACAGAAAACTACTTTAACGCGCTTTATCACTAGTCTGATAAGTCTTCGCTTTGCTCGTATTGAAGCATGAAACATTACAATCATAAACCGTTATTTCAGTCAAAACAAAGAGCCGAGCACAAGGTGGGAGGAGGTGGCTTATAAAACTGGGAGTGATTTTACCAGACTGATGGCCTATAACCACGGGGGACATATAACCGGGATTTTACGGTGTAACCGTTCTACATGTACTTTTCTACCCGTACTTTTTTTACCCGTATATTACTCTAATACCTGTATCTTCTCGCCCGTACCTTTCTAGCCGTACCTAAATTATACCCGTATATTCCTGCCCGTATCGACCAATAATCAATGTAAGACAGATGTTGACAAAGACCCAAAGGATTTTCTTTCAAAATCCGATGTGAATACTACTGACAAGTTTTCCTCTACTTGTGTTTCATCAGGTGGCCAATCACGTGCTTGGGTCCGTGTTATGTTCACCAGGGTGTTTCAGTGTGTACCGTGCCAAGGCCGTGCGTGACGTGTTACCCATATATGCCACTGGCGTGACAACTTCAACTGACTTCCTCACCAAAGACATGGGTAAGCAGTAAAGGTTTGTCAACTTCCAGTTCGACTAGGTGAAAAAAAACCGGAAACCCTGTAAGCGCCTGTTTCACACATTTCGATTGTTTGTGATTTGCATCATAGCCCATTCTCTTTCCCAGAGGTCTTTGCGCGCCTAATCCAAGATGACGTCGCAAGAATTCGTGGTCCAGGCTGGTCACGTGACCCAAATAAACGCGAAGTATCATTCACAGAAACAGGTTTTTTTTCACATTTCGAAAGCAAATTATGCTTCTGTAACAAATGTTCCGTGCAGGGCAAACGAGGAAACCTTCTGGGCAACACTGAAATTAACAGAAGTTTCAATTCTACACTGACAAAAATCAAAGAGTAGTTTCATTCAAAAGGAGAAAGAAATGATAGTAAATTTCTGGGTTGACGTCCAATTTATTAGCATTTGGAGATATACACCTCTATAACTGATAGACATGCACAACACTCAAATTAAGAAATATTTTACTATTCAACTATTCACTTGATGTAGAATCGATATTGATGATAACTATTAGAGGCACTTTAACACTCAGGACTTAGATTATTGGCATTTGTTTGAGAACCTTCCCCTTTCAGAAATTGTTCACTTCCCCTTCTGATTATCTCAAATTTAACCTTACTCTGCTAATTCCCAATTTCTCTTTCCCCCTCTTGCTAAATTAAGTGACATATTCCTTATGAAATCTCTCATAATTTCCTTCATTCCTCGCATCCGGTATAAGTTGCCTCAAGCCTTAAAATAAACCATACCTGTTGATCCTGTTGAACCAAAGCACTTTTAAAGTGTTGGTAATGTAAGTTTGTTGAATTTGAAAAATACTGAAAACAATTATTCAGCCAATTCAATCCATTTTAAACTTTGAACTGGGCACGCTATCTTGAAAGCTTCAGAAATAGAGACAGCCGTGAAACGTCCTCACCTTCCAAAACGGGGCCTGAAATGCAGGCGTTCTATTATTGGACGAGGGTACAATGGGGCAAGAACAAGGAAGGGAAGGGAAGGGAAGATAACCCTCCCCTCCCCTCAAAATGGCTAGTACTCCGGCTCTAAAAGAAACTATAAATTAATTTGATAGAAATGTTTTTTTTTTATGTTACCAAAAAGCGATTTGGTTCAACATTCGGGCTTACCCTCAACAACATTCACTTTGCTTCAAGGGGAAGACCGCTGGTTCTGCACACTGATGGTTCAGAGCGGTTGGCGATTGGAATACTGCGCAGCCGCAGAAGATAGCACCTTCTGTCCCGATACCTTTGATGAGTTTTTCCGCCAACGCCGCCGATGGATCCCATCAACCCTTGCGAACCTATTGCAGCTCATCAGTGAGTGGAAAGAGACTGTGGAGAACAATGACGTGATCTCTTTCTTTTTTATCATGTATCAAGGACTTAATGTTTTCTCAACTTTAATTTGGTAAGTGATACATCTTTGGCTTTCAATACAATTCAAATGACAAAGTCGTCGGGCAGCCATGTTGGTTGATTTAACAAGAGAAACTAACGACGAATCTGTTGTTTACGTCAACCAAGATGGCGGCCATGTTGGTTGATCTAACAAGAGAAGCTAACGAGAAATCTTTTGTTAACCACAACGATGATGGTGAATAATGATGATAATTATTCACCAAGCCATAACAAAACAGGTGTTACACGTGACATAAGTGATATTTCACATGTGAAACATCAAAAACATACACGGCTGTGACGTCATACGTTCATGTCGCGCGTAAAAACCCGTTAATTTATAGCTTGGTGAATGATAAACAGAATATTACATGGCAGCCTGAAAATACGGTTTTATCTTCTCGTGGTGAATTTGCTGTAATACGCTATCTCCGCATGGCTATGTAAGATGCAGTTGCAATGTTTCTCTATCCCTGCTACCCCTGAACACTTCATACAAGTCCCAGATAGTGATAAAGGGGAATCTCGGCTGAAAAACAATGTTTGCTCTCAAATGATTGTTATGCATGCATAAGTCTGTCTCTGTGTTTGTCTCCAGTAAATTGTACTCCAGATGTTATTTATGCACCGATTATCGATAAAACTCATTTGAATTTCCTGCGTGCCACCATCTTCGATTTTATGACGTCACAGTGTTGTCCCTATTGTCAGAAAACAATAGCTCTTTTGCTGTGTAACAATAGTGGCAACACTGTGACATCATGAGATCCAAGATGGCGGTGCGCAGGAAATTCAAACGAGCTTTATCGACAGGAAAATCAAATACAATTTACTAGAGACAAACACAACAGCAGACTTAGGCATACATAACAAACACTTGAGAAAAACATTGCTTTTCAGCCAAGATTCCCTTTAAAATGTATGCGACACGCCAACACCAATACCTCACATCCATGTAAGTAAGAAAGAAAATAGCCCTAACTTGCTTCCCTTTGCTTTCAGCCCTGCAACAGTAATCTTGGTGATAAGTGGAGCGTTGCGGTACGTGGATATCGGTGTGTCAGATCCTGTGGTGCCGGCTGTTCTTCTGACTCTTCTTACCATCGGGTTTACGTTTGTTTGTCTCTACACCAAGCAGGATTTCCAGCTGAAGGTGGCTAAACTTCTTACTGTAGCATTCGCTTTGTTGATGGCGTTTGTTACAATTGGGATGGCGGCACAGGTCGCAATAGATCTCAAGAAGAGAAACACTCCACCAAGTAAGAATTGCAAACCTATTCGAAGTCGTTTAAAGTGCCCCTCAACCCTTTTGCAATTTTTAAATATATGAAACTTTGAAAGGTTTTGAGTACTTCTGCGAAGATATTTTTGGCTTACAGAGGATACTCTATGTTCTAGGCTTGTTTGAAATGGTGAAAATGTGACTTCTCCTGACCCATTACCGTGTAAGAAAAAGCCTGGGTCGATTCCCTATCTTACGTCATCCAATTAATTCGACTTTGCAATAACTTGAATAAATATTTAGCATTTTGTCTAAAATAGCTGTTTTCTTTACTAAAATCTCACAGACTGTGAATATTCTCTAAATATCGATGCTGTTGTGATAGAAAGGCGTCATGGACAATAATGCATTAATGAGGTGACGTAAGATAGGGAATCGACCCAGGCTTTTTCTTACACAGTAATGGGTCAGGAGAGGTCACAGTTTCGCCATTTCAAACAAGCCTAGAACATAGAGTATCCTCTGTAAGCCAAAAATATCTTCGCAGAAGTACTCAAAACCTTTCAAAGTTTCATATATATAAAAATTGCAAAAGGGTTGAGGGGCACTTTAAGTAATCTTTCATTTGTTATAGCAGGCTGATTATTATGACAGCAATTAAAGCTGATGTGGATCTACTTTTACTCCTCACATACTCGTCACTACATTGACAGTTTTGGATACACCACGCTCGACTAACATGTTGATTTTTACGGAAGGAGGAAAACCGGAGACACTCGAATGCAGATAAGGAATCAAAAACAAACCTAACACATGCAGTGCCAGAGCCGGAAATCAAACCCGGGACCACAGCAGTGAGAGACCAGTGTTTTACCACTGTGCAAACCTGCATTTAGAGTGGCTTTCGTTTGAGTGTTGTGAAACCAAAACCAAAGTAAGTACAGTGCCAATCACTGGACTAAGTAAGACGCAATGAGCATATCATGAATTGAGGTAATTCGTTATTTGTTTTACTTAACCAATCACAAGAAACGGTAAACGCAATCGTGGATAACTCCCAAAAAATGAAAATCGATTGTCTGACGGACTAGCCTGCGTTGCGGCTCTTTAGTATCGGAGCGCAGCGAGCGGAGATTAGGGGGATTGTGGCGAGAGTGAAAAGAGAGGGGGGAGGGGGTGGGGAGGAGAGGAAGAGAGAGCCTGCCGGCAACCCATGGTTATTTTGATATCCACCCACTAATTAAAATGCATAAAATTAGTAAGTCATTCGACCAATTCATCCAATCATCATACGGCAGAAGTGAAAACCCTGTCTAATATCTGTCAAACTCACGCGTGGAATCTCAAGGAATCTCAACTCGAGCATAAAATTCAAAACAAAAAATATACGAACTTGGAGAATGTCAGCTGAAACTCCGAAAAAACATGTGAAGACAGGGCCTAAACCCAAACCTGTAAATGTCAACGACTTTTGCAGGATATGTAATGTATGTTTTATTAAGGTATTAAGGTAGCGTTTGGGAATTCAAATATTTCCACGGCGAGAATATGTTCAAGCCTTCAGAAAGAAAACAGCCGAGGCTTAATTCTAGCCTGAGGAAGGAAGATTCGAAATGCAGTAGAGAACTACACCTTTTGCAGGATAAAGATAACTAAGATAAAGAGAACTCGTTGCCGCTGAATATAAAGTCGCCATCAAATCAGAAAAGAACTAACACCGGAACGAAGTCTGCCAAGAGAAGTGCTAAAAACCATCCACGCAGCGTTACGAAATCATCAAAGCAGCTCATATTTTCGGAAGCACAAACCTGTTCCTCGAACACACCGGTCCATGTTTCAACCGTGTGCGAATTTAATACAAGTAAGATGATTATGGAGTTCCGATGCAGGATTCTTCAACTCATCGCGAAATTCGCTCTCATTACTTCTTCTGCAGAACTAAACAGCAATTTGAAGTTGCATTTCTGTAGTTCCTTGGGTTTTAGGTTTGAAAGTTCGGCAGCAGGATAACCTAAGGAACTTAACTGGTTCAATTGATCTTTCACAATACTAGGCAAAGGAGCAATAACCAAAACAACAACCCGGCCATCATTTTCGACGTCTTTAACACAAGTTGTAAGAAATGACAACCTTTACATAAATAGCGACAAGTTATAAAATACACAACAAGTGCAATATTTATGTGCAAGAGTTTTAAATATGTAAAAGAAAGTTGTATACGATATAACAAGTATGTGATATAGTAAAATACGTTATATATTTATAAACAAAGTATTTTTGACACAAATGGCGCCCCATCGAGGCCAAAGGTTTCATCCACAGAATAAAAAACCTAAATTACTCTCTCCTTGACTGGGTCGAAAAGGCCTTTTACAGAAATTAGTACTGAAACGTTCGCCCAATCTCCATCTCCCATTTTCTCATCAATATTACTTTTGGCTTACAATGGACAGCTAGTTCCTGTAAAAACTGGTCTTGTAATCAACTAAAAGTCGATCGAAGTATTCTAACCGCTGTGGGAAGCGAGTAGCAGCTGACGTATTGAGCATTCGGCTCTTCGTTAGAGCGTAAGACAAAGGGTTGATGCTCGAAACGTCAGCTGCTACTCAGTTGCCACGGCGGTTAACAGACCTTCATCGACTTTTAGGTTAATAGATACAGAATGAGTGGCCGTGCTTTATCGGATTTCAGTACAAACTCGAGCGCGGACACAAATTCTGGATCTGACTTATCAAACGTTTAGATGTATAGAGTCGTGTTTTCAGTTATTTTGGCGATAAGAATTATTTTGGCCGAGAAAATCGAAGCAAAAGTTTATGTAAATCAGGACAAAATCTGTATCAGATTTACAGATAACTTATCGCTCATTGAGTTCCTTCGTTTTTCCTTCATGAATTATTAATGAGTTTGATAAGTAGTGTTTACAACACGAGCAACCGAATTGTATCGGATATAGGCGAGCTATTGTAATCGTAATGTATTAACGAGATAAAATTGAAAATGTCCTGAATTTTTGATGAAAAGCGTAACATACGAGTTTGTATCACGGACATGCGCAGTGTGCACAAAAACAGGTCCCACATTGAAGAGATGGTCTGTATGCATCAAGACAGGAGTTTTACGTTGTCATTTTAACTAGGCCGGGATAGGGGAAGTCAGTGATCGGTTGTGAGACCTCCCTTATACTAACGCTAGCGTAGTTAGTATCCTGTATTATTTGATACAGGATTCTAGTTAGCTTAGTTAGTATTCTGTTTGTAATAGATATAGCGTACCTATATAGCAAACTATAATTTTGTATTGGCTTTCAGGATTCTCAGTAGAAGCCGGCAACCAGCGAATTCCGCCGGCTGTCAGGTTAAAAATAGCCGCCTGTTTTCCACAAATTTTCGGCCATTTATGATATTTTAACCTACCCCGGCTATCGATCTTGAAACTACCTGTCAAACACTATGTAGCCTCTTGTTTCAATTTCTACTGACAACCCTGGGCTTTACATGGGCATCCATGTGACTTGAATGCTGCGTTTAGATTGGTTAACACCCATGAATTATTAGTGATATTATAAGTTCATTATACCAGTGTTTACTTGTGGTTTTATATGCGTACTAGCATCGTATACAATGATCTAAACCATGTGGGAGAAGTATGTGTTCAGAAAGCTTGTGTTTCGTTCTTGTAGCGACACCCACACCTACACCGTTTACAAACGTCACAGCAGCACTCTACACAGGTTCAACTCCTACCACCCCATATGGTGACATAGCTGACCATCTTCCTGCTGACGTCAGCTCGCTCTATCTTGGAGGACTAATAGGGATCTTCTTCCTGGCTGCTTTACTCCATCCATTTGAGGGATACTGTTTGATACATGGCTTCTGGTATCTGCTGTGTCTGCCTTCTGGATATCTACTGCTGATCATTTACTCCGTTTGTAACATGACCGATCGGTCTTGGGGTAAGTATACAAGTAATATATACATGGTTTCTGGTATCTGCTGTGTCTGCCTATAAGATAAGATAAGATCAAGATAAGATCAACTTTATTTAAACACACGCAGCACCCTCACAACTAGAAGCTGATTTCCAGAAGGGACGTGCACTACTCGTATAAATAAAATAATGTTCTAAGCTAAAAACTAACCTAATACATGTCAATCTATGATAAATACTACTATAAACTGCTAACTACTATATTTAGATACTAATGCATATAATTACGCTAATAGGCCGGGGGAAATCTTTGAGCGAAACTGGGCTAATGACTCAGAGGTTCTTAATTCTATAGGTAATTCATTCCATATTTTGGCTCCATTGTAACTAAGGCTCTTTTTTAGGAATTCAGTTTTAGGAAGAGGAACGGAAACTTTTTTACGTGTATTCCGCAGGTCGTAGTTGCAGTTGCAATTTTAGCTCTCCGCTCCTCAAGTGTGATCCAACCCAATGAGCGGAGAGCTATTTGAGATTGCCCAGCTTCGTTCGGACGCTTCATAATCACCCTAGCGCACCTGTTTTGAAGTTTCTGCAGACGCTGTGATAGTATGCTTCCCAATGAGTCACACCTCGCAACAATAGTCGAAGTGGGGTTGCACAAGGGCATTATAAACGCATACTAGCGTATCACGGTCTACAAATTCCCTGAGCTTTTTTATTGCCCCAATTCCCGATGAGACTTTCTTGGCTATGTCATCAATGTGTTTTTCCCATGTTAGAAATTCGTCTATGCGTACACCGAGTATCTTGCAATTATTGACTCGTTTGACTGGGTCAACGCCAATAAGAACATTAGGTTCTGCGGCAAGACTTTGTATTTTGGGTCTTGAACCAACCAAGGTGTACTCTGTTTTGGCTATATTCAGGCTTAATTTGTTAGCTGATAGCCATTTTTTAACATTATTAAGGTCATGATTCAGGACCACTTCAGCTTCACTAACTGACTTGCCAACAGCCGTTAGGCTCGTATCATCTGCAAACAATCTAGGGGTAGTATGCTCGAGACAGTTTGGCAAATCATTAATATATAGTATGAACAGAAGTGGACCGAGAATTGACCTTTGAGGGATTCCACAGGTTACTTTTCTATGACCAGAGAGCCTGCCGTTAACCTGGCAAGTTTGCTCTCTATTGTTTAAGTAAGATTTCATAAGGCCTAAGGCATGTCCTTTGATACCGTAAGCCATGAGTTTATCCAAGAGGATCTCATGATTTACGGTATCAAACGCCTTTTTTAGATCAAGAAAGATTACAAGGTTGTAAAGGCCTCGATCCATGTTGATATACCATTCATTAGTACAGTCCAGCAATGCAGACGCAGTAGAATGGAACCGTCGGAATCCGAATTGATGTTCAGACAATAGATCCTGCGCAGTTATATATTCCATTAATTGCTCATATAAGATTTTTTCATATATTTTGCTTATTACTGGAAGTATTGAGATTGGCCTATAATTATCAAGCATATTTCGAGGACTTTTTTTGTGGAGTGGAATCACCCTAGCTAATTTCCATTCTGATGGAACAGTTTGTGATATAATGGATTTGTTGAAAATTTTCATGAGTGGTTGTGAAATTACTGGGGCTGCTAATCGGAGTACTTTAGCCGAAATTTTATCTATTCCAGTGGCTTTGGATACAGATAGGGAATTAAGCAGCTTGAAAACTTTAGACGTACCAATGGCTCTAAAATAAAACTTGCTTTTAACTTCTTTAATGAAATCTTTATGGTTAGGACCATTGGTGTCTATAGTTTCAGCAAGCTTTGGGCCTATATTCGTAAAATATTCATTAAAATGTTGAGCTATATCCTCTGACGATGTAACAGAACAGTCTCCCAATTTAACCTCATTAATTGAACTCTCTTGCTGTTTTCGCCCAAGAATATCATTTATAGTTTTCCAGGCCCTTTTTGGATCATCCCTCTGTTTTTCTATTTGTGTAGCATAATATTCGACTTTGGCTTTACGTAGTGCAATGTTGACACTATTTCGGGAAGACTTGTAAAGTGCCCAATCGCCTTCATTGTTTCTTATAATTGCTATACGTTTTAGACGATCTCTTTCAAACATTTTCTCCCTGATATCCTTTGTTATCCAGGGAAGATTCGATTGATTGCGTACTCTTTTTGATTTGACTGGGGCGTGTCTGTCGAGCACTTCAAGAAACAATGCCTTCTATTGTGCCCACATTGCATCTACATTTTCTTCCTTCTGGATATCTACTGCTGATCATTTACTCCGTTTATAACATGACCGATCGGTCTTGGGGTAGGTATACAAGTAATTTAGATACATGGTTTCTGGTATCTGCTGTGTCTGCCTTCTGGATATCTACTGCTGATCATTTACCCCATTTGTAACATGACCGATCGGTCTTGGAGTAGGTGCAAAAGCAATAGATACATGGTTTGTAATATCTGCTGTGTCTGCCTTCTGGATATCTATTGCTGATCATTTATTCTATTTGTAACATGACCAATCGGTCTTGGGGTCGGTGCACAAGCAATAGATACATGGTTTGTAGTATCTGCCGTGTTTGCCTTCTGGATATCTATTGCTGATCATTTATTCTATTTGTAACATGACCAATCGGCCTTGATGTAGGTAGACAAGTAATAGATACAATATGAGCGGCGGACGAACTGTATGGGCATTTATTCCATTGTATTGTATCTTGTGAAATGAAACTATGTGGGAATTTTTAAAATTTGCATTAAAAAATTAGAGTTCGACACTATGATTTTCACCACGGGCGTGCGCAGTGTTTACAAAACAGGGGAGTGGCCGGATGGTAAAATGTTTGGCTCGAGGTCACGACGTACAAGTTGACCGAGAGCCAAACATTTACCCGTTCGGCCCAACAAACTCAGGCCCGATGTTTCTTTTGGTGGAAAGCCGAGCACATTCGTTCAGAAGTTTATGGTATTACTACAATTTGACCTGAACAATCTTTGTTTGAAATCTCGCACCCAAAACCTGTATAACGTCCTTTACTGTGCAGACTCGTCAGAAACTGCTACTGACCTTTTTATATGATAACTCTTCAGGTACCCGTGAGACAAAGGAGAGAAAGACTGCTGATGATGTGCCATGGTACAAAGAACTCTGGAACACAATAAAGTACATTTTCACATGCTGTCGTCCACAACCCATACCCGACTCCCAGGCTTCTGCGAAAGGCCAGTCCGATAGTCCTAATTCACACGAGGTACTGGAAACTAACTCACTTAGGTGGTGACAAATCGAATTCCCTCTATTAATTTTATTCAGACGGCGGCCATGTTTAATCCCAGGAGAATAAAAACCTTTGTTTGCCCCCGTCTCGTTCTGAAACTGCCCAGTACGAGGTTACACGTGGTAAATCTATTGTTTACTCCCGTCTAACCTCGTTCTGAAACTGTTCAGTGCGAGGCTACGTGTGGGAATTGTGTTGTTTCTATCCAAAATGGCCGCCGCCTGATAAAAGCGATGAGAACTCAATAAAGATGGAGAGAAATTTCGGTTTTTGAGGACAGCATGTTAATAATTGAGATTTCGTACTAGATGTATTATCGTTGCCCATTTTATTCATTCTAATGTGCAAATTTAGTGAGAATACAGTCATTCTTCTCATCTAAGATTACGGATTGACAATATTTCGATAATGGATTGGCACCCAAATTATTTTGAAAGCGCTTCAATCAAGGTACGAATGACATTAGCAAATCATTTTCCATGGAGTGACTTTGTTCCCTAAATTGCACCAATGAAATGTTGTCAGTGTTAAATTCACGGTGTTAGTATATGATTGTTGCGTTCGACGAAGGAGAACGCATACTAATCTTGCATGGGGCTCCCTGTGGTGATGTGTGGGCTACCTGTGCGTTTCCAGCCGGAAGCCAATCGAAATTTTTTGGACTATGTATGTCGAAGAACCTCGTTCTGGGGCACATATGCGCACGCATGTATTTGCCGCCTCGTGGCATGGTTGTTTCGTCGCGATCGCAAGTTCTTCGGCGCGGTGACGTCAAATCAACTCGCCATAATTTGTAAACAACCGAGTGAATTATGTTGGCTTGCTCGCTGTACTGGATTCTGCTTTTCGCTGTACATATTGATACCGAAACTACAAACAGTTAGATGACATAGCTGAAGAGAAATCTAGGTCTGAGTTTTCTAGATACCCGTAATCGCCGTATCTTGTGTGAGTTGCGACACTGTGTACATCTTGCCTTTCTAACGGGTTCAAATTAACACTACATTCAGGCAGAGAGTTAATCTATAACGACACTTTAATATGCCAAGTAACTGGAATATCAACACAGTACAAGGTAAGGGAAATTTAAAGTACTGAGTTCATTGCTGTGTTCATTGCTAATCAATAAATCTACACTGAATTTCTAACGGACCTGAAACAAGGCTGATCAAAGCCAAGACCCGGCAGCTAACAATAGACTATATCGCAACCCCGCCGTCGCAATGCACTCTGGGATGGATATCTCAGTTTGCCATTGTTAAATCCAAGATGGCCGCCCAACGACAACAATGGAAAACTGAGATATCCATCCCAGAGTGCACTCCGACGGCGGAGTTGCGATATAGTCTATGGCGCTCAATGCCATAACCACATAAAACACACACAGTTACATAAGTATTGCATCCGATGATTTAATGTTATACAAAGATAATTACAGTTTTATACCCAGATGCATCCCCTTGTATATTAATTCAAGACATCAAAATTTTCACATTAGGTGAAAACAAGCATTTTTGATCAGGATTACTTACACCGTCTACATTATTGCAGCAATTTTTCAGCCTTTTGTGTTACCACAGTCCTTTCTCTTTCAAAAAATATGTCGAACGCACTTTGATAATCTATGATTACTTCTAGTTTAGTAATATTTCCATACATGAAAGTATGTCTCGTTGGCAGGAGGTGTCCTCCATGTCGGACAGCACTTTCTCGGACGACGACCTGTCAACTTCAGAGCCGGCGGTTGAGGATTCCAAGAGTTCTTCACCTGACGATTTATACTTAGAGGAGGAGGGTGGGGAAGGGGCTGTAGCTCCTGCTCCCATACGTGCACCGCTATCAGAGCCTCCCAAGTCGGCTCTGAAGTCCAAGTTACGAAGGACGACCAGCCACGGTACAGTGGAAAGTCTCACAGCTATGTAATGTCTAGCCTGCTATGCAGACCTATTTCTTCACTCTCATAAATTTGAAGAAAAAAAGTAACATGCAAGCAGACCTCAACACATTTGTTTTATTTTTCTGCCCAATCAAAGCTGTTGTTACTGTTGTTAGAATTTTAGTGAATTAGCGCGCCATTGAACACTCTCCTATGATTGGTCAATGGCAAATGTATTGTCTGAATTCTTTTTAAATGTAACAATACGTCACTTTCCAGGATATGGAAGGTAAAATCTGATTGGACCATAACACAATGAGGTGTGCATATTGGAAACTAATTAAGCGATCGGGTAAGCAGACGTTACTTTTTTCTTCGAATTTATGAGAGTGAAAAAATACATCTGCATAGCAGGCTATGTGATGTCATGCGTGAAACAAAAGCCTTTCAAAGTCTTGACATGAATTTGGAGATACGAAGGGTGGGTCGAAGTTCGAAACTAACAATGAAAATTCCGAGACATCCATCATTCGACTTTAGTAAAGCTTTTGACTCTGTTCCGCATGATATTGTGTGTAATAAGCTTAGGTCTCTCAACATCAACCCTTGTGTATAGTTAACTGAATCATAAATGTTCTCACTGCTAGGAGGCAAAGAGTAATTGTAGATGCTATTCTTACTCAGTATCTAGATATCAACAAAGGTGTACCTCAGACAATATTAGGACCCATTTTTAACTCGTGATTTGCAAGCGCAGGAACTAGTTAACCGATGCTATAGTTAACAGAAAGACAAGAAAAGGGGGAACGCATTATTAGTAACTTCCTTAATAAGCTGTTGCCTGCCAAAAGAACTCGATAACTTAGGGAACGTGGCCACAATTATATTCTCCCTAAAAATCGTACAGAACGTTTTAAGAGCACCTTTATCAATAGATGCCTTTTAAATTTCATTTGATATAATGTTACTTTATACATACATATGTACCAAGTTGTAAATTTATTATGTAGTCTTAGTAAGTTGTAAATTTATTGCCTAACACTGTGACGTCTGCCTGAAAGTTATCAATAAAGACTATAATAAAGATTATTATTATCACGAATTACTTCAGTTCGTGATTGGTCCATTGTGTTTTTACTTGCTCGTGATTGGTCCATTGTGTTTTTACTCGCTCCCGTGATTGGCTCTGTAATTACTTCCGTTTTGGTTTTACGACACTCCATCGAAAACCGCTCTATTCTGTTATTAATTCATTTGTGTCATATTAATATCTCTTATCAGATGACGACGCAGCGTTCAGGCCACCAAAATGGCGCTTTCCAGGCGAGAAGAAGGTGCGATTTGATGCCAAACTCCCCAAATTCTACGCCGAAACGCCGGTAGAGGACTGGTTACCAATAGACTTGAAGGTAAGTAAGCGAAGAAAACAGCCAAGTTAAAGAATCTGAGGAATACTCTACTGAACCCGTCCTCAGTAGACTTTCTCAAAGTCCCTTAAAACGAGATTTTCATTCCCGCCTTTGCTTACGAGATTTTCATTTCCCGCCTTCGCTTCTCTTAAAACAAGATTTTAATTTCCCACCTTCGCTTTTCTGGTCGCTCAGTTCAACTCGCGCATCCTGCTCGTTCTAAGAGGATCAGAGGAAAAGAGCTCGACTTGTAGCAAGTCTACCGTCCTCAGATGCTTGCCAAACTTTCTCAGTTATACCCAGGCTTCCCACGGTCAGGGAAAAGTCGGGGAAACATTCACGATCATGGAATTGTAAGGTTTTAGGATTTGGCCAAGGAAATCGAAAATTGCAATGAAAGTCAGTGAATTTTTATTTTCAGGCTTCGCATACTTATATTATTTCTTCTGGCTTGTTTCTGTTCGATGTTTCTGTCTCATAATTACGATTGAATATTTGGAAACAATCTCGATTCGATTCTTCTGTTCTTGGACAGTGAAAAATCAGGATTTTGTTAACCTGCAAATGTGTGGGAAACCTGTTTATTAGCTGCATCCCACATGGATTGTACCGCCTTCTTTCCTATACCTTTCTGGTGGAATCTTCATTTCAAATCTTCATAAGATATCTCCCTTCATTAAAAAAAGAAAAGGTTTTCATTTATATAACGCAAATTCTATGTTAATACATTCAAATGCGCTTCACAAGGTTATTTTTGTGATACAGACTGCTATTGTGGCGCAATGTGCTGCCGTGCAGTTTACAATCATGAGTGATTGTCAGTACCTGTTGTGTTGGGAGACAATCCCCTACTCTTTCTCGAAATAACACAACAGGTTATTTTACGTACCCTTCGTATAGATTAGAAGAGGAAGGAGACAAGGCAAACGGCTTATACGTCCCTGCCCAATGATGCGGCCAGGATTCGAATCCCGACCTCCCGCACTCTAGACCGTGCTCTACCAATTGAGCTAACCAGTGCGGCTGTAAATTGAAACGAGTGGATTCTTTTTTTTTTCAGCGACTCTATCTGAACAATTTTAAAGCGCATGGCTACGATAATGTGAGTTTTATCGCTGGTATGACGAATAAGGTAAGTAAATAGAGTTTTTTAGCCACTGGTCAATACTAAACGTATCTTGAATATCTATTTCAGCGAGCATGTGTAGCTTACAGTGTCAAATGTATCTAAACAAGTGATTTCCAAGACTGTTCCATCTATTCTTATTCTAGAATACAGTCAATCGAACGCACCCTTATTATATTAACATCATTAACGAAACCCAGACATCAACATCGTCTCTGACTGTGCAATTCTCTAGCGGATTTTCGTAAGATAAATATCAGTATCATAAATAGAATGTCGATATTGTTTGTCAGTGGTAACTGTTTTATACAATAAACGGAGCGAATCGTGCGCTCTGATTGGTCGATAGCCATCTATTAGAGTAAGATACACAGATTATACGTCACAAGGTCGCTAATTATTGTATAAAACAACATTATCATTTTGCCGTGGGTTGTCATCTTATAGATGCACAGATGACGTCACAATGTGAAGAGAACATCAGTTACGCCACTCGTCTGCGTCTCGTGGCCTCTCTTTGTTCTGGTCACGTTGTGACGTCACCATATGCCAGATGTAAAGTAGTATATTGTGGACCGAATCCACCATAAAACAGGCTGTACATGTGACCACAATTCATAGGCAGCATTCCTGTCCAAATAAAACGTAGAAATAACATAACCATGACAACCGCTCCTTTACATGTTTTGGGTGCTGTCCATTTATCTGACCGGTTAGGACTGGGTTCTTGTTATACAAAAATAAATTTCCGCTCTCTTTTAAATATAGAACTCAGCGTGTCCACGTCAGGGGCGTAGGGAGTTCCTGAAAATTGGGGGGGGGGGATGATGAATTCTGGGACATTTTCATTCTCTTCTCAGTTATGGGACTGGGCAGAAGATGGGGGGAGGCAACTGTCCCCCTCTCCCCCACTCCCTACGTCACTGGTCCACGTTATGTTTTTGCAGAAAGCAAATTGTGTGCTACTGCATGCATTTTCACGTGCAGTTATTGTATTTTGTAATTAAGACTATTGTGTTATGCCGTCGTCCTAGATGTTGCTGTCGTGGTTTCTTAAAGGAAACCCCGACTATTGGAACAAGTTGCCGTTAAATTGATGGCAATATGGTCTAGGTTGAAAATATGTTGACAAAAATGGGAAATATATTTTAGTTTTTGAAAAAAATGGACTTGAGTATAAGCCATTTTGGGCATGGGCGCCGCCATCTTGGATCTGATGACGTTTCACGGCGGTCACTATTGTTAAAAACAATAAGCTTTTGTCGTGTAACAATAGGGACCGCCAAAAAACGTCATCAGATCCAAGATGGCGGCGTCCGCGCCGAAAATGGCTCATACTCATGTCTATTTTTTTTCAAAAACTATAATACATTTCCTAATGTTTTCAACATATTTTCGACGTATTGCCAACAATTTAATGGCAACTTGTTCCAACAGCAAGGGTTCCCTTTATTAAAGTCCCTAAGTGTATGTGTTGTACGATAGAAACGGTAGAACTGGCTACTTCTCATCCCTGAGTAGGCCCAATTTTCCTGCCGCGATTTATAATGTTTAAGTTTGCCATCCACTACGTTAACCTTATGACAAACTACTGTAACTTTATATGATTTTGTTGTGACGTCACAGGACCTTCGTTCTATTGGTATCAGTACGCGTGGTCACCGTATGCAGCTCGTGTATCTTATTGACGGCATCCCACACGTGCAACTCAATGCTGACGTACCGGTAAGAAACCCGTCACAACATTTCCCGAGCATCGCGCTCGGGAACTATTCTGTTCTTCGGTTCTTCGGTTCTTCATCGGTTCTTCTTCGGTTCTTCATCTCCGGGAGGGAAGGTATAGAGATACGGAATTGATCTTCGAGTGTTTAGCTTGGTAACTCGCGAGTGAGCGGAGCGAACGAGTGAGTTTTCAAATGAAACGAAAGAAGATCAATTATGTATCTCTAAGCAGCCATGTAATTTACTTTTTATTACATGAAAATCAGTTGAGTGGTGAGCATTGTTATTTCTACTTGTGAAGATCACCAAAATTCGGCCTTGAAAAGCCTGTCAAACCAAGTCAAAATCAAACAAATTTGCTCAAAATTACGTTGTCTCTATAAAAACTAATGTTTTTAACATTTTAGAAACATTGGGGTGTAAAAAAAAGAGCAAATCGGACAAAACGAGTTTTGTTCTGTGTAGTGATATCCCACACATGTTGATATAAATGATATCCCTACTGGAGGCAGACGTGATATCATTTTACGATTTTGCTATCAACAGACATACCACTGACTATCATGTAATATATGAAGTTTATCCTCAAAGAGTGTCATTTTACGGGTGATTGTACTTGATGTGATAAGCTTCATATTTTCTAACTACCGGGAATTTTTCTTATTAATTTTTTTTATTGACAATTAAATTGCTCTAAGAACTCTTTACTCGTTTTGCCTACTGTCATTACAAACTTCTTTGTGATTTTTTGAAGCTCTTCTGGAGGAATTTTGTCGGGTTCTCGTCTGTTCATTGCAGTCGAGAAATCCCTTGAAGTGTTTTAGATCGTAATTTGTTTTTTTCCCCGGAATTTTTCATTTTCTTGCTGCTCATTCAACCTCTTTAATGTTCCTCTGTAATGTTCACAAATCTGCCTACCATCAGGCAAGCAAACATGACGTCATCTTATATATCTGGAAAATACGTCAATCAAGACCCGGATGTAGTATCGTATGAGTTCTACGAGAGGTTTTTTTTCTCAGTAAAACACTCCAGTCCATTTAATTACAGTGCCTATGTCATCGCTACAAGTAGACCATTGTTTATCAAAAGCGCCTTTAAAGAATATAGTCCAACCGTGATGCTTAGCGGCCTTCGTTTATTTCCGCTTCATGAAACTTTCAAACTAAACAGGAAAACTGCAAAAGAAGCGTTCCAAAAACAGATTCAAATTAAAACTATCACACAAACAACAGGACTGTAACGATTTTCAAAAGACTGGAAGACAACTCGTACAAAACCGACTTGTCAACTGTGACGAAATGGCCGCCGTAGCGCGCAAAGCATGGTCTATATTATTTAAAGCGAATTTCTTTAAAACAAAACTACAAAAATAACACCCTGAGATCGAATAGAAATACAACGTGAATGTCCTGATATGCTTTTCAAACTTTCTCGTTAGAGGCGGCAAAAATTAAAGTGGATCACAAAAGCTTATTCTTGAAACTTGATTTCGGTTACAGTCAACCGATTCCAAGTTGCTCTAAATTTTACTTAAAAGCAGTATTTTTCATCCACTCGAATCTTTGCCATCCTCCATCAAAATTGTCTCAAATGGTCTCCAGTATCCATGGAAAGCATACTCTGCTAATCTGAGTAGTTATTTTTGTTTTTCGTCATGAGAAAGTTGATCATTTGGGGATTAGCAGTGCCCCTTTAATTAGGAATTTTGTGTTCACCTTTTTCTGTGCGTAGGAAAATGTAGAGGAATGGTTGCACGATCTTGGTCTTGAGAGTTACTGGGATTACTTTGTTCACAATGGCTATAACGAGCCGCGAGTTCTGGAGGATCTTAAGGCCATGGACAATGAAATGCTACGACAGACGCTTAGGGAAGATCTACAGATCAGTAAACCAGGACATCTTGCCAAAATGATCAAAGCTATCAAGAAACTACAATACCCGACTCCGTGTAAGTATTTCACTGCTGGATATTAAGAATTGTTGTGACGTAATATTTGAGTCCCACACGTGTGACAAAACTGTTCATCATGTCCTTAGTGGCGCTGTTCGCGCGTGCTGGAATTCTTTAAGTAATTATTCGCCTAAGGGAGCGGTCATTAATTACTTGCGGGGGGGGGGGGGGGGGGGGGAGGGCCGGTAAAATATCTAAAACGAGGACCCAAAAATGTTGGCCTTCCCCAAAACATCAGCCCAAACAATCTTGGCCCTCCCAAAAACATAAAAAAAATACGTCTTTTTTTTAACAAAAGAGGAAAGCATTTCTTTTGTTTTACTCCTGAAAACCTCGTTATCAAGCAGAATGTTTGAGGTCTCGAACGTTGCTATTAGCAGCATCCCGCACGCGCTGATTGCTGGTTAAGGGACATTTCCAAGGTGGAGCTGAATGGTCGATTGAAGTAGCCTAAAAATATTGTAAAAGTTTCATTGTTAAAACAGGCGCCCAAAATTTTGTGACCCTCCCCAAATCGAAGCCCAAAAAATCTTAGCCCTCCCCCTAAATTTACCGGGAGGGCTTCGGCGTTTAACTTGTGGAAACAGGTCTCTCTCTCTAGTTTCGAAGGGCTTTCACACAGTGATTTCGCCGAGATTTTCGGATTCACCGGATCGATCAAAGTTTATACTCGCACATAATTTGACAACAGAGCCGCCGTGATAATAATTTCCCATTGAAACGAACTGTAATTCGTTCACTGTTCTCTCTTGAACTGGTTCTCTGCTACTGCCAGCAACGAGATTGCCTGCTAGCAGATCTCTCTCTTTCTCTCTCTGCAAGTAAAAATAAAACCTCTCGCTTTAGTAATTATTAGTATTACCCGGAGAGAGTGTTCTCTGTTTATAGCAGAGACGGGTGAGCAGTAAATGTTACAGTACAGCCAAGTACTGCTGTATAACACTTTGTTGACTTTACATTCAACTTGTAAGGTACTATTAGTTTCATCAAGGTCATCCATGTTCAAATCAAAATTATCATGTCAGTGAACATAGAATATGCTTAGTTTCGTGAGGTTCCCGCCGTGAACAAGGGGTCAAAGTCCCGGATATAAACAATAACAAAAGCACGCTAAGCACTGTGGGTGAGACGGCCCCTTTAATTTCTTTCAACAGCCGAGAGAGAAATCCGTCGAGCCCGCGAGACTTTAAAAGAGGCCGGCCCTGTCACAGACCTGGAGGCAGTCAACCAGGATGAAGGAAAGGAGTTTCGCTTCTGGAAGGGGCTGCGAGAAGCTTGTTTGATGCCCGAGTCAGCCGTCTTCGGTGTAGTCACAGAACTGAAGGAGAAGCTGGAAGATCTGCGTGACTCCACGTTGATGGTGTTTGCTATTGTCAACGCCATCTGGATGATCCTGATTATCACGTTAACCAAACTGGTAAGGAACAGGTTTATTCTGGTTCTCTTGAAATACCACTGTCATGTTATGTAAATGAACTTTCCTAGTATGATCAACTAAAAGTTGATTAAGGTATCCGTCGTGGGGAGCGAGTAACAGCTGACGTTTCGCGCGCTAGCCCTTCGTCAGAGCAAGAGGGAATTGTGGGTGGGGGACGGTTTATATAGTGTTGAGTACATGATTACCGCTGAAGAAACATGTGCTCGGATCAATTAGGATCAAAGGAAATTGCGTCAACAATAGAAATTCTAATAGCTCTTTTGCTCTGAAGGGCAAGCGCTCGAAACGTCAGCTGCTACTCGCTCCCCACGGCAGTTAGGTACTGTTTAAAACACGGACAGCAGTGTTTTATCAAGTTTAAAAATTCGAGGGCGAAGCCCGAGAATTTTTAGACTTGATAAAACACGTGCTGTGAGTGTTTTAAACGGCTTCAAAAACGCTTTAAGAATGCAATGAAAGAAAGACGCACATCTCAAGGGAATGGTTACTTAATGAACCATTGAACCTTTCTATACACAACGCCATGCAAAATATTCGAGTAATCACCGCCTGCAATTACGAACATCTCAAGGGAATGACATGAAGAAATTACCATACTATGTTGTTTGAAGCGGCGTTTCGCAATGCAAGAAGAATCTGCACTTGAAGGATTTGGTGTCGTGGTTTACCTCGATAAAGTTCAAGACTTGGAAAGCGATGTGACTGACATGACGGCAGACTCTAAATTTTTGACTCCGGCACAAAATATGTAAGTTTGATGCACGTTTTTATAATTACGGCTTTGAGTTTGGTTTAATAATTGGAACTAAACAGTGGCTCGGCAAACAAGTAATGGTAGTTGGATAACTTCATTTTAAAAATATTGTCTCGGTAGTCTGCTGATATTAGTAAATTTAGTGCAAAATTTATTATCTAGGTACCTTATGTTCCGTGTACTTTTTGCTATCTTTGGGTCTTTATCAGTGAATTCTTAATTAGGATGAAACTTTATATAAAATTTCATGTTCATTAATATTCTTTATATAAAACGTTCATCCTAATTAGCAATTCAGTGAGAAAGCTGAAACATCAATAGAAATTCCATTGTCTCCATCATTAACCCCGTTTCCCTCTGGGACAGAATTCAAATCCCTCCGCGGGCCTTCTAGAATGATGAGATTTTATCAGGTATAAAGGAGCATGCACGTGACTGATTTGCTTCATCTGATTGGACAAAATGCTCATTAATTATTCATGAGTTTTTGAACATACCTTAATCGACTTTTAGTTGATCGTAGAATTAAATAACATATTTAATATTCTTTTAAAAATGACATTTTGATGGCAAACGTAAAAAATTAGAGTTCAATATCGTACCTAGCCTGCTATGCAGACGTATTTTTCACTCATAAATTCGAAGAAAAAAGTAACGTCTGCTTACCCAAGCGCTTAATTAGTTTCCAATATGCACACCTCATTGTATTATGGACCAATCAGATTTTACCTTCCATATCCTGGAAAGTGACGTAATGTTACATTTAAAAGGAATTCAGACAATACATTTGCCATTGACCAATCATAGGAGAGTGTTCACTGGCGCGCCAATTCACTAAAATTGTAACAATGGCTTTGATTGGGCAGAAAAATAAAACAACGTGCTGACGTCGTGCTTGCTTATTGGAAACTAATTAAGCGCTCGGGTAAGCAGACGCTTTCTTCGAATTTATGAGAGTGAAAAATACGTTTGCATAGCAGGCTAAATCGTACCCAGACCCCATGTTTCTTACTGCCCATGCTCGACGAAAAAATAGGGCTCTGGACAACCTCGTCCCCAGGGTCTTCTCGGTCAGATCCAAGATGGCGGCTACTCCGAGAGAAGACCCTGGTAAAGGCTGGATCACGTGATAAAATACTCCCAGATTTTGGGAGTATTTTGTCACGTGATTTGGCAATCTAAGATGGCGGCCAAGCTAAATATGGGAATAGTTCATGACGTGTACAAACCATAGGTATCCCAATCCGGAGTGAGCGAGAAGCGATTAACGGTATTTCCACGCGGCGAACGATGCAGTGAAAACAGGTCTACTAAATGGCTCGAAATGGAGTTTACTTGGATAAAGAACCAGTGGAAAGGTATCACAAAGCTACCAGGATGTATCTAAGCTAGAAGAGAATCCTAAAAAGCCGTTCATTTTCCGTTAGCGTTGAAGCGAAGCGATCAATAGCACATGTTCAGGTTTAACGGCTTCTCCTGGCTTTCCCACTGATGGACCTTACCAGAAAACTACCCAGTAATGCACTTCATCTATTGCTCTATCTACACAACGTGTTTTAAGGTTATTTAAAATCGTTTTATTGATCAAATTTGAGCAATCTAAACTATATACAAGTTCATCTCTCTGGACTCAGTTCGTTTGGCCAATAAAAAGCATTGTTAGAACCATCCTTGCGTCATAATCGAAGAGCCAATCAGAATACGTGACAGTTCAGCCTTTACCAGGGTCTTCTCTCTGAGTAGCCGCCATCTTGGATCTGACCGAGAAGACCCTGGGGACGAGGTTGGGCTCTGGAAGAATCCGATTTTTGTGTATTCTCATTTGCTGTTCTGAACAATACAATTTCACCGGAAGTCAGCTATAAAACCTTTTATTTGGACAAAGGCATTGAAAAATTGGGGGTTATCTAAACGCTAAAAACCGTTGCATTTTACCGAAATGGTTGGCGCTAATTTTTTTAGGGATCTTATATATTTGCTTGCATCCTATCGGGAGTACAAATCGATTCACCGCCAACACAAATCGCACACAGTACATGAATTCGAAAGTGGAACCCAACCGGCAGTAAACAGTTGATATAGCCGAGGGATTTACCGTAACAGATAGGCCACATTCCCATATTAACAACGATGTTTGTAAGTGCTCTATAGGCAAAAGTGGCATTTTCCGATCTCGTAATGTTTGTATGGGAATTATGCAACGAACTCCAGGAGCTTTATAAATACGAACGTTAATCGCTTCTCGCTCACTCCGGATTGGGATACCTATGGTTTGTACACGTCATGTAATATTTAGCTTGGCCGCCATCTTAGATCACCAAATCACGTGACAAAATACTCCCAAAATCTGGGAGTATTCGATCACGTGATCCAGCCTTTACCAGGGTCTTCTCTCGGGTAGCCGCCATCTTGGATCTGACCGAGAAGACCCTGGAGACGAGGTTGTCGAGAGCCCTATGTTTTCGTCGAGCAAGCGCAGAAAGAAACATATAGGATCTGGGTACGAGATAGTTTAGAGTTCAGCGCTATAGTTTGTCATGGATATGCGCAGTATTCAAAACAAAAACAATGCGAAAACCCCATATTTTACGTTTTAAAGTGCCTATAAGCCCTAGCCAGAAATCATTGATAGTAAACATGAGCTGCACATATCCACGGGTTCACTACCCCTTGGAATGGTAATAAATACCAGACTGAGTACTCCTACTCCGCTCAGTTCATATTGATCTGCGCCAAGGAGAGCAGTGGAACGGCCCTCTCTTCCACCCTCTTGCGGAAAATTCGTGTGGAGCGAACCAACACTCGTACCAGCACTAGTTCCATCTCTTATTGAAGCGCTTCATCAACTTTTCCCATATCTTATTACAATGATCGAGTGTTGTGAAATAGAATACTCTCCCTCCGTCGTGACTGCCGTCTCCTAACTAACCAAGTGTACCTTTGTACTGAACTTTACAGCCTGAACTCATGGTGTTCGGCACCAACGCTCTGGGGTTCGCCTTCCTCGCGATCTATGGCCTCATCATCATCATTCAGTTTCTTACCCTAATATGGCACAGGCTGTCAACATGGTGTCACCTCATTGCGCGTGCGCCTTGGAAACGAGGCCCGTATAAGATGTCGTGGTCGTTCAGTGATGCTAATCTCCCGCCAGAACCAACGCAAGCGGAACTGGATAAAATACGGCGCCATAGGGGAAGAAGAACACGACGGCGGTCTACAGGTGGGAAGCAGCGATTTTGTCTTCAGCACTGTCAATCCAAAAGCAGATATTACAGTGGCGTCTACGGATAGCAGTTTCAGCGGTATTGACCCAAACGCCTCGCTTCGAAGTAATGAAGCGCCACTGAAACTAGTATTCTTGCATGTCACAACCGCCCTCTTAAAAAACACAACTTGTTTAGATACGCAGTCATTATTACATTGAAGTGAGGCGTTTAGGTCAATACCACAGATGTAACTATCTGTAATATCTTATATCGAGGAGCTGTTCACATGAAGGGATGTTGAGCCTAGTGCTAGGACCATTGTCTCAAATGTTCTCCAGTATGCCTGGAAAGCAATGGACCCTTTGCACTTTACGTCATAGCCGCCATGTTGTTGTACAGTTAACAATAGATTCTTCGTTAGCTTCTTTTGTTCTGTACGCCAACATAGCCGCCATGCCCTTTGAATCTCTGGGGATTGAGTGCAAACCATCTATACTCTGCCGATCTTTCGTCACTAGAAAGTTTATAATTTCGGGGTTAGAGTTAGGGTCTACACTCATCCCTCGTAGCCAATCAGAACTCTCGTTCTTACAGATGCTCCCGTAATTCAACATTTGTATGAACACGGTCTTTTCGCCTTCCAGGTCGGCGACACAGCTCCAGTTCAGACGTGACACAGCCTCTTCTGGGGGACATGTCGACGGACTACAGCGGAGCAAGCTACACGCACGCGACACCGACACAGAACTCCCACGTTGTATGAGAACGTTTGTACTCGTCTTTTATTCCCGTTTCAGACGGCAACGTTTCATGCGCCGAACTTAATACCTTTAGTTCGACGTGGGAGCGACTGTTGATTCAGATGGCGAACTTAATTCGTGAACCGATTGTAGCGACCAGGAAATCTGGGTCAAGATTTTAACTTTAGCGCGAAAATTTAATTTCACACATGCATCGGAGTCGCGTAATGCGACAGCATTTTCCGCACCTAATTCATCTGCCGCACCTATAAATGTACGTTACACCTAATTCATCTGCCGCACCTATAAATGTATGTTACACCTAATTCATCTGCCGCACCTATAAATGTATGTTACACCTAATTCATCTGCCGCACCTATGACTGTATCTGTTCCGCACCTATAAATGTATGTCACACCTAATTCATCTGCCGCACCTAATTCATCTGCCGCACCTATACATTTTTCTGTCACACCTAATTCATCTGCCGCACCTAATTCATCTGCCGCACCTATAAATTCATCTGCCGCACCTATAAATTCATCTGCCGCACCTATAAATTCATCTGCCGCACCTATAAATTCATCTGCCGCACCTATAAAATCTGCCGCACCTTTCAATTCATCTGCCGTACCCAATTCAGTTGTCAAACCCAGATGCCGCTCTTTTGCCGTTCTTAATTCATTATGTTCGGCGCATGAAACGTTCGCCGCCTGAAACGGTCCTTATTCATGGTGTCCATCTTTTAGAAGAAGCAAAACGAGCAATCCGACGCATGTTTACAGTGCGACTACCGGGGCCACTTGGACAATGAAAACCAATCACATTGCAGAACGAAAACAAAGCATTCCAACTTACCGTTATTTGGCCAATCAGTGTCTAGTACAAGACAATAGCAATCTTTGATCCGGTAAAAGGCAATTTTGGTGGACTAGTTCTGGAAGTCAGTCTTCTGAATAAATAAAATCACGTGGATTTGCTAGGATGTGTAATATGAAACGCTTTGTTTTCGTTTTTCAATGGCTTTAGTTTTCGTTGTCAGTGGCCCCAGTTGCAGTAGCCTCACTGTAACACCTTGCTACGTTCTTACTCCTTATTTAGCTCGACATCTTAGTAGCCTGCGTAGATGGCGGTGTCGGGGCCGCGTCCGGGAGTACGTTTTTTGAATGGCCGCCATCTTGCCCCAGCTGCGTAATGCCGCGGCCTCGACGTCACCAGCTACGCAGGCCACAGATTCAGATTTTTTATTAAACACTATTTAAGACATCTTAGCAACAGTACAAACATTTTAGAAGTAGTAGTTGCCTAGAAGATAAGCTGGTACTATTCACGATCGGTGAAAATGTGTTGCTTAAGAGTTTCTACAGTTGACTTTCGTCAATCAAAACAATTTGGCTTTTGTTTAAAAAGTTTCTGTGATTGGATGAAATGCTGCGCATGCGCAGAACCCTTGGCTGCTGGCAATCAAGCCAGCGCTAGACAGGTGTCAACCTTGTGGTGAAGTATACTTTTTTACTGGTCTGCTTTGACTACTCTGGCTTTCCCTAAAACTCAATTTTCATCGATCGTTACTTAAAGTACATTGAGGAGTAAAAAGCTAAGTTTTAAAACGACGAAATAGAAATGAGGCAGGGTTTAGTGAAGGATTGGATATGAACCCAACCCAGTCGAGGTAGGGTAGCCTAGTGCGCTATTAGAATTGTGGGTGGGGTGAGATAGATTTCTACATGCAGGTATGTAGTGAGAGGCCCGCGTAAAATATCATTTTTAAATAGTTTGATCTACAGAAGATTTTTGTAAATTCGCTGATTAATCCAATTTTTTATAGCTAGAAATTTAATTATAGAAATGCAAATATACGATAGATTTAAGATTTTTTAGGACGATGAACATAGAATGAACAGATACAATAGCGTTAAATATAATGTGGTAATAATGTTCATTTAAAATAAAATGGAAATGAATTTAAACTGGCCTTTTCGTGTGTTTTTTCTCTCGTGTATTTTCTGACATGTCGGATCAATATTTTGTTAGTGTCGAGAGGTGATTATTTTAAGGTAAACGAAGAGAGTATAAGTAAGAGGGAATCTCCAATACATGCGCGTATGCGATGTTAATGTCGAATAAAATCTATTTTTAGTAACAGGAGCAGTTGTAGCAAAGTGGGTGCACGCGCACGACAACAAATAAATGATGCGAAAATATTTTTGCGGCTTTTGATGGCCAATATTTTCGCCCCATTTTTTAGTTGTCGCGCGCGTCGCCAACTTCAACTACTTCCGGTTACTAAAAATAGATTTTATTCGACATTTATCATCGCACGCCACACACTACGAGATTCCCTGTTACTTATACTCTATCAGCTTTTGTTGTCGTTTGTCACAGTTGGAAACCACAGTAAACACCATCCATTTTGGCTTTTACAGATTTTCTCGTGACGTGACGAGTCCTCGCCTGTGATTGGTTGAACGAGTACAGCCTTCCCATGATCCCACAAGACGACAGAGGATTGAGATCCTCACAAAGAAAACAAAACCAAGAAATTCGAACTCTGAACTAGTTTTCTAAGATAAAAATCATGGCAACGTCATTCCTAGTTCCACAGCCGCAAAATTAGCTTCTCCCCGAATAATTCAAGGCGATAAACGTGAGCTCTTCGCAAAGATTAAAAAAAATCAGCTAAGGGTAGGAAATCGATAAATTATTCAGAATATTACAAAGACTGTGTGGCGGCGGTATTTTCCCGGGGGAACATTGCTGCGTTCTGATTGGTCTGAAGTGGCCTTAATTGACAGGTGTGGAACTATGAATTGCTTTCTGGACTGAGGAAATACGGTAAATCTAGTACTTCATAGATCCCTCGTTTTTACGTGACGTCATCGACGCCATCTTGGTTGTCGAAAACCAACCATATTCAAAGCATTTGAGAATAAATAGAGACGAAATATTACTTAAGTTCCAAATACATTTCTATTTTAAGTAAAGTAAGACATCAAAACTATCTACTTCAATGTCACATGACGTCATCGCCGCCATCTTGGTTTCCTTTAACAAAAAAATCCACCTTAGCTTCTGTTAGTTTATTCAACATGGCCGCCATGCCTTAGTTATTTGAATCTCTGGGGATTGGTTTAAATCCAAGAATAAGTAAAACGAACATTGTTATGCTAATAGTGTCCCGCCTCTAAACCCAAGATGGCGCCATCTTGGATTAGACGCGTAAAGACCCTGTACATTTGACCATAATTCCTTGCGAATCTAACACGGCCAAAATAATACGTTGAAATCATTTATTCTCTTCAATAACAGTGGATTGGCAAGAGCATTTGTACTTGCTTCTTTTTAAGATTTAAAACCTCTACCGCGATTTATAACGATTTAAAGTTTTTCGGCGCGCAAAGGATTGTGGGTAAAAGTACAGCCTCCTCTTTTTCGGTACGGTGGATTGTCA
Source organism: Actinernus sp. WN-2022 (assembly GCA_030867875.1). Taxonomy (NCBI): domain Eukaryota; kingdom Metazoa; phylum Cnidaria; class Anthozoa; order Actiniaria; family Actinernidae; genus Actinernus; species Actinernus sp. WN-2022. The sequence goes on from JAOWCC010001501.1 coordinate 33,906,007, forward strand.
CAAGCAGACTACTTTTTTACCGGTACTGATTTTTTGAGGCTTCTCATGAAGCAAGAGGGCGACAGAAAGTCCAATGTATTGTAGGTAAAGTAAAGTCTTTATTTAACGTCGGTAACCCTGTCAGTCGAGCGGACTATTATCCTTGGGAGGCCGACAGTGCACTCAACTTTACTTGAGGCGAGGAACTCGCCGTGTGCTCTGAAGAGAGCCAACAGCTTAGCCAACGGGTACGAGAGGTCGTTCGCCAAGCTGTTAGCTCATGCGCCGTTTCACTGCACATGGTGAATTTCACTAAGCTATCCCTTACCTTATTACTTCGCTGGACGTCGCCATTTTGAATCACGTGAGAGCGCTGTGCACTTTTATTGGGAAATAGATTACACCAAGCTAAGCTGATATCTCGTGTGCGGCGGGCTTTCCGCTAAAACCTGGTTTTGACTGATCAATAGGACAATAGTTTATTATTTAGTACGAGATTTACAACAGTGAATAAAAATTACGTGTAAAAAATTAGTAATAGGTACAAACTAACTGTAATAACCTGAGGTTAGACTAGACAGTTAGCTGATTAAAGTGAATGAATTCACATTTGAATAAAGGTCGCTGAGAGAATAAAAGAAAAAAATCGAGCAAAATTAACTGAAAAATATCAAAAGAGCGGAAAACGCCATATTGTCTCTCCGACCGCTGACCAAGCAGCGCTTGTATTTATCTTGCACCTGTAAGTAGAATAAGTACTGCTAATAATAAATTATGGCACTGCGTCTGCGTAAGTTGCTTGTGCTTCTGTCGCTAGTGTGAACCAGGATTTAGTGTCCACCATTCAGTTCTACGAGAAAATTCATAAAAGCAAGACAGCTGGGCGAATTTCGTTTTGTTTCCTTTGCTACCACATTTTATCAGTGATATTACTTGCATGAATGTCCTTGGTTCTTGCAAAGTAAGTTGATCAGCTCTGTTCACTTCGCAAGAAACGGCTCCTAATGCTTGATTTACAACATTAACTTGTAAGCTTTATTCTGAAAAGGCTTTGTAAAAAAGATATATTACTGTACTTATACCTTTAATGTTCAAAACTGGGTTCTCTTCTATGCAAGAGCAGTTCCTTGCTATAATCAGTGTACGGAACATGGCTTCCGATCAAAGTGATTCTCAACCAATCAGAGCGCTAATAATGATATTCAGTTTCGTCTCCATTTCCCTCCCACCTCCCTGCTATAATATTGTTATTTTTACAAACTGGCTCTTTCTTTGACTGCCTTAGTCTCGTTCCCAGACCTCCATCTCAAAGTTGAGCCATGACGTCACGGGTTTCAGCTAAGGGAGACTAGACTGGGAACGAGACTGATTGGTTTAGCTGACGTCATAGCACGTGACCATTTGGCTTTGTTCTGGACGTTTCTAAAGGCTCGAGGACCTCAAAACAGTCCATGACAGACTTGCGACAGTAGTGGAAGAACAGCTCTTCTGCTTTCACTAAAACGATATTCAAATCGATCTTCATTGATAAACTGAAAAAGAAGAAAAGACGAACGTATATGTGTGTGGAGAGAAAGGAAGGCAAATGGTCATTATATCAAGGTTTGGTAAATGGAGTTCAATATAACAAAATATTTTCAATTTTGGAAAATTGCGCAATTGCCAGTATAGAGGGTGGTAAAATAATGGGGGGGGGGGGGGGGGGTCTGATCACGTTTCACAGAAAATTAAATGCCCATTTCACGATTCCAGGATAATAAAATGGCCATTTCACAAGGAATAGAGCCTGCAAACGAGGTTGTCCGCGCCGCTTCCGGGATCAGCGTTATTTGAAAACTAAGAAGAAAGGCCATCGCGAATTTCGCACACTTCCCAGAAATCAATTAACGGTAAATTAATTGCTCTATTCTCATTTTATGAACACAAAGGCAATTCACGGAAATTAAACAAATCACGATTCACGGGCAAATAAACAGCCGTTTCACCAAAATATAAATAGGCTAATCACGCTTCTCGAAAATACCCTTTATCACCCTCCACAGAGGAAAACGTGAAGAGCGCGAGGGAGAAAGGGAAAAATCCGAAGAGAAGAAAGGCCTCGGCCATTGAGAATCTCATTTCCATGCTCGATTTGGTTCAAATTTTCAACCTCCTCTCCGATTGGCTTATCATACTTTATCTTAGGCGCCACCGTGGACATTTGATATAACAACGATTCTTACTGGATCGGAAATGTAGGCACAGAAGCGAGGTAGATAACAGGGAAGTGAGGTTCTCCATGCCAGTGGCTCCTATTTTCTCCTTGTGTAACGATGAACGTATATGTGGCTACAAAGGAAGGGAATTGGTCATGTGAAAGCGTTTATGTTTCGGTTTGGTAATTGGAGTTGAAAAACTCGTTGAAAATTGTGCATTCCGCACTTCAGAAACAAGTATTGTTTATCCCGACTCGTCCCAGTCCAGGGTTCCCACATTTGCATGAAAAAATCCCCAACTTTTCACTGACCAAGAAGCATTTGTCACTGACCTCCAGCGAATGCTCGCATTTTTTCCAAATATTCAATCACTATTTTGGGACAGCAACATTAAACAAAACAGCCCAACAATAAAAATTCCCTGGCTTTTCATTGAAGTTTGTGATTTCCCTGACCAAATCCGAAACTCCCTGACAATTCTCTGACCTTGAAAAAAAATTGTTTTTCCCTGGCCGTGGGAACCCTGCAGTCGTGCGCGTTTTACACATTGTTCCGCTTAAACTCCGAAATTGCTAGAGTGACTTTACTTAACCCGTGAAATAGATAGTAGCGTATTACACACTATTACACTCTAATTCTTTTGTTCTCTTTTGTGTTTATCTTGGTATTACACACTAAGGGAAGCGTCACACATCGATTTTTCCACGAGAAACGTCCAGCGAAGTTTCTTTTTCAACCCCACCACCCCCCATAAGAAACGTCAGCGATTTATCGATATTTTTTTCAAAAGGCATACACCGCCTCTTTACATTCATGTCCGCCTTTTTATCCCAACTTGTCACAACCTCTAGGTCCCATTTGGTGGGAATGGAACGTTGAATTCATCGTGAAACCTTTGAATTCACTGCTATCTATGTCGGTGAGTTCTCAAAAACTTAGCCGGCTGTGGGACAACCGCAATCTGCCATTTATCTTCAGGAGTCTTTATATCGCCGCGGAGATATGTGAGGTGATGTTTCTGAAAACCATCTATTTTTCCACGGAGAAACGTCACAGGTCAAAACCCCCCACCTCCAAACTTCGCTGGACGTTTCTCGTGGAAAATCGATATGTGACGCTTCCCTAACTAATAGTTTCTGTTTCACGGGTCAAGTAAAATCATTCTAATGGACCCTTTGCTCTTTACGTCATAGTCGCCATGTTAGTGTACAGTTAACAATAGATTCTTCGTTAGCTTCTTTTGTTCTGTACACCAACATGCATGGCCGCCATACCCTTTGTCATTTGAATCTCTGAGTTTCCGGGTAGGGTGGTTGAGTGCTGCGGCGCGATATGTGAGTTGAGTTTGTTGGTATCTCACCCGTGCTCTGAGTATTATTCTCCGGGTTCTCCGGTTTTCCTCCCTCCACAAAAACCAACACGCTAAATTCCAATTCGATCTGTGGATTAGCCGGGTCCTCACTTTGATCAGCCCCTATGGTTGTTTCAGGTCTCGTTAGAAATTCAGAGTGCCAGTCAAATCCCTTTGTTTAACGTTGTTTACCTATTAATAGTGTTGTAGACTCCCGAGACTTCGGTACACTTAAGGAAAAGCTCCCTGTGTTCTCTGAGAACTGCTAAACAGATGAATAGATCGAATGTGTACTCCTTGTCTGGACCAACCAACTCTGTGTGAAACTCGCCGCCTGCAGATTGGAACATGGTGTTACAAATTATTTCATATTTACACGACCTTCTTCAATAGGCCATTTTGACTATGTTGCGCACGCATAAGTAGAACAATAGACGCGAGCTGCTAAGACTCGTTCTGGTTCACCATTCTTTTGTTATTCAAAACAGATAGCCATTGTTCTAGCTGCGCGAGCAACATCGTCAAAATCTTTGTTTACGTTTTTTCCACATTAGCATACAACAAACTTCAAGCGACGTACATACAAACAAACAGAATCGATAAATCGAAAGAGATTGTCACACTGGATAATCACCGACAATTTAAGAGTGATATGATAAATATATTTTGAGGAATGAGCGTTTAAAAATCTCAAAATTTACAAAGAATGTATGGCTGTCAGCAACTCTTGCCACCCAGCCTATTGTACAGTTTTGAAAAGTCAATTTCTCCGTAAATATTTAACATATCAATCGCCATTACTATGTTTAAAGTTTCTTTCAACTGATGTAGTCTGTTTGTAGCTTGAAGTTGAATTTATGCTAATGAGGCAAAAATGTAAACAACGCCGTCACCAAGGATTGGCCCATAGAGTCATGTTACTACAACTACTATAACTTTTCATTAGGACATTTGCATTATGGCCTCATTTTACTACAACTACCAGAATCCTTTTCAAATTATTTTTTCTCATTCAAATTTAACATCTCCTTTGGGAATTCCAAGCTAAGACAATGGTGCGAATTAGAGGAACAAGTATCCGCGCAAAGTTGTAGTGTATGACATCATCATGCAAATATCCTATTTTTCTTATTCAAATTCTTCAACTTCTGAGAATACCAAGACAATGGTCAATTATAGGAACAAAAGAGTCCGCGCAAAGATTTCTGGTAGTCAACCGACGTCATAGTGGAAATGGCCTATTGGAATGGGAAACCCCCACCCCACCCCTCTCCCACACTTCACCCTAACCTTTAATGGTTAATCATTAATAAAACGATGCATATCCAAGGGAGGGGTGGGTGGGTAGTTTCCCAGAAAGCAGGATTGAGCGGTTACTGCATAGGTTTGCATTTCGGTTTGCATGCCATTTCGATATCCAGCAACATTTGCAATAGAACTAATTTGCTCCCCTCAATGTTGCCCAATACAAATCACCTGATCAAACCCTTGAGAACTGTTTATTTGTTTTTTTGATCCCACGGAAAAATGCATAAACTACTCGAACTCCACGGCGCTTTCTCAGTGTAAGCATATTAATAATTCATTTTTTCGAATTTTCATACAAACCTTCTAAAACCTAACCCCCAAATTTGAAAAAAAACCTAACCATTTTAAATCCCAAATCATTAATAGAACGAGTCTAAATACACCTCAACTTAATGGGGAATTTAGCGAAGTTTTCAAGTGTTTTCAAGTGCACTTTTGCTTTAACAATTTCAGGACATGCTTACACTGAGAAACCCCCAACTCCACTGACACAAAGCCCTAAGGCCCCTGGAGACATCAAGTGATCTGTATTGGGACAACAACGGGTCTATTACACTATAAACATGTCAAATATTCCCCTTTCCGAGTGTTGAAGTATCTCTATAATCACTGTAAGTTTATTACGAAACGTTTCATGATCATGAAAATCGATTTTTTTTTTGCAGTTTCGAAACCTTTCAAGGAAACTGGATTGGCTTGTATCCATTTGTCACTAAGATACAAGAAATACAGTAAAAGCTTTACTTCTGCTAACTCCCGTTCCACGGTAGTTTTCACTTCTTTGCTCTGCTTTAATAAGTTGGCTTTTATGAACCCTTTCCTGGACACTTCTGTTGAGCTTTACTTCTGGTACAGTGTCTTCTTTCAAGCTCATTTCACTTTCTCTGCTAGTATTCGATGAGTTGATTGCGATATTCGCCATGTTTGTTTGTATTCTGTACGATGCGTGTCCCCTGTAACGATCCCAAGCGCCTTTGCGAGACCACCCTCGCCCCAATCCCCTACTCTTTTCCAAAGTGGCCAATACGGTACGGCTACAGACTGGGCTGTATCTCCTTCCCATGCCGTACGCACTTTCATACCCATACGAAATGAACCATTAAAAATATACAATGAACACTGTGAAGTGCGCACTCTGATAGGTCGATAGCCATGATCTATTACAGTACAGATGCACAGATGACGTCATTTCGTTGCCAAAGTTCGCTAGTTATTATATACAACAAACATATGTCATTTTGCCGTGGGTCTGTCCTCTTATAGATGCACAGATGACGTCACAACGTGACGAGAACAACAACACTCGACCGCGTCTCATGGTGTACTTCATCGTTCTCTTCGCGTTGTGACGTCATCTGTCTATCTATAAGAGAACAGACGCACGGCCAAATGACATATATTTGCTAAATAGAGTGGTTTTCGATTCAGTGTCGAAAGTAATAAGTGATTGCTTTGGTTTTTCGCTTGCTTAGCTTTTCTGTTAGCTGTGAAAAATGTTTTGTAATTAACATGGCCCAATCAAGTTCTAATTAAACAAAACATTGTCTTGGTCCGTCATGCAATACATTTTCGTTTTTGCGAGAGCTATACACGATTGCGTTTACTTTTCCTCCTGATTGGTTCAATTAAAACCAATCACGAATGACTTCAGTTCGTGATTGGCTCATTGTGTTTTCACTTGCTCCCGTGATTGGTCCATTGCGGTTTTACTTGCTCATGATTGGCTCACTGCGTTTTTACTTGCTCATGATTGGCTCTGTATAAATTACTTTGGTTTTGGTTTTACGACACTCGATCAAAAACCGCTCTATACAATGTTCTTTCATTATTTCTGGTCAGGTACCTACCATCCTTTTCCCGTTCTTTTGATCTTTGCTTGTCCCTTTCTCTTTCAGCTTCCATTGACGATAACTCAAGGTGCTGACTGCTAAGAATTTCAAACAATTTCAGTGCCTCTTCGAAGCAAAATTCTCTCTTGAAGCCGAGGACAAGCCATCTAAATTAGAGAAAAGAGAAACACCCACTGAACACCTGAGCTACTCTGCCACTGACAATCATTTCAATAGCGATCATGATTTTACACATAGTAAGTAGTATATATCCCTCCATATCGTAAATGCTATTCCAGGAATGTTGCATGTTACCATAGTAACATAAGAGAATGATACTTTTTACCAAGTAACACACAGTTGCATGTTTATAAACATCGGGACCTGGTTGTTCAAAAAAGGGTAAGCGTTACCCCAGGTACATGTAGATTCGCTAACCTGAGGCTAAAATGAACATATTTAGCGCTTATTCAGGGATAAAGCTGCCCTTTCTTTGAACAGCTGGACCTTGGTGTAGGTTTCCATTCATCCCTTTTGTCATTACCAAAAACAACTATAACTACTCTGATTAGAAGAGTATAGCTTGAATTGGCCTCTTGCAGAAAACAGTTACGTGCTGATATAATACTTCACTAATGAATAAATTGAGCTCTTTATCCCCATGGGAAGGGAGTTGCGATTGATGCTGGATGGCAAGCTATCTTTAAAACGCTGTTTTAGAGAGATCGACAATCGATTAGAGGTGGAAAATAGCATTTACAAACAGGTTTTGCTAATAACACTACCGATCTCGTACAAATGCCTTTAAATATATGAATTACGATTTTTTTACCCAGTACAACCACATGACTTCATTTCTACAAAAGGCCCATTTGCGCATTTTCTATTCTTTAAAAAGTTGTATGTGATGGGCAACAAATGGGGGAGATCTCTGAGAAAAAAATTGCTATCTCTGGCTATGGTTACTTCAACCTTTTCTGACGACGCACATGAAAAGCACCCTCAAGTGATATGGCACCTCATTAAATATCGCTGTCATTGTTATTATATAATTATCACCAACATCACCATAAACATCATCATCATTATCATCATCAGCGTCGCCATCAGCGTCATCATCAGCCGTCATCATCATCTCATCCATCCATCATCAGTCATCATCATCTCATCCATCCATCATCAGTCATCATCATCTCATCCATCCATCATCAGTCATCATCATCTCATCCATCCATCATCAGTCATCGTCCTTCACATCCTCCTCCTCCATTCACCTCCATCCTCCTTCTCAATCTTCCCTCCATCCTCCCTCTCTTCTCCCTCCCTCCATCCTCCTCCTCCTCCTCATCATTATAAAGTCCCTTTTGTTCATGGCACTAACATGCATATGACAACATACTTACAATGTATGCACTACAAGCATTCCAGAATACATTACCTATGTACGAACAACAAGTCTCCCATGTCATTATCCCTGAAATGCCGTTCTAGCTGTTCATCCATCCGCTTTAATAACTTCTGAACCAGTTCTGTAGGTAGAAATGTAACGGAGCTAGGTCATGGTAATGAAAAGGTAATTTGTAAGTTTTGTTTCCAATATATGAAAGCGAATCAAAGAACATAAAGTATCACATCTTACACACGTAACGCACTGAAATGATTATATATGTTGCAGTACATTTTCGTTTTCAGTTAAAAAAAATTCCAACTTATAAACTAGGTTTAGATCCCTTATTATGCTTATTACCAGGTGAATCCTAGCTCTAGGCTAGTGAAAACTCGTCGTTTACCTGTGAACTCTAAATTAGTTATTAGCCCTAAAAACCCTAAATTAGTAAGAACCCGTTGTTGACGGTTAGGTTTTTTTAATGTAGGGTGAAAAGTTAGACGAAAAGGCCAAAACACAGGTTCATACAGCAGGCTGTCCACGCATTGGCAAGAAAGGTCTTAGTGCTTGCTTGTGCCCCCGTCGTCTAGCCTCGGGAACGGCAGACTATTATATTGGCATGCTAAAGGCCATTTTTACAAAGTTAGGGAAAGGTTCCTCTTGGTTCGAACAGTTAGGAATAGGCAATCCTGCTTGTGATCAATCTGTGAAAGCTTACGTACGTTTTGTCGTCTCCGAGCAAGCTGAAGCAGCCATGCCAGTAGAAGAGACTGGTTTACCTACCACACGATTCCTAGAGTTCAGCGGCCTAAACAAGTATCCCGGATGAAGAGAGATGCCCAGCGTTTTCGATACCTCGATATAAATATTGAGAAACTTGACTGGGCGCGCGAGAGGGTGGCTTGAGGGTTTGATGGCAAACAGGTTATTCGAACCATCTCTTAGAGTCTTTCCGCATATATGATTGAATATGAAACCCTTATTATCCCGTAGTAATACTATCTCGTGCGACAAGGTCAAAGCGAGATCTGAGCCACGATCGCCAGAATAGAAATAGAGGGCAAAGAAGGCTGCATTCCGAGCGAACAAGAATTGGAATTTTTGTTTTGCCGAGAACAAAGGGTCCAATAGGTTGGAATTCAATGATGTGAGCAAAGATACCAGTTGATCAAATATGGCGTTAGCTTGTTTGGGAGTAACCCTTAAGCGCCTACAGCTTTACCTTCGGAAACTCAACATTCATGAGGGTGAAACGTTACATGGCTTTCGAAGTGGCTGTTCCATTACCCTTAAGCTGTTCATTAGGTGCTTCCTCGGAAAATATTGCCCAGCATGTTGGATGGAAATCCTTGGCCACTACACTCATGAAGACAGCCCAAGTTCTTGTGGATAAGGGCCCAGCCAACATTCTTGAAAAAGCAGGTGCTTCCTCCACAGACGCCAAGCCATCTGACGTTATGATAGTTGAACAGTACTCAACTGACAAGCTGTAGATCTCTCTCCCCTCTCTTTGCGGACAGCGCCATATGATTGGCATGCTATTATTTATTGCTTCTGTGATTTATCATTTTCTAAAATTCTCTTAGGGTTTAGGATTCGTTTTAGTTAGAGAGTTTAAGCACCGCGTTCTACGGCAACCAGGAAACGTCAACCCGCCGTCAAAATACGAAATAAATATATAAGAAAAGTGGAAAAGAATTCCAACGTTCACAACAAACGCGGATCTACTGAACTTCACGTAAAAACTGAAAATGTCAAGCAGGAAACGCGCGAAAATTGTGGTTATGTTTTCATTTCTGCCGTTCGCGGGAAAAAAGAACGCGATGCTTAATCTCTCTATTAGTGGCTCATTCACGGCAATATTTGTGTTCTGGATTGAGCATTACGTTGTGATACTCGAGAACCGTCCGTTAAGTACGGTCGAGATCCCCATATTTCATCGCAGGGTTGCTCTCCAGGGAGGCTGAGTGGAAGACATATAGTAATATGCATTCCAATCGGGTTCCCCGGGGAGAACTGCCCGTGCACAATATTCCGGTTTATCCAGTTCGCTGACCGCGTCCATCCGGGTATTTGGCTCATAGGACTTAAATATTTCGGACAAGTCGAGTTTGGGAGCGACTCTCCCTCCCAGCCCCCCTTTAGAACAACGTTGCCTTACTCCAGGCTCCTCGGTCTTCGTACGGTCGAGATCCCATATCTCAGGGAGGCTGAGTGGGAGGCTGAGTGGAAGACATAGTACTATTTCAACTACAGTTGAACCTCTCTCAAAAACAAAGGTGCACCTCACCCTTCCTGCAATATTTATACCTATGAACCTCCGAAACGTTTTGAGTACTTCTGTGAAGAAAGTTTTGGTTTACAGAGAATACTCTATGTTCTATGTGTAAATTTGACCTTTCCTGACCCATGACTGCGTAAGTAAAAGCCTGGGTCGATTCCTGGGTTGACGTCATCTAATTAATTCGACTTTGTAATAATTTGAATAAATAATTTAAATGTTGACTAAAATAACTATTTTCTTTACTGACAACTCGCAAACTGTGTATATATTCCCTATATATCGATGTTGTTGTGATAGAAAGGCGCCATGGAGAATACGGTAATGCATTAATGGGATGACGTGTACTCAGTGATCGATCCAGGCTTTTACTTACGCGATCATGGATCAGGAAAGGTCAAATTTTCCTGACTTTCTAACAAGCATAGAACATTGAGTATTCTCTGTAAACCAAAACTTTCTTCAGAGATGTACTCAAAACGTTTCGGAGGTTGATAGGTATAAAAAACGCAGTAAGGGTTAGGTGCACTTTAAGACGAGGTTTCAAACGAAGTGATTTGACTGACTAGCTGTTACCTATTTTCCTCATCATTCCTGTTTCCAAAAAGTCACCCTTCACATGCTCCATGTAGCTAACGAAACAGCAGTAGGCTTCGGCTTCTGACTCCAGCACGACCAGGAATCTACTGAGGATGTCATTCATACCTTGGGCATACCCTACATCTAATAACATGGCAGAGACAAGTTTGTTAATTTGATACCACAACAACATGTGAAATCAAATAGGACATCATCATTTATTAAGTCAGTAAAGCCATAAGGCATCACATTAACTATAAAATAATACTAATATATAAAAACTAAGCTATTTACAATCCTTATAGGAAATAATCTACTAAATTTAAAATGTCATCGAGCTATTTACAATAATATAAAAAATGGGTTAAAATATCTCTAAATAAATAAGTAAATAAATGAGAAATGAATAAATAATAAAATCTTAAATTCTATAATAAGTATCCTTAGTGAATAAGTTCAATGAGTTCACACTTGAATTTATCTAGGGATGAAATTGTAGCAATGTTTGTTGGAAGGCTATTCCAGTCCTTAGCGGTGCTAGGGAAAAAAAGAGTACTTGATAAAGTCCATTGTGCTCTGTTGGATTTGGAGTTTGAGTTGCCTCTGCAACTGCCTCTTGTACGTGACTCATTAGAGAATTTTAGATACGATTTGCTGGCTATATCGATAATGTTATGAATAATCTTAAACATCATTATCAGACGAGATATCTGTCTTCTCTTTTCGAGAGGCTCTAGATCTAACTTATAAGTGGCCTACCGTTGTAATTCATTTTTTATGTGATTTGTTATTATTAATATTACTTCATACGTTAAGTAGATCTGTAATTATTTTTGGCAGAATATTATCAAAACTCTTCATCCAGTATATCAACTTCTAATAATGAACAATGGTATTCACTGAAGTGGAGGTGAATAGTATATGTAACTGCTTATTAACTGAGCGTGAAGTCTGTACGGAGAAATATCAGACCGAGGTCTTTCTGTACAGAAAAGACCGAGGTCTGATATTGCTCTGTACAGACCGAGCAAGCAAGGTTATTTAAGTGGTTTGTTATATGGCTCATTTACTGGTATTGTTTATAATGTTTGGTCACTTCCGGTTACAATCCATTTCCGGAATTGGGAGCGCGCGCGCGCGCGAACGTGCATTTTCCCGCCTTTTTCATTTTAGTTACGCGAAATGAAAGAGAAGAATCAAACAAAACATTGTCGACTTTTCAGGTCTCGTTAAAAGTTTACGACAGTATTCCAGCTTCTGAAGTGGTTAACATCTGAGATGAATCTTTTAAAATTTTCGTCTATAGAGTCTTCAAGAAAGCTGCTTGATCCGTGTTGGCGGCCACTCTCCAGTCTCGGATGTAATGTATAAACTCACTCTGCCTCTGGATTTAACTGATGAAGTTAAACTTAAAGACCATCTGCTGAGCACTGCACAAAGTCTGCAGGTACCTGACCTTCAGTTCATTTCGAGTGCCATTTATCTTTGTTGTTTCTCTCTGGTAGTATGACTTTCACTGACTTAAAAAACTCTTTGTCCTACCTTTCGCGTTGCTCTTTATTTTCATTGTCTTGGCAAAACATTTTGTCGCTTTATTTCATCAGGGTAATATAACTCCACTCCGATAATGTTCGTCATCACTTATCCGTCTATATATGCCGAGAACAGTATCTTTTGTTTTATGGTAGCTCAGCGCTCTATTTTTGTATCTTTTGACAGTCGGTTTTATTTGTCATGCTTTAATTTTGTAGATTGTTCTCGGTAGCCCATTTGAAACTTGCGTCGTCGGTACATTATCCATCCACTTGTTTTTACACGAAGTTCTATGTCGCGTCCGGAGCACAAAGGCGTATTGACCGTGGTCAAATATGGAGACATCTTCACCGGCTATTGACCAATCAGAATGCAAGAAGTAAAAGTGACAGAGCCATACAATAATTAACAATTATTCACCTCAGTGTCGGTATTTACCGAGCCGCTTGTTTTAGTATATACCACACTGCAGGTGAATAGCCAACACCAAATAGATATTTTATTTTCTGTAAAAATGAAAAACATCTCGCGCGAGGTGATCGCTGCTTTGTTCGGAGGTGAAGAGACCAGTTTACGGTTCATTCGCAGTTGTACAAATCCTTTGTTTATTTGGTGGGTTGGCAGATGTTAGACAATGGTGGCCCGCCAGTTGAAACAAAAGACTTGAACAACTGCACATGAACCGTAATTATAAACTGGTCTTCACGTGTGAAGATATAAATGATATAAATGATATCACAGGTGAAGTTATCACTTTTGAAAATATGACTTGCTTTCAAAGATTTCTAGCCTTTTTAGTAAGAGATTGAAACTGGTATTTCATTGATAATTATATATTAAACAGAACATTGCATGGTCGCTTGGGGATACAGATTTTATCTTCTCCTGTTGATGAAATATCTTACTCGTTCACTGCGCTCACTCATAAGATATTTCATCAATACTCGAAGATAAAATATGTATCCCCACACAGCCATGTAATATCCTCTCTAGTATATACCACACAGGGCCGTAGCATGCCCTGAAAAACTGGGGGGGCACAAAGTCATTTCGCAACCTAACCCCTGGGTTTCCGAGGGGGCCAGGTACCTTGTTTGTTTGTTTTTGGAAAACATTTGGGGGGCACGAGCCCCCCCGGCCCCTAAGGGCGCTACGGCCCTGCCACACAAGTGAATAGCCAGCAGTATATAGTTATTTTATTTTCTATCAAATGGACAAAAACTTGTGCGAGGTGATTGCTGCTTCGCTCGGAGGTGAATAGCAAAGGATATTCACCTCTGGAGTAGCCAATCAGAGTGCACGAAAAACACTATTCACTTGAAAATCTAATAGCAGAGACAAGCAGCAGGCCTTTAATTTGCTGTCAAATATAAATCAATAAAGATGTTGATACAATGTATCTGAAAACAAACCTTGGTGATACCCTGCATATGTGATGAGAAGATCTCGTAGAACAAGAAGGTTCCGATTACCCTTTCCACTAAAGAAGACAGAAAACGTGTTACTTATATCTGTCAGTGAATTTTTAATACTTTAGTTTAAACTAATTTTATGGCATTTTCTTATTCACTTTTTATTGCCTTCCACTTATTTTCACCTTCAAATGGCCATAAAATTAGTTTGAAGCAAAATATCAAAATTTGCCAACATTTTTTTAAGCCAGTGGTATATTTGTTATTTTGCAAAGCATTGGGTGGATAATACTGTATGTTATTCCCATATACAATCAATTCAAATATGTGAAATTCACTGATTTGAATATAAATTATCCCAACTTGTTACCATAGCAACAGTTAAAATATATACACATAACTTATCAGTGGTCATTTAATTGGTATACTAAGGTTGCCCATGTCCAGCCCTTACTTTACTCTATATACACAAGAACATTTAATCTGTATGACAGCTGAAAGAAAACTTTAGACACTGATCTCTTGATCTCTTCTTTCCCCATCTTTACCCTATTATAGTCACATTAGTCATCTATCTACCCTGGCATATCAAATTGGAATTTAGCATGTTGGTTTTTGTGGAGGGAGGAAAATCGGAGAAACCACAGAAAAACCCTTGGAGCAAGGACGAGATACCAACAAACTCAACTCACATATGGTGCTGCGTCCAGGAATCAAACCTGGGCCACAGAGGTGAGAGGTGAAGCGCTTAACCACTGCACCACCCTGGCTCCCAGGGTGGAGTGGGATCACACAATTATGTTCATTGATTTCTCTTAAGGTTACCGTTTCCGTTTCCAGCACCTCGAGGAAACATCGTAGATAAATCATCCATGTATCATTTTAAAGCTTATAAAATTGGCTACAAGAATACATAAAAAGTTTTGAGTTCTTTGAAAATCTCGAATTTTCCGCGATCCTGTTTCTCGGATCTAGTGAGATGGCTTTCAGAAGCTCCGACTCCGAAAATATTTTAAAGTTTTAAAATCTGTTTGCTTTGTCGCATTTCAGAGGAATCGTATTACAAAACCGTGTCGGGGAATTTCAAAATTCGATATTTAGTTCAAAAGTTATCATGCTCTCCGTGAAAAGGCGAAAAATAATCAGAGTAGATTTGCGGAAAACGCCGTCAAGAGCTCTATTTTTAGAATTTTCTCTATTTTTAGAATTTCAAACAAATCGACTAAATTCCTCTTGAGTGGGAGCTTTTTTAAAACTCTATTTTGGTTGAAAATCGAAAGCGTAGAAAATAGCATTTTAGAAAATCTAGCCGTCTGTCGTGCGTGAATCTGAAGCCCCGCCTCTCCAACAATTAGCGAGCTCTTGGCCAATCATTTCTCATCTCAGTTCAACTATTTTGTCAAGGATGCAATCTTAGTCCTACATTATTTAATATTTTCATCAATGATATTCCCAAGTTGTTCTCTTCCGATTGTGACCCAGTGAAACTTGGGGATACTAAGTTAAGTTGCCTTTTGTATGCGGACGATTTAGTGCTTTTGTCTGAGTCACAAGTAGGATTGCAATGTGGTCTCAAGAAACTTGAGTTGTACACTCGGAAATGGAAATTAAGGGTTAATCTGAAAAAATCCAAAATTTTGATTTTTGGAACACAGACACAAAGGCGAGTATATCTGTCGACTAGGTGGTTTTTCGGTGACGATAATTTGGGTTGTGTTGATGAATACACATATCTTGGGATAACTTTACATTTCGGTGGGAATTTTAAAATTGCTTTGAAAGTATTATATAATAAGGCGTTTCGAGCATATCATGGTTTATTGAAAAAAATGTCTAATGTGGAGAATGTGCCTGTTAAGGTATTGCTAAAACTATTTTCTTCGTTAGTAGTCCCGGTTCTGTTATACGGGTGTGAGGTTTGGGGAGTGTTTTTGTTGGGTAAAACTTCCTCGTTTGAAATGTTTAAACAAAAATTCTTCAAAGTAGTCAGCGATTTAGAAAGGTTACAGCTTAAATTTTACAAACGTATTTTGGGGGTTCATAATAAAACTACAAATTTGGCAGTTTATGGTGAGCTGGGTAGAAGTCCTTTAATCGTGCAAATTTCTTCTCTGGTAGCAAAATATTGGGTTCGAATAACTGATAGTTCTTATGACGATACTCTTGTGGGCAAAGCTGCAAGAGCGTGCATCCAAAATAAGTACCAGGCGGTATCGTTTACGAATTATGTGTTAGAATGGTGTGAGTTGAAACCACTAGTTGATATTCACATACCGCTTAAACAGTTGAAAAGTTTAGGTAGCTTCGTAAAAACAAAATTATATGAATTGTTCTCTTCCTTCTGGAAAGACCAGGTTCAACAGGGTCGTAATTGTGGCAAACTTCGAACGTTTAGTCAAATAAAGACAAATTTTAGGATTGAACGATATTTGTCAGAAATTCAGAATGTGAAGCATAGACAGGCTGTTTCAAGGCTGCGTATGTCAGCTCACAAGTTACCTGTTGAATCTGGTCGATACAGTCATACTCCATACGAGGAAAGGAAGTGTAATTTTTGCAATTTGAATGTAATTGGCGATGAGTACCATTATTTGATGAAATGCTCTAGTAAGGAATTTGAAGAACGGAGGGTCATATTTTTAAGAAGTTTATTTGATTATAACGAATCTTTCCGTTTATTTAATTCAAATAATATTTTTATATATATTATGAATATGGGTGATGTTTCTATTCTACGTCTAGTCGCAGAATATTGTTATAGTGTCCTAGAAATGTTTAGTTTTAGAAATTCTTGAGGCATAAGTCTATTTTAGTGTAAGAGAAATATGTGTATTTCTATTTTGTGATTTGACATTTTGTGTTATCTGCATTAGTATTGTATTTTATGTTTGTATTTCTAAGGTACCATTTATTGGTGTGAAAGGAATAAAGATTATTACTATCTGTCAAGATTTCCCGCCAATGTTGATTTCCGATCAAAGCTACGCGCCGCATCGAGAAAATGTTAATATAGCTGGTTGTTCTAGTTTTCTTGTGTAACTTGAAAAATGAGAAAGACAGAGAGACCTTGAGGGACAAAGCCAAGGTGAACACCTAGAGATGCCTTGAATGCCAGCATAGTTAATAGAGGAGACAGCGATTTGCAGGCGGCTGAAACAGCACGGCAATAGCGAGCTAAGATCGTGGTGTTGGTTTCAAGCGATTCAGAGTCACCGTCAGACTTTACGTTTCCATCTAAGCTTTCTTGGAAACAAATATCCTCTCGGCTGGCTCCTATCAATTCTTCATGTTCAGATGTGGGCCACTCGGCACTCTGTCTGAAAGTGAAAATACGAACGCTTGTCGGGTTTTTCGAGGACTCCTGTTTGGCTTTGTAATTGTAGTTGTATGGTTTGGCCTCGTTTTGCTTTTCTTTTTTCTTTCTTTTTCAAGCTAAGGGCATCCTGCCTGCTTTTTGTAAGATATATGGCCAACAACCGATGGAATTGTGTGTGGAAAAACGTTTCTCAATAAACGTAAACATTGGTATATGAAATAAATTTAATATTATATGCGCCAGCTTTCTTCACACCGTCGTTACGGGCGAGTGAGCACTTGTCATGTGTTTATTGATCTACTGTCAATGAAACGGAACCTTTTACTTCCGGTCAAAAACTTCCTTTTGGTATTTCTCCGTCAACATATTTTTTTATTCAACGGAGTTTTTGGTATATGAGACACTACTACTAAAACTACATTTCTGTGCGAAAAAAAAATGTTCCCATCTTTTTCGTTTTGAAGGTATCCGGTAACCTTAATACTTTCTCTTTGACATTGATCTTCAAATTAAATTGAGATAGATAACAAAACCACAGCAAAGAATGTTCCTGGATTAGAGAATGCGATAAGGTTCATGAAACAGGGTACAGATTTTTTGGGATCAGGTCTGAAAAAGGTATGAAAAATTATTTATTCTGGTCTGAAATAGGGTCTGGGTTTTGAGTCCTGGGCAGCACACTCCCACCCATTCCCAGACATTATAAACATATTAAAAGCACTGAGCTAATGTGACATGACTTATTCTACAGTGTATACTGACCCAAAGAAGGTGTGACCTCTGTCTGTGCGTGGCACATCTTTATCTATACTTCTTATAGATACCATGAGTTCGTTGAGGTCAATTGTTTGCCTACTAGCATTGACCTGTGATACCAAGCAACAAAGTTAAAAACCTTTACTCTATTCTAAATTTTTCAATATTATTCTAATATTTCATCACAATTACAGTATGGCTACAATGTTTCCTATGAGTGGGGAAGGTACAACAATGTCTTCTAAAAAAACACAGTTACTGTACTGTCAACATGCAATGACATTGAAATGGTTTCCTTGTTGTTTTATATGGTCTTTCTGATCCAATCAAATTACAGAGTTATGGTACAGTAAGTAGTAGGGGGAACTCCAGAGCAAAAATGATTAAGAGGTTTCCAAACCATAATGATGTTGACCCCTAAAATGTATCCAAATTATATATAAAGTGATACATTAACCCTTTGGAACCCAAACGCGTTAACCACAATTGGTGAAATCCAGAGTGCTAACTCAACCCTCCCCCCTCTTCAAGTTTGGTTAGCCCCACACAGCGGTCAAACGTCTGCACGTGCGTATTACGGTCAGTCTGGTGGGCGGCCGCAGTGTTTCAAAAAAAAATCAGCTTGTGAACTTCTACCCCCAAAAGTTAAGAAAAGTACGTAAAAGTTAAGCTTTATATTTTCACAGTCGACGGGAAATTGAACAAACTTCAAGCTGTGAGTTTACCCAAAAAAATGAAATTTACCAAAAAAGTTCTCAAGGTTTTAAAACGGGTGTGTGAACAGTGACACCGCTGGCTCGCTTTGAATTTGTTTTGGAATATGTTATTGTTGCAAGACTTTTGACGCATGCGCAGACGTAGTTAAATACTGCTGACTTTTTAAGCGAAGGGCTCAATTTTTTTCCACAATGACATGCTTCATATTGGCCAGCTAGTACCCAAAGGGAAGCCATAAACCTGGCTTGCATCAGGTAGTAAAACTTATGTCCATATAACAAAACACTTAATGACTGGTTGCTTGGGAAACAAGTGAGTTTTGTTTCCATCAACCTCAACTGGCATCTCAGGAAACATTGAGAGTCTCAGGGAAACAAAACTCACTGTTTACCTCGGGGCCAGTCATTAATAAGTGTATATAATATACATGTATATCTGCTTCAATTATTTTATTACCCCTTGATCACTGTAATGAATATGTACAGTTTTACAAAGACTAAATAATTATACAAAATTGGTTGAAAAATGCAGACTGTCCATGGGGTACTGTGTTTAGGCTTAAAATGGTTTAATATACAACTGTATAGTCATTAGAAAAAAATTTTTAAAGCTTATAGAAATGTTCCAATCTCTTTACCTATCTTCCCAATGTTTGCATGCCTAAGAAATCCTACCTGACACAGGGGTAAAAAAATTAAGCATGTACAAAAAGTGTTTCTACAGTAATTAAGGGTTAAATATCTCACCTTTGCTGTTAAGTTTAGGAATACCAGCTGACCTTCCTCCAAGCTATCCAGTGCAGTGGGAGCATTACCCCCACCATGCCCCCCTTGGTTAATGTTTTTGCATTCCTCACATTCCCTTACATAGTGAGGGTTTGTTGTGGTTGAAGAGTCACCATTTTCACCAGAAGAGTTGTAACCTCTTATTAATTCTTTCCATCTCGTCTTCTGTGCATTGTATTTTGCACAGTTTTCAGCTAACATAACTTGTCTTTCTCTGCAACAACAACAACAACCTTTATAATTTATTCATTTTAGTCACTTTAGTCGATTCTGATCTGATTGGCTTATAGTTACAGTTACATGTGAATTCATGACAGCAGACTTGCATGTAGGATATTTTATTATACATGTACAGTATAGACATTAGAGTATTTTACCAGGATCTAAACCATTCGTGTAATCCATATTTCACTTGCTGGAATAAGAAATATTTTAACTGTCAAGGATATTAAACTTTCGCACCACCATGTAATGTCCTCTGTATCTGTAGGCTGCATGTGCATAGTGTGTACTAATTAGGTCATGGTATCTATATATAGGAATCACTGAACCATCTTATTGCATAACTTTCAGCTGGCAATCTCTCTGCCAATCTATTTTTAGTACGTTTAGTGAAGTTTTCAAGGCCTTGGTCTGTATTATCAGCCTCAGCCTCTGTCTTCGGCTCATAACACTTCAGTCTTGATAATTTTCGCTATCATGCTCAACCTCATACATTAATTGCTTATAATTATTATCAGCCTTAATCAATTTTGCAAATCAAATATGAGGATAAATAATTGCCACACAAATTAACCCGACAAATGTCCTATTGAAATGTTCAAAGGATACTAAGCAGTTAGGACATTAAAAATATACTTGTTTTCATTGAAAAATAATATTTTTAACTATTTCTTTGAATAATTAAAGTACTTTAGGGAGTGTTCATTATTTATGGCTTGGGGGGGGGGGGGGGGGGGGATTGGCATTTCATCTGCTTCTCTTGTTAAAACTTTTATGACCCCCCTATGAATGAATTAAAACTTAGATGACCTCCCTATAAAATTGCTAAAAACTTCATTGACCCCCCCCCCCCAAAAAAAAAGAAGATGGATGTGCAAGAAAGAATGCAAACAAAATTTACTATTGTTTCTATATTTATGGTATTTTCCATGATACATTACTTTTGTTTTAATTAGTAGAAAACATATATATATACAGGTATTCTTCTGAAAATCTCTACCTCACCCTCCTTCCTGCATCAGGGAACTTGAAATAAGTACTGTTAATTCGTGCATTATATTGCATCAGATTGCATTGTTCCGTAGTCCCAAATAAATGAAAAGGATTGGCATTACTAATCTCAGTATTGGCATAACTAATCTCCTGGACACCAATGCATTATCTGTCCTATGGGGATGTACATGCCTTTGATCATGAGCTTAGAGAATACCATCCTGCGTATGAAGGAAACAAAACAGACTGTGCCTAAATGTTGCAAGGGCCGAAGGCCAGAGCCTAAATTTTTGAGATTTACTGCACGCAGCTTTCTAAACACTGGTTTCCTGTGTTCTGGACTAAACATTGGCTTAGCATTACAACAACAATTTCATTACATTTTACATGACAGGTACGTCAAAACTTTGATGACCCCCCAAGGAATAGGTAAAATCTTTGATGACCCCCCTACAAAAGCACTTTAAAAAAACTTTTTTTGCCCCCCCTTATGTTTCACCAACTCCCCCCCCCCCCCCAAGCCATAAAATAATGAACACTCCCTTATTTAAAGTGAAACTTGGTGAAAGCTTAGTGTGCTACTTTTGATGCACCAATGTAAAATTAATCTGACTTATAATAATATATATTGTGCCATTATTTTTGTTATCACAGTAATCCCATGATGGCATGCTTTGATTAAAGATCCCAACAGGATTCTGAATAGCTAATTTATATGAAGATCTGGTATATAATTAAATCAAAGCAATTAAACTCTGCAACTTTACCTGACTGTTGATGAAAATGGATACAAGCCAAAAAGAAATCTCCAGACATCTTTACGAATCATGTTGTTTATACCACCTGAAATACATGTAGGTATTAGTGTAAGGACAACATTTTGTGTTAGTATACGTACATATATAGTGGTTCGATCAGCGTTTGATTCAGAATTTAAAATAAACAGTAGTCTGATCAAAAATGGCCATTTTAAATCCTGTTTTAAACTTGTTTCCAACATTTGGCTCAGTACTAAAAATGTATTTACATGGTTAGTACAAATTTTGGCCTAAAATATACATCCCGAGAATTATGCCTCTTACAAAGAATTGAATCCTGTTACTAGTATTGTTGGTTTAATATTATAGTAAGAGTTTTCAATACTTTAATTTAATTTTGAGTAATTGGCCATGAGTGTAGGGGTGACTGTTTGCACAACTTTAATAGCCTAATCAGCAGTACCTGATAGAAAGATTTAGAGTATATTAGGTAATGGGACATACATGTAGAGATTAGGAAGAGGAACACCTAAATGTAGGTAGCCTGCGAAAGCAGCCGCATAGGAATCCGTTTCCGAGCAGGCACAAAGATGCAGAAGCCGGGGTGGCTATAATATAATAATTTAATAATAATTTATTATATTTAATTATTATTAAATTAGTGGCACGGTGGTTATAAAACCCTAATTGCCTCTCACCTCTGTGACTCAGGTTTGATTCCCAGATGCTGCGCCATACATGTATGTGAGTTGAGTTTGTTGGTATCTGCTCCGAGGGTTTTTCTCTGGTTTCTCTGGTTTTCCTCCCTCCACAAAAATCAACATGCTAAATTCCAATTTGATCTGTGGATTAGCTGGGTCCTGACTTTGATGAGCCCTTATATGCTTGTTTCAGGTCCCGTTAGAAATTCAGAGCTGCTTTTGCAGGCTAAAAAGTGGGTGGATAATCTATTGAAAACCCCTATCCATATGGATAAATAAATTTTCAGATCTTATGGAAACATTGTATCACCGATTACATGATGGCCATTCTTACCTTTAAATATAGCCTTTCTCACTCCAGTTTCATTGATAATCCGTCCATCCTGATCCATCATTTTATTCCATTCTTTCATTTCCAGTGGATGAGTTCTTTCTGTGATTTGAATTGGGCTTTCCAGCTCTCCAAGCTCAAGTTCACAAAACTCCTCCATAGATGGAGATCCACCATTGCTATAATCTTCCGTTAAATATCTTGAGTGGTAACCCACGTCCGAATACATTTGTAATCTCAATTAATTACTAATTTGTCACTTAAAATTCCTGTTTTGTCTATTATTTTCAGTGCAGAGTGACAAAAAATATTTGCACAACTTGCTGTATTGTTCAAATTAATTGAGAATGTACCTTAATTGTGTTTGGTACAAGCTATAGCTTGAGCCACTACTACACAAGTAATACCAAACACTGCTCAAGAACGTACCACGCATTGATAGTTTGTCATGTCTACACTGCTACAGCAAATATTCCAAGCTTCGATTCACAGAGCAATATGGTGACTTAATTAGCAGATTTAAAACAGTCGGCCAAGAAATCCAGCAGATTAACTTGATCTTGAAAACACTCTTTCACTTTAGATTATTTCCACATGTATCGTATATATATCGTGAAGAATTCACGCAAAAATTCCACCATCCTTAATGAGATATGAAGAACTTGCATGCAATCACGCTACAAAAGGTTTACCTACGAATCAAATTACAACGCATGAGGTACCGTTTCACAATATTAGCCTCGGTTTCTACTCTAGATCTGGACACACTTTTAGATTTTACGTCAGCTGTATACAAAAATAAACACATCGTCATATTCGTATTTATATTCGCACTGAAACTCGTACACCCACACAAGTTGAAAGCCAGTATAAATAATTGCATACTCCACGCATTTGCCTCTGATTTTGGAGCAAAGAAAAACTATTACATTTTCAAGGTATGTGCACTTACCTTTTCTGGTTTCCGTTGGAGAAAAACGGCGTTAACTATCATCCAAAATGGAGGACATTAGCTTCGTACTGAACGAAATTGACACAGCGAGAAAGACTGGTACTAGTCACAAATTATGCAGTTGTTACCGTGGCCAGCCAGATAACCATTACATTATTTACTTCTATAATTCTCTATAATTCTCTATAATTCTCGATAATTAACAATTATTCATCGAAGTGGAGGTGAATAGTGGTGGAAATCATATTCACTGTTTGAGTAGCCAATCAGAGCGCACGAAAAGTGATATTCACTAATTAAAAATATTCGATACTGAAGTAGAATTACACGTAGGTTGATTAATGAAGAAATGTAGTGCTAAATCACCAAGAGGCCTGGGAGTGTAATAGATTTATTATTGGGAATCCTGCCATAAGACCGGGCATGTTTAATTATTCTCCCTTGAACTCGGCGGATTTACATGAGTTTTCGAATCCAACACAGTCTCCTATCCCCGTGAGAATTACCTCACGTGCGAATCAATTGACTTCACGCCACAAGAATAATTGTACTACTACTGGCTGTAATACTAGGTACCTACTCAACCTTATCAACATAAACACTGTTAAATCGGCCGCTTCAAACAGCCTGCCGCGGTTACGCTTAGCGACTTGGAACGCTCATTCGCTTAACAAGAAATCTGCTTCAATTTGCGACCTAATTATCTCAAAGCGCATCGATGTCCTAGCGCTAACTGATCATGAGACTTGGCTTTCTAGTAACAGTTCTTCTGATTCTACCGTTGCTGAAATACTGAACACTCTACAGGATTTTGAATTTATCCATCTTCCAAGATCTACAGGAAAAGGCGGAGGTGTTGGAGTTCTACTCAGGAAGGGTTTTAATGTGAAACAACATGATATTGTCTCGTTTACATCTTTGGAGTACATTGATCTCTCGATAACTGCATGTAACTCATCGATTCGCCTCATTACGGTCTATAGACCTCCACCATCCCAAAAGAATAAACTCAGCTCAACAGTTTTTTCAAGAATTCTCTAGACTACTTGAGGTCATTGCTGCAACCAACGGACATCTAATAATAACGGGTGACTTTAATTTCCATATGGATGACACTAGCAACAATGAAACAACGAGGTTTGTCGATCTCCTGGATTCAGCTGGTCTTCAACAAATAGTTGCTGGACCCACCCATAGGCGTGGTCACACACTTGATCTTGTTATTCATTGACAGGAAGACCCATTGTTTTGTGGCCCTGTGGAGGTCCAGTGCGACCTACCTCCTGACCACAACGCAGTCATCTGTACTGCTGATCTGCCCAAGCCTCGCTCGACAAAGAAGATGATTTGTCACCGCGATTTACGACGTATTGACATGCAAATGTGGCGAGATGACATCCTTGACTCGGCGCTGCATTCATCTATTCCTGACGTTGTCTCAATAGACGCCAACAAGTTGACCGATCAATACAACTACGTCCTTAAAGAACTCATTGACAAACATGCACCTGAACGTAACCGTACGATCACATTACGGCCATATGCGCCTTGGTTCAATGATTCTTTGAGAGAGTTAAAGAGGCAGAGACGCCAGCGTGAGCGTAAATGGTTATCTTCGCGCCTTGAGGTACACCGTCAGATATATGTAGACAAATGTCGACAATATACGACTGCAATTAACAATGCCAAATCTGAATATTACAAGGATAAGATTCCGATCAGAAGCAGCTATTCAGTGTAATTGATGGACTTTTTAAAGTCAAACCAGTACCGCCACTACCTGCACACGAGTCATTGCAGTCTTTGGTTGAGGACTTTAGCGACTACTTCTCCATGAAGATACAGACCCTCAGGGATAACCTTCAGAGTTCAAGCCTATCATCAATGCAGATGTCTGTGGAAATCGATTCACCTTCGTGCCAATACACACTTAATGACTTTACTACCGTATCTGAAAACTACGTCACCGATGTTGTGAAGCATTCTAAGCCTAAATCATGCGTACTCGATCCTATACCTACGTCTATCCTGAAAGAATCCGTAGATGTACTCGCTGGACCGATTACTAGTCTTGTTAACGCATCACTGTCGTCTGGTCTATTTCCATCCACCCTTAAGAAGGGTGTTGTACATCCATCTATCAAGAAGAATGCCTCTGATCATCAGCTATTTCCAAGTTACCGCATGGCGAACAATATCGTACATCATGGCCGCCGCGCATGCGTAGAATGCATTACACGTCGTTCCAAAATTAGTGAAAACAGTGAAGACAAGGCTTACCTTTTCGCAATTTTCCAATTTGCTGCTTTAATATTTATATTTCTTGAGGTCCACAAGTTTTAAATTCAGTTATCATGCCTGCTCCTGCCCTCGACTATGATTGCTAACAAGTTGTGGATGATTAGACCGGTTCCCGATGCTCTGCTAAAAAACGACCCAAATTAGCTAGAGCCGCCATACATCTTCTGTTAAATACTGTAAAGGCCAGTCAGAAAGCTCAATCACAAAGACTTCCGAGTAGTTCATGTTTGAGGTCCACAAGTTTGAATCTGTTCTGCAGATACCAAAGTAGATTCTAACGCCAGAAAAACGAGTTGAAATACTTGCTTTGGTGGTTCCAAACGTCCTGTAAATAACTGCATTTTAACGCCAAAAGTCTCCTTCCCAAACCTACAAAGTTTAAAGGGACAGACCCGACTCGTTCAGCTGTTACGTTTCCCTTCGCGCAGGACGTTGAAAACAGCAGCTCGTCCGCCATTTTGACTGTCGATGTCCATGTAACCTCTCCTCATTCTATAAACACTCATCAACGGCTTTCTTTTTAAAAATAGATTTTCACGTACGCGCCCGCAATGACAACCGCTGACTGTACGAAATTGTTCGCCATGCGCCCTATCACGAATGTCGCTTTCCTTTCAAAGACTCTCGAGCGCGTAGCAGCCACTCAAACGCTGAACTATCTTATCACTAATCGTCTACTAGCCAAGCTACAATCAGCTTACAGATGCTTCTACAGTACTGAGACTGCGCTTTTGCGGGTATTTAATGATATGCTACGTGCAGTTGACAACCATCAGGAAGTAGTACTGGTCCTGTTGGACCTGTCATCTGCATTTGACACTATTGACCATATGCTGTTACTGGAAAGACTTCGCCATCGGTATGGAATATGTGGCACAGCCCTGAAATGGTTTCACTCCTATCTCCTGAATCGTTCTCACTCAGTCCGAGTTAGGGATGTTGCTTCGTCTGATAAGGAACTACAGTATGGTGGTCCCCAGATTCCGTCTTAGGCCCTCTTCTTTTTTCGTTATTCTTTGCTCCTCTGGAAGATGTGATTTTAGCCCATCACCTAGATTGCATGATGTATGCAGACGACACGCAGCTTTACATATCCATCGGTTCCCATCAAGATCGTTCCTCCGTGCTGACGAAGCTAGAGTTGTGTGTCAAGGACATGCTTATTTGGTGTACTACCAACGGACTTTCGTGTAATCCAGACAAGACCGAAGTCATTCATGTTTCATCACGGTTCTCCAGTCATCGTGATCCTATGCCTGGAATCAACTGATGTTGATGGATCAATCATCCTTCCGAAGCCAGTTGCACGCAACCTTGGCGTTGCGGTGGATTGTCATCTACAGATGACGAATCACGTAAATAACATTTGTAAGTCAGCCTTCTTCTCTATTAGGAACATTGGCAGAATACGAAAACATCTCAACCAAGAAAACTGTGAAAGGCTTGTGCACGCATTCATCACATCCAAGCTAGACTCCTGTAATAGCCTTCTCTTCGGACTACCAGACACGCAAATTGACAAGCTTCAACGAGTTCAAAATGCTGCTGCAAGGCTAATCTTAGGTGTAAAGAAGAATGATCACATAACTCCTGTTCTGCAGAGCCTTCATTGGCTACCTGTACGAGCTAGGATTGACTTTAAGACTTTACTACTCACATATAAGGCTCTTCACAATCAAGCTCCTGCATATATATCAGAACTCTTAATCGTATACCAACCTCGACGTTCTCTCAGATCTGCTTCACAAAACCTTCTCACAGTACCAACATCGAACACTAAGTCCTATGGTGATAGATATTTTTCAGTTGCTGCTCCCAAACTCTGGAACTCCCTGCCATCACACATTAGATGTGTAGATACTCTTAGTTTATTTAAGTCCTCTCTCTCAAGACCCACCTTTTTCGTGAATATTTTCTTACTTTATAATATATTGTGTATTGGTTAGCTTTTTAATATATTTAAGTGTAGTTTTTCATTATTGTAAAGCATTGAGACTTAGTGTAATTCTCTATATATTATTATTTGTGACGTATTATGTATGTGCCGCCCGGGTGGGTCAGGGTTTTGAGCTCGGTTTGGGCAGGTAGGGTCAGGGTTTTGACCTGATTTGGGCAGATCAGGATCAGGATTTGAGGATAATTTGGGTTCAGTCAGGGTCGGGGTTCAGGTTTTTTTAGGCAGTTAGGGTTCAGTTTTTTTTAGCTACTATGTCAAAAAAAGACATTCTGTTGCCGCATTTTGATCGCCTGCCCACATGCAAGCACTGAGGTTCCCATACATCGTGACGCCGCTAATTCGTACTTCAGTACTTATCTATGTACTTCATCTGCTGATTTGTTTACCCAATGACACGTCCCGACTTGAAATGTTCCGTATTTTGCATGCAATCCTGGTACGCGGTATACCGGCCGGGGTATATATCCGACCGTGTTTTGAAAACAATTTAAAGAAGGGGCAATCAGGTTTTTTTTTTTCCAAAAAAGGGGGCAATCAGGGTTTTGGAGCTCGGATTGGGTCAAACAGGGTCAGGGTTTGAGTCTCTTGGCCTCACATACATACCCATTTTTCATGTAAGTAGCGAACAGAGGGGATTTCGTGATTCCTTATGTCGTGTGTGGCAGCTAGGACCAAATTGTGATATATGTAAGGGGATATCAGGCTTCCATCCGAAAGGCAAAACGTTATTCACGTAATAACCACCACCCACCCCATGCACTGAAAGTCTAAGAGGGGGCGACTCTGAGTGTCCAACAAAATATGGTCGTAGTCGGACCGTATCATCTAATTTGGACTGGAAATGTGCCTTATTGACATAGCGTGTCAGGTCAATGAGAGAGTTTAGCGAGAAAGACATATCTTTCATCCAGCAATTCAGGCCATCGGTGATCTTGACAAAGACGGAGCAGTTAGTTAGTTAGGTTCCACCTTGAGTCGGGCACAACGATATGAGGTGGGGGTGACTACTGGTGCTGTCATGGCGGTTTCACTTGGGGTTAAGAAGGTTGAAAATCACTTAGTATACCTAAAGTTAAAATTTCGCCATGATTTTGCCAGTCTTTTAATTTTTCGATAAATGAATTAATCAAAAAGTTAAAATTTCGCCATGACAGCACCAGTCTTTTTTCGATAAATGAATTAATCAAAGAATGAAAACTATTTCCATTCCGTGGATGCTTTTTATATGGGCGTTGCGATTTTTTATTCAATGAACTTTATCGCATTCCATGTTGTGATTCTATGTAATGATTTCATGATATAGAATCTCCTATAAAGAAAGGTTAAAGAATATCTTCTTCATATAAATGGATGCCAATATATGATAAAGTAAAGAATGAATTAGTTAAAGTAGAGTGTTAATTATTATATTTTTTCTTGTTTCTTTTGTTCAATATTTGTTAATGCTTGTTGTTTGAAATTTTTTTTTTGTACCTTGCCATAGTTTTTATTTTTTTTCCATTTATTACAGTATCAAATAAGAACATCTTATTATTTTCATCATCTTTTATTACAATTTTTTTTCTAGTTTTGCGATTCTTTCTCTTAGTTGTTTTTCATTTTCTATTATTACGTTATATTCTATCTTTTTGACTTTATTCAATGGATTACATTTTTTATTTAATAACTTTTTACCATATTTTTCAGCGTATTCTTGAATATAACCGTTTTCTACTTTTTCTAAGGCCTTTTTATCTTTTGACGGTGCTAGAACAAGCAATTCGATTTTTGGATTTTTATTTTTGTGTTTATACACTTGACTGTTTTTATTTGATAGATGCCATTTTATACGTGTTTTTAATTCTTCACATGTTGAACCAATATATATGCTTTTATCATTAAACGTTATATTGCAAATTTTACATCTTTTGTTTCTCTCTTTAATAAATCTCTTACAACATTTACTATTTATCCTTATCCTTGTGGAATTCAGATAACATATATTTTTGTAGTATTTTCCTGTTTGTTTAGAGTAATTGGATATTCTACCAGTCCTTAAGAATTTAGCTAACAAATCATGAGTTGTCCTATCGCGATCGTATCTTCATCATTTTTCGATATACTCTAGTGTCTTGGTCTTTGGACACAATTCACGTATAGTTTTAGAGTCCAAATAATGATGATAAATTTGACTACCTTTCAACTGGCGAACACTGATTTGTATCGCCAAACATATAAACGGTATTATTAAACATTGTAAATGCTTTATAAATCATATTTATCCATTTGTTAGGCACCATACTAAATTCTTCATTAAGGGAGCGGTCATTAATTACTGGGGG